>CM068838.1:94095973-94695973 GCA_028554795.2 Sinohyriopsis cumingii
CAAACTATCCTTTCAGCGAACACTACGTATGCTACTACACCAAGCTACCCTTTCAGCGAACACTACGTATGCTATTACACCAAGCTAACCTGTCAGCGAACACTACGTATGCTATTACACCAAACTAACCTTTCAGCGAATACTACGTATGCTATTACACCAAACTAACCTTTCAGCGAACACTACGTATGCTATTACACGTGAACTAACCTTTCAGCGAACACTACGTATGCTATTACACCAAACTAACCTTTCAGCGAACAGTAGATATGCTATTACACCAAACTAACCTTTCAGCGAACACTACGTTTGCTATTACACCAAATTGACCTTTCAGCGAACACTACGTATGCTATTACACCAAACTAACCTTCAGCGAACACTACGTATGCTATTACACCAAACTAACCTTTCAGCGAACACTACGTATGCCATTACACCGAACTAACCTTTCAGCGAGCACTACGTATGCTATTACACCAAACTAACCTTTCAGCGAACACTACGTATGCTATTACACCAAACTAACCTTTCAGCGAACACTATGTATGCAATTACACGTGAACTAACCTTTCAGCGAACAGTACGTATGCTATTACACCAAACTAACCTTTCAGCGAACACTACGTATGCTATTACACAAAACTAACCTTTACAACAAACACCCAGAAAGAAGCTTTTAGAAAATAACATAATATTGCTGCAACGTTTTACAAGACCATGACACGCGTTTGCGATCCTTAAAAAATATTAATTGACATGAGTGATAAAGTGCTTCAATGCAATTTATTGAAATACTAAGTACAATCATATGTACTTAAATTTAGTACTTCGACTGTTAACTCTTATTACAGACACTATCCTTCCACGTACCAGTGGTATTATTGTAACGAGGTTCATGTTGTAAAAACCATGCATAAGAAAAGATTGATAATTATGTCTTTGTTGCTTGTCTGATGAGCAAATATTACAGTGTGTTTTTCAATTTCTTTTATTAGCACGTCCGTATTGAAGCTTAGTTCAGATACATTGGACTAATGAAGTTAATTATTACTTCAGCCTTGTGTTAACTACAATTTTCATCACCATATCACAATTTTCATCACAATATCAGATGAGCAAAGTAATGTTCATCAACAAGTATGATACAAATATAACTGAGTTTTATATACAGAGTTACATTTAATGTTTGGTTTAATATGGAATATACGAAGTTATCTATCCCGTGGGATCCTATCGACGATTACGAGATATTTATAATCCAATTGCTGTCAAATCATAAAAGAAGTGCCTCGCTCGGACTGATCATTTCAACCTACACAAGGATCGCCAAAGAACCACTTTGTCCAGCAAAACAGTTGGCACAGAACCATTGGACCCTCAAAGTGAAATAACCAATATTGTCCTTCGAACCAAGGTTACCGTTCCTATCAGTATGACGGTAAGACAAACTCAAGATATCAGCGACCCCGCAATCAGAAACACCTATACAATCAGCGTTATTACGACGAAGCAGAGAGCACACAGTGCAATAGCCCTCTAAAAGTTGTAAGAGTTTTCATGTGTTTCTGTATTCCAAATTGTGTGGGGTTTTGTATTTCTCTAAAGCTCTGAAAGAAGTTGGAAGAAAAAAGTTTGTATTATTTTATTTCAGGTGTTGTGTTTTGCTTTCTGTATTTTATTGTTTTACGGTGTCTCATGTTCACAAGGTCCATGGGAATGGTACCTTTTTTCCTGTCCAGTATAGTGTCATGATATATGCGTCCCTCAAGCAACACTGGATGATGCGGATGCTTATAAAAAATGGTCCCAAACTTAATGATCTTGGCCAAGAATCAACTAATGTCCTACGTGCTTTAGATGCGCATGTTATCTTGTTTAAATTATGCTATATTGTGTTGCTTTTAAGACTGAACATTTGTATATCGCATCTTGTATTTAATTTGTATATTTTTATACCTCTTTATTTACGTATATAAACGAGATAATGGTGAACATTATAATAGTTGTATAAAATTATGTATTGTGATTGTTCTCTGGTCTCTGCGTATTGATTATTTTCTTAATAGTGACAAGACACAAGTTTATGTTTATAATATGATATAGTACAGATATGGTTTCACACTATATATATATATATATATATATATATATATATATATATATATATATATATATATATATATATATATATATATGTGTGTGTGTGTGTGTGTGTGTGTGTGTGTGTGTTACAGCGAAACCGTCATTACGGCGACAGTTCTTTGTCACTGGGTGGTCATTATGGCGACAGTAGCATTAGGGTGACAAAATCGGTGTCACCCTAATGTGTGCTATTCTTATGTAGCTTAGCTTGCTGACTGATTCACTTACAGAATTGTATACATGTATCACAATATCATCGGTAACTAGTATTTAGAAATTTTGATGCAAGATATACACGATTTTATTAAATATTGTTATGCAAAAATTTAACCGTGTGTTAAGGTTGTGTTTTCTCCCACCGTCAGTGAATAACTATTAAGGCGACATTTCTAAAATTGCTTCCTATTTTTTCAAAGTTAATGAAAAATTTTGAGCAGATATATTGAATTGATTTAAGATAAAAATATATTCTTTTCATTTCTTTTATCTCGAATCAAATTCCTTGTTAAGACATAACACACTCAACTTTTCGAAACGGGTTCGAAACAAAATCGAGCTGTAGTTAAAAATAGCGTTATCTTAAATTTGTGTTTGGTAAAGAATGCATAAACGAAACAAACTTAATAAATAAATCATAAAAATAATATAAAAAAGTATTATAGATCAATAGATTTATAAAATATTTATCAATGTTTTACACATTCAAATATTTTATTTTGTTCTTAATTTATATAACAACCAATGTTTCTCTTTCCGTAAAATGTAAATCCATTGACCACTAGGACCTAGAAAGTACGAAGGACATACATGTAGAGAACGCTGGTTATTATTGTTATATATTATTTGTGTAACAAATAACTTTGTTTTACTCATGAGATGAAGACTTATAATAAATAGCTCGTTGAAACTTTTGACGTAAAAAATATGCCTAAATTATTGAAAAGAGTCGCTGGCTTAAGTAATCAAAGGCAAGCTTTGAAACTGGAAGTTGATCATAAAAGTTCATAATAATTCTACCAGAGTGCTACGGTATCACGGATCGTAAATTTAGCGATTGGTGAATATGTAAATAAAGACATCGACCTTCAAGATATTATATGTCTGTTTGGTGTTCTTTGCTCTATATTAACATACATTTCAGGGCCAGATCAGGTCAAGTGTTTGGGGGAGGAGGGTTTCCAAAATTTCAAAAGGGCTTTGACATTCCTCGAAAGGGCACCATAGCAAAAGTCTGTTTGCTGAAAGTGTGCATAATACCCAATAAATGTACTCAAGAAGTAAACGATGATCAAATTTAAAGTGTCAAGTGACTGTATGTGTATGTACGCTTTTTTAGCGGGTGGGTGAGGCATCAGGACACCCCACACCCAGGGCCGGCGCTACCATATAGGCAAACTAGGCAGCCGCCTAGGGTGCTGATTTCAGGGGGCGCATTTCTCCAAATCAGCGACAGTTTTGAAAAATAAATAAATAAATTTCAGTTTTATTGAGGGTAGTATTTTATCCTGGTTTCTTTCATACAGGGACAAATAATCGGGTAGATTCAGTCTGACCGAAACACCAGGCTGACCGGAACAAGCAAATTGAATGAGTGAAAATCGCGCGTATACGAAACTTTTAGGACGTAATTACGTTCGCGTGTTTTTATAGGCCACGAGTTTTTTCCATGGAATCACGCGTATACGAAACCTTCAGTTTGCCGCGGGGGGGGGGGGGGGCAGCTTAAATTAGACAATTGTGGCATAACTTTACTATATAAGCTCACTTTCATATTTCTCTGACTACCATACTGCCAACACAGGGGTTCGTATCGTTGCTTACAATCTACCTGTCATACATACACTGTGTAGTTATTGTATAGTGCGTGTATGACAGGTAAATTGTAAGCACCGATACGAGTCCCTGTGACTGACATCTTGATTTCTTCTTCTCGCTGCACCTCCTACAAAAATTCTAATGGTGGCTGTTTTCACCCGAATGAAAATGGTGCCAATTTTATGCCTGGTATTGTTGCTGGAGTGGCTAAGTTGACATATTCAAGAGTTAAAAGAAATGGTATTGTCTGGAAATTGTTTGCGCCAGTAGGATGCCAGTCAGTTCATTTTATGTATGTATACAGAAAGCAAGATATCTGTGTAAACAGTGTGCGTGTGATTTGGATATTTACCGTAGCTTTAAAAAAAAATCAGTTATATCGCTACGATGTTGCAGTGGGACAGTTTATACTGATGTCTAGCACTGGGGTATCATGCCACAGACATGTAGCATGATGTCCCACCCAGTCACATTATCCTGACACCAGGCCGACCAGTCCTAACACTAACCTCTTAATGCTGAGCGCCAAGCGAGGTAGCTGTAAGTACCATTTTTGTAAGTCTTTGGTATGACTCGGCCGGGGATCGAACCCACGACCTCCCACATCCGAGGCAGTCAAACAGATAAAACATAAAAAGGACAATTTAATTTTCACTCTGTCAATATCTCTACCTCTTTCTCCCTCCTGCCCCACCCCCCGCTCTCTCTCTCTCTCTCTCTCTCTCTCTCTCTCTCTCTATCTATCTATCTATCTATCTATCTATATATATATATATATATATATATATATATATATATATATATATATATATATATATATATATATATATATATATATATAATGCTTTTATTCTTTAACAGTAGAGCGTCATTCTCATCAGCTGACTCATATTTATTTACTTGATGCAAGGAGGAAAACTGGTCATTTCTACCACAGACATTTATTGTAGTAGTAGCATGGAGTCACATATGCGATGAGCAGACCACGTAGCCCACATGTCAGACCGCCAGCTTCCGAGAAGATATTTTGTATGGCGAGCTAGAACAAGGAAAACACTCCAAAAGAGGCCAGAGGAAACGCTACAAGGACACCTTGAAGAAGTCATTAAAGGATTTTGGCATAAGCAATGGCACATGGGAGCCGACTGCTCAAGACAAAGGCTTGTGGCGCTCTTTCATCGGAAAAGGCTCTCTGCAGCTTGCGAGGTGAACATAACATCGCAGCAGAACAACGGAGGCAGACTAGGCAAGCCCTAACCAACGACCCCACGATCTGCATTGCTGCCATCTTTTGTCCACACTGCCATAGAACATTCAGGGCGCACATCGACCTCTTAAGCTACCTGCGCACCCACGAACCTATCGATCCCCCTCAAACATTGGATAACAGAAGTGATTGACGAAGACCGTACTTGTCTAGTCCTATGTAATAGTCTGTAATTATTGCTATGTCAATGGATTATACACGGATGCTAATATAAACATGAGTCTCCATCAGTATGGTTATCAGAGACCTACACATCTGAGGATAGAAAGCCTATGCATGTTAAAAAATTTCAGACATTAAATAATAAGAGAAAGAATACATTTATAAAGTTTCCACTGGTAGAATTAAATTTGATGTATTAAGAGTGTATGATAAATTATTAATAGAACAATAGGTATTAAAAGTTTGAAGAACAAATATCTAAGTTGTGATCAAATCTTTCAAAGAGGTGTGCTATTGTTATCTGCATTGCTTGTAAAGAATATAAGTAAGCTAGAAAGAAACATGAGAGAATGAATGAAAATGTACAGAAAGTAATACTTACCGGCTAAACTCAATTACGACGAAAGAGAAATGAAAAGATAGAAAGAAAAATAAAAGAAAGAAAGCGAAATATTCGAGAATTCAACTTAGCAAGAATAATAAACTTTTTATTTTACATTACAAATAATGCGACATGCTTGATCAGTGAACAATGAGAAACACTGCAAATATTTACGAAAATTGTGTTATGTTTTATTTTGTGAGTGTTGCCATGTATAAGATTTAACAGAAATACGGTATTTTTCAATTAGATCTAGATCACCTTGTAAAATGTACCTACTAAATCTGTGTGTGTGTGTGTGTGTGTGTGTGTGTGTGCAAAATGTACCTACTAAAGGTGTACAGTGGAGGACGAAAGGACCGGTTATCAATATTATTTACTTGATTTGTATGAAAAGGATACACTGTCATGTTACTTTGTAAAGTTTAATATATATATATATATATATATATATATATATATATATTATCATTATTATTACAACCAATCATGACACAAATCTTAACAACAAAGTTTCACGAAAAAGCGCCACGAATTTTCTTCACATAAATAGCTTCACAGGTATATATTCTCATATTTTTCCGAACCTCTATCTCTGAACTGTTGTTTGACAAGCCAAATATATATATATATATATATATATATATATATATATATATATATATATATATATATATATCAAAAAGGAAGGATAAGGACTTTGGCGTATTTATAACTGGAATTTTATATTCATGATTCTCCGGCGACATATTTGAGCTGAAAAATTTACGGTCCCTCAAGTCTGTGCAAACTTTGTCCGATATTTGCATTCCGTCGTATGAGATTAAACTAATGTAAAGAGTTTTATATGCAAAAAAAACCATGGACCATTATACTAAAATACACGTTAAATAAAGTTGCAGGCAATATCCTACTCTGTTAGAGGTCCAAATTATTTGAACACGACCCAGTTGTATAGCAGTAAATTAATACTTCATGCCGACTCAGCACACATAAATCTTAAAGTAAGAGCATACTATACATTTTACATTGCTATTTATAGCTGACAGACGTCTACAAATCATCGACACTTTGCGATTCAAGTAAAGACGGTCATTTTTCAAAACGATGCTGCGTACTCGTAATGTTTACTCGTCCTATAACAACCACGTTTTAAGTGGTTTATTACTCTGTACAAGATTAAGTTGAAAGTACTCTTATATGAAGAAAAAGGAAATGTATAATTCATTTTTGTAGTAGTTGTATAACTTCTCAAAAAGCAGTTCCTATTGAACGAAGAAAAAGATCAGCATTTGATACTAAAATGTCAATCGGATATTTGAACAAAAAAATAAATGTTAATTTTTTCCCACAATAAAACTATTTTGCATTGAAAGTTTATACGCATGTACTTGCCTGCTAAATCTCTGTCGATTTGATCAACATATGGTTTTGTTTTGTTTTGTTTTACTTTTCTCTTTACTCATTTAATAATTACTGTAGGATTTGCAAAACTTTCTTGAAGCCATTGCATTACAATTATATATATATATATATATATATATATATATATATATATATATATATATATATATATATATATCCATTATTAATATTATCATTATTATTACAACTAATCATGACACAAATCTTAACAACAAAGTTTCACGAAAAAGCGCCACGAATTTTCTTTACATAAATAGCTTCACAGGTATATATTTTCATATTTTTCCGAACCTCTATCTGAACTGTTGTTTGACAAGCCAAAACTTGCTGCTACGCGACACTTAATGCAGCTTGATTGACATGTGAAACAATGCCCTCACGTGGAACCTAATGCAGCCTGTATGGAAATATCAATCATTGCTGCTTCCCGATACCTAATAAAGTCTGTATGGACATTGCAAACCTACGTAATATAGAAAACCTGGGCCCCTGGGCCATTTCATCTGTCTTATTCAGTTTAAATCAGGCAATATATTCTCATCTACTCTAAACAGTTTCCGATGATCAATCCCTTTGTTATCCTCAAAATTTTTATTGAAAACTCACAGCCACTGGTCCTCAAAATAGTTGTTATGATATCAAAATAGACGATTGCCTGCGCCACTGACCATCAAAATAGCAGCTATTACTAAAATCACAGTATATCTTGGTGACGGATACAACGGAGAAAACAAACATGGAGACTGACGAATCAAATTAAACATCTCAACAAGATGTTAACAATTGTCATTTGAATTAATAAAATAAGAAATACATTTTAAAAAGTAAGCAAGATATAACCGGCAGACAAACTAAACTGGGAGTAAAAATGGAAGAACAAACTTCCGGATTGCGACCATTAATATAAATGGGGTTAACGAAGAAAAATTAGGGAAATTATCAGAGGAAACTAAGGACTATGAAATAATAATGATATAAGAAACGCAAAATAATATAACAAAGGAAATAAAAGCGAAATTTGAGTAAAAAATGGATGCAATTTTAATCACTAGTAATAATCAAGACGATACTAGGGGTGGGGTAGCAACACTAATTCGAAACAATAAAGGTGTACCATGACAGCAACTACATGTAGGGTTTTTTAAGAACGTTTAATCCGTATAAAAATTAAAGGCTAGCATTTTGTCAACGTTTACTTTCCCGCACAAAGAATTAAGAAAATATATTTATTTTGGAAAAAACCTAATCACATATTTACAGGACATTACAATGGTGAATGTTATAATGTGAGGAAATTTTAACTGGGTGGAAGACGATGTAGATAGGAAAACATATTTAGCACCAAACGATAAATTAATTAGGGAGGATATGAAAGATTCAAAAAAAAAACCCCACAAACTATTTGATGCATATAGAAGATTAAACATTTTAAAGAAAGAATTTACGTATGAATATGGTGTATAAAGGGGAAAAGGAATTTTAATACATTATAACAGAAGGATTGAGGGGTTTTATAAAGGCAACCAAGATACTGAAAATGAATGGGATATCTAAAACTGGAAAATTAAAAATAAAACTCTAAATTATTGTAAAAATGGAGAGAGAAAATAAAAAAATGAGCAACAAGAACTTAATTTTTTTTGACTTGTCAGAGATAGATGAGGAAAAACAAATAGCACAGAAACTTCTAAATGAGATTTTAGATGAAGCAAAATGATGGAGGATAATAAGAGTGGGGAAATTTGCAATACTTTACAAAAAGGCAAAGGGGTTATATAAGAGGGAAGAATTGAGAAAGGGAGGGGGAGAGTAGGATCTGGAAAGTATAAGGGATTTAAATAATATTTATTCACCAAAAGATGATATATTGAAGTGTATACAAATACTATCAATATGTACATGAGGTAATGTCATCAGAACACAAAGACATGTATGATGATTTCATCTCAAATGAGGAAATAAAGAAATCAATTTCATCCCTGGCGAAAGGAAAATCGCCAGGAATGAATGGGCTCGCCACAGAATTCTAACAGATATTCCAAAAAGAAATAACGCAGATTTTATAATCACTATATAATAACATATTTTTAGGAAAGGGACAATTTTCTAACTCCATGAGGGAGGGAATGATCACGATATTTTACAAGGGGAAGGGAGATAGGGAAGACCTTAATCTGGTCCAAAGGGTGCCATGATACTCTTTGAACAAGAAAAAGCTTTCGACAGATTAAGAACACAACAACATACAACAGGTACTACAAACTATGGCTTCGGAAAAGAAAATCAGGAATGGGCCGAAATCTTGTACACTGGAATAAAAGCGAGAGTACAGACAAACAGCAATCACGGAAGAATTTGAAATTCAAAGGTCAGTGAGGCAGGGTTACCCACTGTCCATGCTATTATACGTAATAGCAATTGAGATCTTGGGTCACAAAATAAGAAACAACTCGAAAATAGAAGGTATACACATTCCAAATTTGAAACATGAGTATAAGATGCTCGAACACGCAGATGATTTCACGAACTTTCACAAGGATGCAAAATCTTTAAGCACCTGCAAAACGAATTTGAAACTTTCGGAAAATATTCAGACTACAAGATCAACCACGACAAACAGAAATTTTAAAGATAGGAAACTGGAGGGGAATCACCCGGGACTCCCACCTCACCTAATAAAATATAAAGTCGAGGCTTTAGGAGTGACCCATAATGCAAAAAATAGACAACTACAAATACATAGTATCAAAGATAAAAGATAATATAGATATATGGATGTTTACGCCACTATGTATAATGCGGCAAGACATATATGTAGGCCTATAACAATACGAATTATATCATAAAATCCGTTGACCTGGAAATAAAAAACTGAATGAATTAGACAAAAAAAATTGGAAAATTATATATTGAACAGCAAAACGCAAAATCTACCCACGGAAATATTAGATAGGACGAATACTAGGGGGTGATTAAGTCTTCCCAATTCAATTATAATTAATTAGCTAATATTTTAAATAGATTTGTAAAAAAAAGAATTAAAAACTCCGGCATTAGCATTGGAAGCTTTGTATACATACTGGCTGGGTTTTACTTTAAAAAACCGCCATTATATATATATATATATATATATATATATATATATATATATATATATATATATATATATATATATATATATATATATAAAGAACCTTTTAACTAAAATACTTGAAATAGTTTTAAAATATATAGATAAAAAGGAACTATGAGGAACACAGAGGGACAGACAGACAGACAGAGACAGAGAGAAACATTCGAATGGATCGGGGGAAAACACCGAAAACGGAAGATATGTAGTATAACAAAACACTAGGGGATTAACTGGAAAAATGTGTGGAAGTCATGGGCGGGAATTAAAGTCCTTACAAGTCCAAAGTATGATATTTAAATTTGTACAGGCTGTATGGCTTACGGGCAAATGACTTTCAAACGCCACATGGTAAAAGAAATACCCAAATGCCCAACAAAATACCATTCAATAGCTCAATGTGCGAATAATAAAGTAGAACGAATTAACTTCATAATGCAGAAATGCAAACAAGAGAGATACCGAAGAAATAATTTATTATATCTAGACAGAATATCTGATAAAGTATACAAAATATAAATGAGTATATTGTTAAAACAATGTTGAAGTATGGTCATGTAGTTAGGATTAAACAAATAAGTGCTTGACTAAAATAACCTTTTTCCTGCACCCTTGTGGAAGACCACTGTGGGGGAACGGCCTCAGTTCATCGCCCCACTTAGGGGGCGGTTCCAGCCCGTGCGCCGGCTGGGGCTCCTCTCACATTTCACAAGTACACAGGGATGCGATAATGGAATTTTTAAATCTTTGATTTTTTTCCTTTTTAACGGTATCTCCCTAAGTTCTTCTTTTTATTTTGGCTCATTAGCATAATCTAACCTCGAAACGCACATTACAAAAAGAAAAGGGAAACCCATCAATCTAACACAACATTAACAATCTCTTTAGAGAGGTTCACCAGCCCTTTCAGACGGGGAACATGGAACCTGCATACCGGAGAAAGTAATGAGCTTACATAGCACGAAATGAACAGGGCTTTGTAGTCGTTCATGAAAACCTCGGACGCAGCAAATGGACAAACACATAAAACATAAGGGATACACGAGCACAACACTAACAAATAACAAACACATACACAAATAAACATACAGACACAAAGGGAGAAATTTCTTCCCTTTTATTTTTTATTTTCATTTTGATTTTCGGCCTTTTTTATATACACTTCTTTTTCAGCTTTAGGAAAACTCGAGGCACCACAAGACCATGTCCTAAAATAAGGAGCAGCACAATTATCAAATAAAGTTAGTGTAACCCCTTATATCAGGCTAGGCAAATTGCCCTCGAATAATATTAAAAGAATAAAAGAGAAACTTAACATGCAAACAGAAAAATACAGTTTAGGGTTTTCTTTGTATTTTGTACATTTTGATAGAATACATAAACGTCTCTCATTCTTAAAGTCATTTAAAAGCAATAAAGAACCAAAAAGAACTCCAGAAATGAAAATGGTCCTATTGTAGAAAAAATAACAAGTATAAAACCAGGGGAATGATATCACATAATGCCGTCCTTACAGTAACATCTATAGCATACAAACACTATAGCAAATATACATATAGCAAATATACATATAGCAAACACAGGGCATAGGCAATCACATAAACAATAGGAGGAAGGGGATCCGCCATAGGCAATGGTCTTTGGTCGGATGAACATCCCAATTAGCTAGAGGAATAAGCCTGGGTAGCTTACACGTACAAGCTTTTTCTTATATTTCGGCAAGGGGAGGGGGGAAATTTAAAAAAAAAAAGTTAAACATAAAAAGTTTGCAAATGGATAAGCAGACGCTTTAATACAGTTTTAAAAGGCATATATTTATGATTTTGATCACCTTAAAAATATAAGTTTATTTCTTTGTTTTGTTTGGCATGGCAATAGGGCCCTTAGAAACACTGTTGCCTTAATGCTGGGTTAGACAAAATATGTATGTGAAGATTATGTCGGCATAAGGATGTGGATGCACATACGCAATGCAGTTTTAAAATGCATATATTTAAGATTCTGATGATCTTGAAATATAATTTTTGTTTTCTGTTGTATTTGGTATGGCAATAAGGACATTAGAAACGCTGTCGCCTTAATGCTGAACTAGACATAATATGTGTGTGAAACGTTTGTCGCCATAAGGATGTTTTGACTATCACAGTTGTGTATAGGCATTACGGCGACGCAGCATTAAGGCGACAAATATGTGCTTATATTTAAAAATAAATTTTGTTGCTTTAAACATGAATATTGAAGCTTGATAATAGAAATTATAATTTATTTTAATGAATTCATATACAAATATGTGCTACTGTTTGTAACACAACATGATGTCATCCTGTCACCCTAATGCTGCTCTGTGGCGTATGTCGCCCTAATGTTGGTTACGTGTTCATGTGTGTGTGTGTGTGCCATGTCTCCACACATTACAATTGTATACTGTGAGAGGGGGAAGAATTTACTCTCATTGTTTCTTTGTTAACATTACGACATAAAATGCACTTGGCCAAGATGGTTACATTAGTGATGATAGCATTTATATTCTTGTCCACCGGATGTAGTACCCAACACTAGAGGGTGATACCTATGTAACCGAAAGCGCCTATATGTACTCAAGTACAAAGCTCCAGACAAATGTATTCCACATTGCTTGCGCCTTTTGAGTCCCACACTGAGTGAACGTGAAACGGTAAGTCTCACTGGATAGTTTCGTATATTGACACCCCCTATTTTATAAGGTAGAAGCGTGAGCCTAATAATCACAATCCTAGCATTTATAAATTTACACAGAAGTGGTTTACATTTACTTTGAGTTTGGCTTGGAAATATGTTAGCTTGTTGGTGAATACCTGTTACAGTTAGACGAGCGTTGGAGATCAGGTGCGTAACTTGGGCTTCAAATGAGCAGCTGACATGGCATACGTATTTATGTGTGTCTGCGACAGTGGTAGATATCCAAAAATCTAGGTGATTGACGGGTGATGAAAAGTATGCTAATTTGTTATAGAATTAGTGAACTGTATTCATGCATAAGGCACATACTGATTATTGTAGCTGCCATGTCACAGGACGATATTCAAAATAGCTGTTTCCTGTCTAAAATGAATGTAATAATGATGGGTTGGTGTTAGTGTGTGTTCAGTATAAAAGCCACCAGTTCCATAAGTAATTAACCGTAATACCTCAGTCAGAATCTTACAAGCGTCTTTTTAACAAAAATCATTATTTAGTTTTTATTTGTGTCTTTAATGTAATATTATTATCGATTTTCTGTAATAGGTCTTCGCCGGATGCAAATAGGCCCCACAGTCTGTCCAGTGATACCTTATATCTAATCGCCAATGCTGAAACTAAACCATTCTCGGGTAACGCTGTACGAGGCTGTACCACACAAACCAGTCGTTCCTGGGTTCAATAAACACACTTATATTACAAAATATTTACAATAATGGCAAGACAAATAAACAAATACATGTAAATAAATACAATCAAAAGTACAATAAGCATATATATCACAAACAACGAAACTTATAAAATGAATTATAAGAAAAATGTCAAACACTTTACAGGTAACGAAACAAAATAATACAGACACATCGTTCAAATTTTTAGCCTTTCATCATTGATTTTTAGTGTAAGGTGGAGTATTAAAAAGAATGAACGTGGTTTCAAAACCGATTACCGTATAGATCGTCTTTTTTGAACATACTGTGATATACGTAAGTAGTGAATGGGGTCACCCTACGGACAATGGGAATTAGCATTACAGGGACCCCTGGGTCACTCTACGGACAATGGAAATTTAACATGGCGAAAAATCGTGGGTCAATCTACGGACAAGGGGAATTTAACATGGGAATAAATCGTGGGTCACTCTACGGACAAGGGGAATTTAACATGGGATTTTTTTTTTAAATTTTAAAAAAATTTTTTAAAAAAAAGGGGTAGGCAATTCAAAGACTATCTCTTTTCGAGATATATGGGGGCCCTGAAAAGGGCCTTTGGGTTTATGTTAATATGCCCTTAACATAAAGGGCATCTGCAACATCTTCTTCTTCTTAGGCTTCGTCGAATGGTAGGTCCATAAACTAAAACTCTTTTCAGGCATCCTTGCCTCTCCACGTAAATTCTACGTATCCATAGGCTCGTGTCGGTCCTGTTGACAACGGTCCACTTGGATCGGACATACATGAGCATGTCCGTCCTGAACATCATCGTTGACACAAGGGTTGAAGATTCAACGTCTGTCCACATGTTGAGGCTCTTAGAATAGGTGAATCAATGCAGTGAACGGCGCTTATTTATAGGGGCGGAAAGGATTGAAACGGATTGAGTTCATTTACCAATCCGAACACGCGTTACAGAATTCAGTCAGCTCGCATCCAATCCGAAGAGAGCAGTCTGTGACGTCACGTAGTCAATATAGATTCGCTAGCGCTTGTGTGCAGTCAATCTATGCGAGACAGTGATTCAACATGACGGAAACTCAGAAAACGATCCAGTGGGGTGCACCAGCAGGGGAGACTGCCCAAGGGAACCCGGACTTACTTTCAGAAGAGGTGAATTGGGATTTTGTGGATTTTCTCTCCTCGCAAGAATTTGTTCCGGAACCTTCGTTACTTTCTTCATTACCGCAAGTGGAGAATTTTAGACAGAGACAAAAGGAAGAATTGGAGAAATTTATACAACGACAAAAGGAAGCGGAACAGACTTTTCTCCTACAGCAACAGCAACAAGAAGAAGAGGTAAGAAAAAAGCAACAGCAACAACAGCAAGAAGAAGTAGCAGCAAAGAAACAAGAGGGTGAAAATCAAACGGTCACGGTACTGTTGGACATTTTAGCGGAGTTAAGAAGTCTGAAACAAATGTATCAGACTTCTTTATCACGACCGAAGAGAATACGACCTTCCCGAGCCAAACACGTCAACCCTGTGACTAAGCCTACCGTACCACCCTTAGTGATTTCAACCCAATCATTATCATCATCAACATTACGCAGTCCAGAAGTAGGCCTTGGCCGTGGCAAAGGCTTAAGGCAGTTAAAATTGATTGCTTAAACTCACCCCTACACCATGAAGAAAAAGGCCCTTTTCAGGGCCACCCACATTTCTCGAAAAGAAATACAATTTCAATTTGCCAGTAACTCAAAAAAAAACTCACCCATGTTACCCTTTTAATACGTGTCTGTGTATGAGTGCGTGAGTGTAGCTTCTTATTTTAAAATCACAACTCAAAGACACTTACCTTATATCATTCATTTATTCTTTTCTCCATTTTTTACAATCCAATTCACAATTTATAACACAACACTTTAATAAAAAGTTCATTAATTTCTTCTTTTCTCCTTGTTTAGTCTCTCGGTTTTTTGAATTTCTTCACCGTCACACTCTTTTCCTCTTCTTCCTCCTCGCTTTCTTCCCTTCTTCTTTTTTTCTCCTGTTTCTTTTTCTTCACCTGTCTTCTTTCTTCCTCTGAAGAATCCCTCTCTTCCTCTGAAGAACCCCTCTCTTCTTCTGAAGAATTCCTCTTTTCTTCTGATTCCTCTTGTTTCTTTTTGGGGCAATCTGGAGACCAATGTCCTTTTTCTTGACAATAATAACAGGTATCTTGACTTTTGTCTCTTTTATCCCCTGTTTTTTTTCTTTTTTGACGGTCTGGACACTCTGAAGACCAATGCCCTTTCTTCTGACAGATATAGCAAGTATCTTGACTTTTATCTCTAAAGGAAGGAGAGTAGTCCGTAGGCTGGTCTGAAGAGAATTTTCTAATGACCCCTCGCAAAGCTCTGACGAAACGTTCCATCTGGTCAGTCTCTTCCATCGTTGTGCTCGGCTTGAGAGTGAAATGAATAGTGAAAGGACAAGACACACACCCTTTTATATACGCTGGTCTGCTATGACTATAAAGTAGTTTATGGTGTTTGAACTTGAGTCATTTGACTTTTTGCTTTCAAGATGAAACGATCCCATTCATTCGAGAAGAAAGAAGAAGAAGAAAGTAAGAGGCAGAAACGTGATCTATCGCCTCGTACCAGGGCTGAGATCTTGGCACAAATTCATGCCAGTGATTTTGAAGAGGACATGAGTGAACCAGAATCCGAACCCTCTAAACCAAGTTCATCACCCTTAGTTAACCCTGAAAAATACTATTCCATTCGAGAGACGGAAAAGCGCTCCTCTAGAAAATTTAGAACCACGGCTTACAAATACACGGTGAAGTTTAAAGATTTCAAGGCTGAAGTACCGTTAGAGAAAGCAGAAGGGTTCATTACCGGAGTGTGGGATTCTCTGCTCACTGCACTCAAGCGACAATGTCAACCCAAAGAAGACGATCGCTTGAGACTTTCCATACAACACGACGGTTTGAAATCCCCTGTTTGGATCGAGTTTAGCACCCCTGCAGAATTAACTGCTTCCAAAGTCATGGACAAGATTCAACACGTACAACAATCTAATGATCAGTTTGACATCACCGATGGTAAAGCCACACTGGACATGACCCACGTCTCTCCTCCTCAAGGGACAGGACGCAAAAAGATGTTATTGGTGGACGACCTTCGCAACACCAAAACGAGTCTCGTCCGAATTAACAACCCTCATGACCAGATGTGTTTAGCCCGTGCCATCGTGGTGGGACGAACCTATGCCAACAAGAACGACACGGTAGAATGGAAAAGAACCTGGGACACTATTCAACGTTCCGACCGAGCCAAACAACGAAACGAAGCAGAACTCCTGTTACAACAAGCCGGACTGCCCAAAGACACACCCTGTGGCATTCCCGAGATACAAAAATTGCAAGATGCCCTAGCTCCACGATACACCTTGAAAGTGCACCCTCAAGAAATGCGCGGGCCTCTATTGTTTCGAGGCCAAGATTTTAAGGACAGAAAATACATTCACCTTTATCATCACGATGACCATTTCGATACCATTACCAGTATCACTGGATTCCTGGGATATGTTTATTATTGTGAGAAATGTGACTATGGTTATAATAATCGAGAGCAACACAAACATTGTGGATGGAAATGCTCAGGATGTTTGGCCTCTCCACCCTGTCTGAGCGAAGAACCAGTGCCTTGTTCCACTTGTCTGCGCACGTTTGTCAGCCCTGCCTGTTACCAACAACATCTGAAGACGCAAGGTTCACAGAAGAAATGCGCTTGTCAACTGCTGAGATTGTGCCCTACGTGTGGACAAGGCATACGTACCAATAGTACCAAGGCACACGTATGTCGAGGAAAGAAAAAATGTCACATTTGTCACCACATCGTGGACTTGGAACACCAATGCTACGTGCAAAAATACCAACCCCCACCAGAGAAAGAGGACGGTCACAAGAAGAAAGGCAATTTCATCTTTTTCGATTTCGAATGCATGCAAGAGACTGGCATTCACATTCCTAATTTCTGCGTGGCTCATCGAGCGTGCGAGAAGTGCATTCAAGAACCTATCTTCAGTCATTGCCCTCACTGCAGCAAGATTCCTGGAGGACGTGAAAAAATCTTTCGGGGACCGAACACGCTAGCCGATTTTGCACAATGGGTCTTAGACCCCATCGACAAGACGTGGAGCCAAGAGGACATCGAACGTTACGGAGATTGTCATCGTCATGCCACGGTGATGGCTCACAATTTCTCCGGATACGATGGACAGTTTCTTTTGAGGTACTATACGGAACAAGGCACCGAGCGTCCTAAAGTGACTTTGAACGGAGCCAAAATCATTTTCATGCAAGTGGGACAAGTACAGTTTAAAGATTCAATGAGCTATTTGGCCATGCCTTTGAGTCGAATGCCTAAAACGTTTGGAATGACAGAAATGGCTAAAGGGTACTTTCCACACTTTTTCAATACGGAAGCCAATCAACACGCCGTTCTACCCCATTTACCTGAGGCTCACTATTACGACCCCGACAACATGCGTACCGAACAACGAGAAGCTTTCTACGCTTGGTACCAGGCTCACGCCTCGGACCCTTTCGACTTTCAGGAAGAAATGCTAAAGTATTGTCGTTCCGACGTGGACATTTTACGGCGTTGCTGTGGAAAATTTCGAGAACTGTTCATGGAACACGGAGGGGTCGATCCTTTGAAAGAAGCTTGCACCATTGCCAAAGCGTGTTCCTTAGTGTATCGACAACGATTCATGCCTGAAAACACCGTGGCTGTCATCAGCCCTCAAACGACCAACTTTGTCAAACGTCAATACTCGGTCAAAGCCCTACGTTGGTTACATTACTTGTGCGACAAGGAAGACAAGTGGATTCAGCATGCCCGCAACGGAGGGGGTGAAAAGACCATCGGAACGTATTCGGTCGATGGCTGGGACTTAGAAAACCCCAAGATCGTGTACGAGTTTAACGGTTGCTTATTTCACGGATGTCCTGTTTGTTACCCTGACCGTGGCACTAAAAATCAGTTTTTGCAACGAACCATGGAAGACTTGTACCAGGACACTTGTCAGCGACGCCTAAAGTTAGAACAGGAAGGATACCAAGTGGTGGAAATGTGGGAACACGAGTACGATCACCGTATGAAAACCGATCCCGAGTTTAAACGTCTCGTGGAAAGTTACCAGTTCATGGACCCGCTGAACCCGAGGGATAGTTTGTACGGAGGAAGGACCAATGCCACCTGTTTGCTGTACCAAGCCGACGAAGAGAAAGGAGAAGAAATCAAATACTTGGACGTGTGTTCGCTGTATCCCTACGTGTGCAAATATTGTCGCTTTCCTGTAGGGCACCCGCAATTGCTGACGGAACACATCGACCTGGTCAACATTCGACAATACGAAGGCTTGATCAAGTGCAAAATTTTGCCTCCCACGAACCTATACCATCCCGTCTTACCTCACCATTGTCAAGGCAAACTGATGTTTCCCTTGTGCCGTACTTGTGCCGAAACGTGCAACCAAGACCAGCCTTGTCAGCACAGCCAGGAAGAACGGGCCTTGACGGGAACCTGGGTCAGCGTGGAATTGTTCAAAGCTCTGGACATGGGATACCAACTGTTAGAAGTGTACGAAATTTACCACTTTCCCAAGACACAACAGTACCGCAAGGGTGACCCCACGCAGAAAGGCATTTTCGCAGACTACGTGGATGCCTTTTTGAAACTGAAGCAAGAAGCTAGCGGCTATCCTTCCTGGTGTCACACTCCCGAAGACCAAATACAATTCAAAGAGAAATATTACGAACAAGAAGGTATCACTTTAGACCACATCGAGAAAAACGAAGGCAGGCGATCGTTTGCCAAAGTGATGTTAAATTGCTTGTGGGGTAAAATGGCACAACGACCGTGTTTACCCAAGACGGAATATTTGACAGAACCTTCCCGCTACTTCCAGATGATTCACGACAAAACCAAATACATGAAACACGTGGACGTCGTTCGAGAGAATTTGATCTTGGTCAATTACGAAGAAGATCTGGACTTTGTACAAGACGACCCTTTTGGAAATGTCATCATTGCGGCTTACGTGACAGCTCATGCTCGCTTAAAATTGTACGAAGCTTTAGAACTGTTAGAAGAACGCGTCCTGTACTTTGACACGGACAGTTGCATTTACATCCATCACCCGATTCAACATCACCCTAACATCGAAGGAGACCGTTTAGGAGCCTGGACAGACGAGCATCCCGACGACAAGATTCTAAGTTTCGTCAGTGGCGGTCCCAAAAATTACGGCTACGAATACCGGGACAAACAAGGAGAAGTGCACACGACGTGCAAAGTGAAAGGACTGACTCTGAATTATTGTACCAGTCGAGTGGTCAATTTTGGGGTATTGAAAGAAGCCTTGCAATCGGGAGAGGATGGAAACTTTAAAGTGACCACCTATCAACCGAACAAGATTGTACGTTTACCCACTCACCACATCGTCAGTCGGCCCTTGGAAAAAGTCTATCAAATCGTGTACCAGAAGCGAGTTCGACTTCCCAATCATTTCACCTTACCGTATGGACACGTTGGTATAAAACATTGGTTGTAAGAGGATAGTTACCCCACCAGAAAGATGACTTCGCCACAGCAAGAATCGAGTGAGAAACCCGACGAGAACTCCAAGTTCAAACCCTACCATTTTCCAGTCTTCTTACCTGACTATTGTGATTGTGCCCGTCGATTGGACACGTTTCAGAAATGGCCTACGGATAGGGAAGGATTATCTTCTTCGCATGTTTTAGCTAGAACAGGATTTGTCTACTTGGGACCTGAGTCAGGATTGGGATACGAGGTACAGTGTTTCGCTTGCGGACTGAAGTTACGAATGGATCTATGTATCTATAAAGATTCAGCTATTCTGGAGCATACTCGATGGTCTCCGAATTGCCCTTACCTTTCTATGGCCTTTCCACCCATCACACTACGGTACAATGTTGACGGTACCTTAGAGACGGTACCTTCCAGAACAGGACATAAAAAACGTAAAAAAGGAAAGATGTACAAGTTGGAGACTGCATTGAGACTAGTATAAAAAAGGGGCTATGGTCAAGATCGATAGTTCATTGTGACTACCAAGACCGAGCGAACAAGATGAATACTTTGAAAAAGACATCGTTTCAGTTTGGGGATTGTAAAAAAGTTGTATCTTCCTCTAGTGTGACTAATACTGGATGGATAAGACCCATGCATTGCGACGGAAAATGTCCGGAAGGAAACTGCGATTGTCCATGTGGTTACCATTGTAATTGCGTAACGGAGTTTGCAGACGAGTGCGATTGTGAGCCTTGCGATGGGACCGATGCTGTACCTTGTGACCTGAGCGATGCCGTAAAGCATCATGGGAACTTTAGTACCCCTACCCCTATCATGGAAAGTGATGCTGTGCGTGTCAGACCTGTGGGATGCGAAAGTGATGCTGCTCGTCCTCTTGGACACTTTACTGGGTTTCGTTTTAAAGGGGAATGTCCACCTTCACGTCTACCCCCTTACGGATGTCATCCAGCCCTGAGCAAACTCCTACCCATGTCACTCAACCCTCATCGAAACGAACCTGTGAAAGACGAATATTCGTTTCCTGTGCGTTTGTCGGAATACTGCGACTTTGAAAATCGTCTTCAATCGTTCAAAGGAAAATGGCCAAAGTATCTGGGAGGACCGACCCCCGAAGAATTAGCCAGAGCCGGATTTTTCTACTTGGGCGAAGGAGATAAAGTCAAGTGCTTCAGTTGCGGTGTGTCACTTCACCACTGGGAACCGCAAGATTCGGCCTACGTAGAACACGCTCGATGGTCACCGAATTGTCATTACTTACCTTTAGTGGGACCGAGACATTGAAGTAACTTCTTACCATAATCATCTGTTCATGGATACTTTACAAGAGAACATTTGTGCTTTGCCTGTGGAGTTGAGAGAACGCATTTACCGAGAGCTGGTCAAAATACAAGTGAAACGTAAAGAACAATTGCATCCGTTACGTCACCGGTGTTTGAACCACTGGTACCTGAAGGCTATACAAGGATTGATTCAATTGAAAGTGTTCCATCGGACAGACATTGATGAACGATCCTCTAGTTTTAAAAAGGATTGGTTTGGTATGGACGATTGTAGTTACATCATTGTAAACGTACTGCATCGAATTCCAGAGGAAGAGTTAACGAATTACCAACATCTTGAACACAATGTCAACTTAGTGAAAGAGGAAACTTCTGAACGAATTGTAATGTGTAGATTAGTGACTCAACGATTTAAATTTGACACTGAAGTGAAACCATGTTTGTGCAAAGAGTACATTTCTTGTGTCAGACCAAAGAGGATTTAGTATGACCTATTCATGGATACTTTGCTAGAGAACATTCGTGCTTTGCCTGTGGAGTTGAGAGAACGCATTTACCGAGAGCTGGTCAAAATACAAGTGAAACGTAAAGAACAATTGCATCCGTTACGTCACCAGATCTTTAACCACTGGTACCTGAATGGTATAAGAGAACTGATTCGTCAGAAATTGTTTCAGTGGTCAGACATTGTTCAACACTTTGAGGTCGCTAATGATCGACATGTTCATGATTATGCTTACTTCGAGATTCACCTAGTGCAATGCATTGAGGAAGACAAGTTAAAGGATTACCAACATATTTTACGTGGAATCTACTTAGAGGAAGAGGAAACACCTAAACGAACTCTGACGTTTCGGTTACAGTATGCAAGATTTAGATTCCCTACTGGAGAACGAAGATCTCTGGCTAGAAAGTACGTCTATTGCATCCGAAAAAAAGAGAATATAAAAAGAGGCTGCCATGCCACGGTTTATGTCACATGTCATCCAACAGATTCCGTGGAAGGAACTCAATGACCATATTCAAACCGTGGATCATTACCATCGATTATTACAAGAACTGTATCCATTCAATTTTGGACGACAAGTGGTGTGTGTCTTAGTGACTTGTTTTCTGGGATTTCGTTTACCAGCCGATTCTTTGTGGACTCTTTACGATCAGTACTTACCACCTCCATGGCCTTAAATGGTCACGAAAAACTCCTTTTGCTCAAAGCCTTGCGTTTTCATCTGGATACTTCTCGACCTCAACAGGAAAAAAAGATTCGTCAACTTTTAGCGACCCAAGACGTGTATGACGATGTGTGTGTAGCTTGTGACTTACACCCTCATTGGACAGATGTTCGTGATTGGAAAAAGGGGGGTTTTGAGGCTTGGACCCAAGAAGTGGCCCAGTATGCACAAGAGTTGTTCAAGGAAAAAAGTTACTTTTCAACCTGTGTTAGTGACGGTGCCAGAAGAACCCGTCACCGAGAACAACCACTCGCTTCAGGACAGGACTGTCATGGACATGCCTGAAAGGTCATTCCGGGAGGACACTTGTGTGACAATACCTCATGTAGAGACTGTAAGAACATTACACACTGTCCCTAGGACATCTTGGTTAACCAAAACATGTTGTACAGACACTTGTTTATATTCCACTTTGACCGCTTTGCTGTGTTTTATATTCCTGTACATCACTATTTGGGTTGTATGTATTTTTGTCTTTCGTGTTCATATTTGAAACATTCAATAAACGTGTTCTGAAAAAGTATATAAACTCTTGTCTTGTTTGTTTTTTCGTGTCACAAGTGACATTTCTCGTACCATGGCTACCTCTGCTGTCTCTGTTCCCTCTTCCTCTACTGTCAAAGTCATCGACGAACACTTAGATCGTGCCAGTTGGGAGGCTTTGTATCTTCGCCATCCCTTTAACATGCTCATTGCTAAACCTAGCGGTTCAGGCAAAACCGAATTCGTCAAACGTTTGATCGAACATAAACATCATTTGATCGATCGGCCCCCTCAACGGATCGTGTGGTGTTACAAAGAGTGGCAATCGGCGTACAACCTCTTGCGAGAAAGTCAAGGCGATTCCATCGTGTTTGTGGAAGGCATTCCTAAAGAAGACGATGGCATCGTCTCTGACTCCCGTCTAACCCATTTGGTCATTTTCGACGACATGTTAGGAGAAGACGAAGAAGAAATTAAATTGTGGTTTACGCGCAAAGGGCATCACCGTAATGCCAGTGTCGTTTACATCACCCAAAATTTGTTTCAACAAAGTAAAGCCCATCGCACCATCAGTCTCAATGCGCATTACGTGGTCTTGTTTAAAAGCCCTCGAGATAAATCGCAAGTACAAGTCTTAGCCAAACAGTTAGGAACGCCTTGGCTGACTCAGGCGTACGACGATGCCACTCAAACGCCACACGCCTATTTACTCGTCGATTTGAAACCTACGACTCCCGAGGATTTGCGATTTCGTACCCACTTGTTTCACCACTGGTGCCAAGACGGAGGGCCTGTCCTGTACACGTCTCAGTCCTCGACTTCATTTCACTCCCCATGAAAAAAATCTATAAAAACCTCAGACCCTTTTTCGTCTGTCTCACACAGTGTGAACATGACGTCCCTTCAGTCGCATCTTCCCGTCAAATTGATTCGTGCCTTGTATGGCATCAGCCGAGAAAAAGATCCACAAACACGAGCCCGTGTCTTAGAAGCTAGTCTCAAAGAAGTCTTACGATGGTTCACGGTGACGGCACGTCAATTACTCCAAGGAATCATTCAGATTCCTCATCAAACCCAACGCTTTTTCGATCGAAACAAAGTCGCTTTGGTCCAACTGGCCGATCCCCGCATCGACACTCAAACCAAAAAACAAATCATTTTGAAACCTGGAGGGAGCGGTACTCTAGGAGGGGTCATCATTCGCTCACTCTTAAGATGGGATCCTAATGCCCCCAAAGTTATCCCCAAGACAAAAGTCCAACGAAGCCCCAAGAAGAAAAAGAAAAAGACCAGGTCCCCAAGAAGAATAACTTCTCCAGTGGCAGGACCCTCCTCTTACCAGACACCACCACCATCACCCCGGAAAAAGAAAAGAAGCCCCCAGAAAAAGAAACAGAGAAAAAGTCCCCAGAAAAAGAAAAGTCCACAGAAGAAGAAGAAAACTAGTCGCAAGAGAGGCACTTCGGCCAGGACGCAACCTTACACTCGCAAGCCACGACCTGCCACAGCGTCTCCGGCAGCCTCACGTTTGTCCACTTCTCCGTTGATGTCACCAGGAACTGAAGAGTACTTGGAGACGTTGATCACACCAAGAACTTCTCCGTTGATGACCCCCAAAAGAACTTCCCCAGTGGCAGGACCTTCCAATTTAGCGGCAGTGGCTGCTGCTCACAAAGTACCTTCTCCCAAAATCAAAGTCCATGAAAGATCGGGCATGTTACAAAGTTTACTGGATTTGTCCAAGCAGGAACTGGCTCGATTTAGTCCGTTACGTACCCCTGCACGACGTGTCATGCCTGTCCTCAAACTGATAAAACGTAAAGACAATCAGTGGCGACGAGTTCCAGTATAAAAAGACCTGTGACCAAGTCGGGGGTATCAGTGAACTTGTAAAAGATGTCACCTCCAAGAAGCCACAAAAGAAAGAGACAAAGGCAGACGCGTCATCCGACAAAGCGCTTAGCCAAGCATCGACGTTACCCTAAAAAAAGACACAGTCGTTCCAAGAAAAAGAGGCGTCAACAAAGGGGAGGATTCCTTGGCGATTTTCGGAAAAACATTGTCACCTTTATGACAAAGCGATAGTCCCAGAAAAAAAAGATAAAAGGGTGTGCGTTAAGTCATCGACGTTAGTGTCTGTTCGGTGAATGTCCCGGAACCCACAAGCAAAAATGTCACCCTCCAGAAAACCCCAAGGAAAAAAAAGGAAAGGACTGCCACCACGTTTAGCCAAACATGGGGACCTGTTATCTGTCCTGTCCAAAGCTTCTCCACCCCTACGAAAAAAACTCATTCAAACGGCCTCCAAAGAGGTCATCGATACCGTGTGCGAATGTTGTTTGAACGTTTTGAAAGGCACGATCCCTTTGTCCAAACACCAGAAACAATGCTTAGGCAAACATCGTCACGTTCTTCGGAAAATGGTTCAAAAGAAAATTCCCATTCGTCAAAAAAAGAAGATGTTGGTCCAACGTGGAGGCATTTTACCTCTCTTGTTAGGCCCCATACTAAAAGGAGTCTTGGGAACCATGTTGGGAGGACTGATGGGAGCAAGATAAAAAGGCCTTCGGAAGTCCCAAGATCTCAGAATTCATCCCTGACAACCCCATGGAAGGACGAAAACTAGCTTTAGTGCCTTACAAACGATGGATGGAATACCATCGGTGGCAAGAACAACGCACCCCGCATTTACCTCCCAATCCCAATTTGAGCGAGATGTCCCAGTTACAACACGAATTGCAATCCTTGATGGATCGCCAAGATTTGTCCGAAACAGAAAAATCGCAAAAGTATGGTCAACTCTTGCAACGACTGCAACTCTTTCACCAGAAAGCTTTAGACGAAACAGCTTTACCCACTCTAAAAGATTTTAAGACCTTGATGAAAAGTCCAGCACCATCATTACCACCACCACCACCACTACCATCCCCAAGGGTTACCAGAGATGCTACCCCACAAAGACCTGAGGAAGAAGAGATGCGCGAAGTGTTTCAAACACCGTCAGCAGCTCCCATTTCGAGTAAGATTGCAGGATCCTTGTTGACCCCGTCCCCCACACCCCAACGAGAAGAAATGAAAGCTTGGGTTAAAAAGATGATGTCCACGCCTTCTTCGACAGAAGTGAAAAAGAAAGAAGGGAAACCAGAAGTGAAAAAAGAAAAGAAAACCAAAGTCATTCCATTGCCACCTCCACCTCCACCACCACTACCTTCGACTTCTACTCCCGTAGCCCATCGGACACGTAAATCCGTTTCCAAACCACCCTTTCGTCCCACCCAAAGTAGCATCACCGAAGAGTGGGTGACTTATTAACACACAAAATAAAAAATGGAAAAAGTCTTAGCCAGCATTTACTACGATCCCTCGCATCCTGCAGGTTACGCAGGAGTTCAAAAATTGTATCGTGCTGCCAAAACGCGGCTGAAAAGTCTCCGTTTACCTCAAGTGCAACGATGGTTACAAGAACAAGCTACCTACACTTTACACAAACCCATTCGACGCAAGTTTGCCAGAAGTCGCACCCGAGTGGAAGGCATCGATCATCAATGGCAAGCCGATTTAGCCGATGTCTCTCATTTGGCCAGCTACAATCGTGGTTACAAATATTTGTTTTGTGTCATCGACGTCTTTTCCAAATTTGCCTGGGTCGTGCCCTTGACTTCCAAATCCAGCAGCGAGTTAGTGCGAGCCCTGCAACGGGTGCTGAAACAAAGCGGTCGTCACCCTCTTCGATGGCAAACGGACAAAGGCACCGAATTTCTGAACCAAGCTTTCCAAAAAGAATTAAAGAAACGTGACATTCATTTTTTTACCACCGAGAATCCCGAAACCAAAGCCAGCATCGTGGAACGTTTTCAACGCACTTTGAAAGAACGCATGTGGAAATATTTTACGCATCACCACACTCTGAAGTACATCGACATCTTACCGCACCTGGTGCAAGCGTACAACCAATCTTACCATCGAAGCATCGGACGTGCCCCGCAAGACGTGACTCCCGACAACGAAGTGCTGGTGTTCGAGCGCCTGTTCGGTACGTCCCCGACGAGGGCTGTCCCCAAGAAAAGTGGAGAGTTGACCGTGGGAGATTGGGTGCGCATTGGCAAAACCAAACGCACTTTCGACAAAGGTTACTTACCTAACTGGACGACCGAACTGTTTCGCGTCACTGGACGAGTACATGGCCGTCATCCTGCCGTCTATAAATTGGAAGACATGAACGGAGAAGTACTCAAAGGAACGTTTTATTTGCCCGAGTTACAACGTGTCACCAAAAAAGAAGACGACGTGTACGACATCGAAAGCATTCTCGAACGCAGAACCCGTAAAGTGGGCAAACGACGTGTCAAAGAAGTCAAAGTACGTTGGAAAGGATATCCACCCAGTTTCGATTCTTGGATCGACGCTTCGCAAGTCATCGACTATAAAAAGAAGAAGTGACCATCATGCCCTTTCACACAGCAGCAGACGCAGCTACGTCGACCAGTCCTTCTTCTTCCCCTAGTTCTTCTGTGCAAGATTTACAAAAACAACCCTTGTGGGTGTGGTGTGGAGAACGTGTGCCTAAAACGCAAATCGTCTTTTTCTGCCAAATCTTCGTGGTGTATTGTGTCATCGGGGCAGCCATCGCCAATTTGAGTTTGCAACAAGGAGACAAACAATTGTGGACCATTTTATTGAGCAGTTGCATCGGTTACCTGCTTCCCAATCCCTCCCTGAAATTCTCCTCGAACGGGAACGTTGTGTCCAGTGTCAGTGCCAGTCACCATTCCAACAACCACAACCAGAACCCCATTTTGGGCGGAGACACGCCTCTGACATCCACTAATATTCCCTCGGACAGCCACAGAACTCTGGAATTATGAGTCACCAAAACCAATTTTACTTAACCTTACCCAGTGACAGTTCCATGGAGGTGTTTCCCCACAACACGTTGTGCTGTTACACGGCCAAATTACCTCAGGCCATCCCCTTAGATCACGAAGCCCATTGGGAAGTGGCTTTAGTGGAAATCATTCACCCGACCCAAGTCCTCAATGTCATTCCCAATCAAAATTTTTTTAATGTGGAAGTTCATGACTAGTCATTGCAACAGGAGTTGAATAAGAAAGTCACGTATGACAATAAAATCTATAATGAGAAAACTCAAAAATGGACCTACCACTTTTTAATTCCCCCAGGTTATTATTTCAGTGGTCAACATTTGGTCAACGTCATAGCTGCCAAGTTTAATGGCGTGTTCGGGAAAGCTTTGGAGCATGCCAAAATAAGTGTCACCATGGAGTACCACAAAGTAGCTCGTCGCTTCTCGATGAGATTTGAGCGGAGTAAAATCATGTCCATTTTATTTTGTCCTGAATTGTTTGACATGTTGGGCGGAGACATGAACCTGAGAATGAGCATACTCAAGAACAACGAATTACCCATCGTTTACGACAACGAGTCTTTTAGCAAGTTATTTCGTACCCCAGTAGAACTGAACCAAGGACTGAATTTGATGTTCGTGTACTCCGATGTGGTGGAATACAACGTGGTGGGACACACCTCCGTGCCGTTACTGCGTGTCATTCCTTTCAAAGTGGATTCTGCCGCAAACGCTGACGAGGAAGGTGGAAACACTTACCACGTTCACCGCGAATTTGTCCATCCTCATTATTTGCCGGTCAGCAAGTCGTATTTGGACACGGTCAACATTACTATAAAAGGAGATTTGGGACAAAATATTCCATTCACCAAAGGAAAAGTCACGGTGAAACTCCATTTTCGAAAACGGTTCTCTCACGATTCGTAAGCAAGTCATGTATCCAGTGTACCAAGGGGTTGCACGACAGCGAGGACACGGTTTAGGAGATATGTTAAAATCGGCCTTTCGTTCGGTGGCCCCGGTGTTGAAACCGATGGTGACACGCGGATTGCACGCCTTGAAAGATGCGGCACTGACGCAAGGCAAAGAATTTCTCCAAAATGTCATCATCGACAAACAAAACCCTAAAGAAGCCTTCATGAGGGCAGGCAAAAATGTCCTGCTGCAAACGGGTAAAGACATTTTGGGCCGACGAGACACACCTATAAATGCCCTGCACGTTACCGAGTCAGGCATTCAGCAAGGACAAGGCAGAAAGAGACGACGAAGAAAACACCCTTTCACCAGACTTCAAGCTAGAAAAGCCAAGAAAAGAAGAACCGTTCGAGACTTAGACGTTTTCGATTATTGAGACACAGAAAAAATGATGCACCGAGAGTCATGTGCTTGTTCCAAGACGGAACTGGATATGTTTGCCATGCCCCCCACCATGATGACGATGCAAGAATCCCAGTGGGTGGAATTTCATCCCGTCTCCTCTTTGACGGATTCCGCTCCCATCGAGTTCGAAATCAAAGGACAACCCGAAGATTACATCGATCTGAATAGCAGTTACCTGTATTTGAAAGTCAAAGTGATCAAAACTGACAACACCAATCCTGGAGCCAATGATAGGGTAGCACCCGTCAACAATTTCATGCATTCCTTGTTCAGCGAAGTGGACTTGTACTTGAATAACAAACTGGTCAGCAGCAGCATGGATACTTACCCATATCGTGCCTACTTGGAAAATCTCTTGACGTACGGAAAAGAAGCCAAGAATACTCATCTGGATGCTTGCGTGGTATGGAAACCTGACACGGCAGGTGCAGGCACGTTTAACGATACAGCCCTGACAGCAGATGACGATTCTCACAATGTGGGGTTTAACACACGTAGAACTAAAATTTTGCAAGGACGTAGTTTAGAACTGATGGATCGTTTGCATTTGGACATGTGGTTACAAGAAAAGTATTTACTGAACGGAGTTGATATTCGCCTGAGACTGAATCGTAGCACTGCCGCTTTCCATTTGATGGCCCATGCCAACGAATACAAAACTGTTATCCAAGAAGCCAGACTTTACGTACGCCGTGTGGAAGTGTTACCTAAAGTGGGAAACGACATCAGTCAGACGTTGAGCAGAACGACCGCCAAGTATCCCATACGAAGAGTGGAAGTGAAAACGTTCACCATTCCTGTTGGACAGCGATCCATGATCGAAGATCATCTGTTCCAAGGACAGTTACCCAAGCGTTTGATCGTTGGTATCGTCAGGAATTCAGCTTTCAATGGACTTCATAACGAAAATCCTTTTGAGTTTCGACACTCTAGCGTGTCCAAAATCGAAGTCAGTCGTGACGGCAAGACCTTGTGTACACGACCCTTTGAGCCTAACTTTGCCCAGAACAATTACTTGAGATCGTACTTGTCCCTGTACGAAGCCACCGGACAGTTAGGAACCAATACCAGTCACGGTATTACGTACGAAGATTATGCAGGAGGCTATGCTTTGTGGGCCTTTGATTTCACTCCAGACCAAGGCAGCGACGAGGGACATTTCCACCCTATAAAATCTGGCCAGATTCGTGTGGAAATTCAGTTTGCAAATCGAGACCCTGCTGATCCAACGTTGAACGTGATCCTGTATGCAGAATTTGACAATACGATAGAAATCAACAGTTTGAGAGAAGTCATTCTAGATTACTAGAAGCCATGGAAGACTGTTATCCCTCTTTACCTAGTGAAGAAACTTTGGACATGAAATGTGAGGAGACCGTGGAAGGAGAATCCCAAGACAAAGACGAAGAAATTGTCATGATGAAGTCGAGATGGCCAGAACAAGAAGCCCATTTAGTCTCCTGTTTTGCCAAACACTTGGTCGACAAAATGACGGAATTGATCAAGAAAAATTGTTATGGATGTCAAAACGATCATCCCAGTCAAATTCAACACGATAAATGCCTGATGTTGAGTCAAGAAGAAAAATTGGACGAGTATCTGGACGAAGCTTGGAGTCTCATCTCAAACAAAGACGTGTTGCACCAGTGGTATAAAGACTTGCGTGAACATTCTTGTCCACCATTAACCACTCAAGAGATCCATCGTATCGAAGCTCTCCTGAATCAAAGTGAGGAAACAGAACGAATAACCGTTTATTCGTCAGACATTTTCAAGCAAAAAGTCAGGATCGAATTGACGACTTATTATTACCTGTGAAGAAGAAAAAAACACAAATCAATGGATACCTGGGAACTTTATTACCTTTTGAACCACAGTTCGTATACGGCTTCTTGGAATCCTGTCGTCTGTGCTAAAGATGAACTCCCTCATCGCAAACCTAAAGACCATCAAGCTTACGTGATCAACACGGACGAAAGTCATCTCCCAGGAACCCACTGGGTAGCCGTCTACTTTCCTCAAGAAGGATGTGTGGAATATTTCGATTCGTACGGATTGCCCCCTTTGGAAGACGATATCATCGACTTTATGAGAAGAAATGCTCAAACCACCCGATTCAATAACGTGAAATTACAAGGCACAGATTCCTTGGTGTGTGGACAGTACTGTGTGTATTTTCTGCATCATCGCAGCCTGGGCTATTCCTTAGAACATTTAGTGACTCATTTTGATCCTCGTTCTTCTGCTAGAAACGATGTGAAAGTAGATCGATGGTTTTGTGACCATTATGCTTATCTTTTGTCTCAAGCTAGGAAACGTAGTGTCCATCAATGGCCTAATGATTTCCAACAGTGGAAATCACAATTTCATTCACAACGTTGTCAGCCTTGTTTAAAGTAGATTGTATTTGAAGAAAAAAATTGTTGGTGATTTGAAAAAAATGTTTAATGTTTAATGTTATGATGTTGGATAATTGTTAAAAATGTTAGAGTTGTTGTTTAGTGTTAAGTGATTTTTGAATAAAAAATGTTGTGTTTTGAAAAAAATGCCTTTGTCTTTTGTTTAGCTATAAGAATGTTGAATTGATGCTCTTTCATTTCTTACTATCCCTCTCATGAACGTTGTGGCTCGAAAACCGTGTGGGGGATGTTTTCCTTCACGTCCGCGCTTTCACTTTAAGAACCGGGTTGTTCCCAGTCTAACCATCCATTGTCGACTCATCCTCCTACGAAGATGTGCTCCAAACTAGCTAAGCTCAACGAAGCCTACGTGAATCTGCATAGGGTCAGACACAGTCTGATACCGAAACCAGAAGAAATAGAGAACGTGAGAATGTTAAAAATCACTGAAGACCTGATAGAAGAGCTCTTCAGAGAAGAAATGAACAAGGAGAAAGAAGAATGGACAGAGAAGTACAGACTTCAGAGACAGCAGCAACAGCAGCAACAACAACAACAGCAGCAGCAGCAACCTGAACCTGACAGAGGCTTTGTCGATTGCCGTATCGACACCAAAGAGTTCTTCTTCTCTTTCCGAAGAAGCAGACCTATTGCCAGAAAGTCTATAATCAGAGGACATCGCATTCTTAGAAACTAAAAAAGAATACCATAGCAAACAAAAAAAAACAGCCCTTTTCAGGGCTACCCAATACTCTAGAAAAGAAATAACTATTAATTTGCCAATGTGTAGGTAGAGTAGTGTGAAAATAAACACTAACTCTTTCTTAAAAATGTGAGGGTATGTGTTTGTGTGATTGTGTTTGTAAGTGATAAAGTAGGTTGGTGTGGATAGTAGATTAAAATGATGTTAGTTTTTTGGCTGCTTGAGGTGAAGATTTTGGGTTAGATTGGATTGCTTTGCGTATGTGGATAGTCTATTGAAGTGATGGGTAGCATAAAAAAGTGAGCGAGTGTTTCTTTTAGGTCCGCGCGTTGTTGATGTTTTTTGGTCATGATCTAGGTAAGATGAATTTTATGTTTTTTAGGGGATGTTTTCCTTCACGTACGCGCTTTCAGTATAAATTGAAACTCGTTCGGCAGTCCAGCTACCCTTGTTGATTGATCAACACAGACAGAAGAATGAACACGAGACTTGAGAAACTGTTGGAGCTTCATGTGCATCTGGAATATGCCAGGCGCATATTAAATGAACTGGCCGCGGAAGCCATTGTAGAGGAGGGAAGGGTAAGAGAGGAGGAAAGAAGAAAGAAAGAAGAGGAGGAGAGAAGATATAAAGAAGAAGAAGAAAGAAGATATAAAGAGGAAAGAAGAAACAAAGAAGAGGAGGAGGAAAAGGAGAGAAGAAATTTCAAAATCCCAGAGAGCGAAAATTGGGATTCTGAAGCGACATATCCTGCCTCTGCTCTCTGCCCCCAAAAGGTAAAAAGTAACTGGGGGATAAGATGTGTATGTGGCGCCAGGCCTGGAAGGTGCCACCATTAACCAGGTGTCCATGAAGTTCCAAACAAAAACAGCCCTTTTCAGGGCTACCCAATACTCCAGAAAAGAAATAACTATTAATTTGCCAATGTGTGTAGGTAGAGTAGTGTGTATATAAACACTAACTCTTATTTTAGATAGTGTGAGGGTATGAGTTTGTGTGTTTGTGTGTTTGTGTTTGTAAGAGCTCAGGTATGTTAGTGTGAATAGTAGATTATGGGTTTCTTAGCGTATGTGAAGAGTATAGTTAGGGTTTTATTATATGAAATGAGAAAGTAGGGGGATGTTTTCCTTCACGTACGCGCGATGTTGGGTCATCATCTAGGTAAGATCCATTTTATGTTTTAGGGGGATGTTTTCCTTCACGTTCGCGCTTTTCGTATAAGAACCCACAGTGCTCGTTGTTCAAACCATTCTGCAAAGAATACAAAGAAGATGGCTTCTAACCAAATGGACAAAATGGAAAAATTGCAAAACGTCCTCGACAATTTAGGAATGATAGAGCAAATGTTGGTTAACCTAAACGAGGATCACTATTCATATAGTCCCCATCGAGTGAAGATGGAGATAAACAATTTACGAAAAATGAAGGTAATCATCAGTGATCTGTTGAAAGAAATAAAGGAGGAGAAGGAGGATGAAGAGGAAAAGATAAGAATAAGAACATGGAACGAAAAAATTGAAAAAGAAGAGGAAAATGAGAAGAGGAAGAAAGAAGAGGAGGAGGAAGAGAAGAAAGAAGAGAAGGAGAAAAAAAAGAAGAGAAAGAGTGTTGGAGATAAAATAAGAAGTTGGTGGAGGAAAAGAAGAAATTAGAAGAAGAAAACCCAAAGGCCCTTTTCAGGGCCCCCATATATCTCGAAAAGAGATAGTCTTTGAATTGCCTACCCCTTTTTTTTAAAAAATTTTTTTAAAATTTAAAAAAAATATCCCATGTTAAATTCCCCTTGTCCGTAGAGTGACCCACGATTTATTCCCATGTTAAATTCCCCTTGTCCGTAGATTGACCCACGATTTTTCGCCATGTTAAATTTCCATTGTCCGTAGAGTGACCCAGGGGTCCCTGTAATGCTAATTCCCATTGTCCGTAGGGTGACCCCATTCACTACTTACGTACTATCCAAAAAAAATAAAGAAAACGTTTTCGCTGCTCATACATATAATATGACAACAGCCACGGATAACAGTTCTTGCTGATTTTTACAACTTTATTCTGGACACAATGTTAGCTTGAAAATGCTAATTTTTGAAGAAGTAGCAAAGTATTTATCAGTTGAGCATTGTTTTCAACTCTCTCTCTCCCTTTCTCTCACGCACACACACGTAACCACACACACACACACACATATATAAATATATACATATACATACATATATATATATATATATATATATATATATATATATATATATATATATATATATATATATATATATATATATATATATATATATATATATATATATAAAGTGAGAGAGAGAAAGAATCAGATAATTTCAGTAGCCTTGTGTAATGTTGTAGGTCGCAAGTTGTATGTGTAGTGTAATGCTTTACAAATCATCTTTTAATTAAAACGAGGTGAAGCGTTTAAGCAGCATGTCGTATATATTCATCTTACTGCTAAATTTCAACCCTCCATTTTGGCTGTATATATGCTCCTAGTGTGATTGTGGTGGGGGTGAAGCAATTTGTGCAACAGGAAATGATACGTTTTAGATTCTCAAACATTTGGAATACTTTAAATTAATTAAGACGCTGTCATAATTTTTGTTCTTTACATAGTAGAAATATATCAATGTGGGTTATTGCACGACGCCTAACAATGGCATAACTACGTATCCATCTTATAGTATTATTTAAAATACCTATTGTTGCTGGACATATTTTAGGCATATCTCGGCATTTATCGTTGTAAGTATTAGTAAATTCTTCCTGCCTGCACTCGTTCCACCTTCCTCCTTCTCTGTATTGATACCAAAGTGTGGACCGGGGAGATATCACATAGTCCGTGCCATCGAGCGGTGTCAGCTGGTTTCCAACAGTTGACTGCACTTTAACGTCAACCTTGAGCATAAAAGCACACTTTGTTCATAAGTTATTTACGCTTAAAACAATAGATATGGATATCATTTACTTCAAATATCGCTTTAGTTTATATAAGTCACCATCGCTATATTTACCTGTTTGTGTTTTTATTTGCCACAATATTTTTTGTGTCGATATACATAATTCGTTAAAGCCTTCATTTAAAAAGTTTCTCTACTCATGTGAAAATGTATAGATAAATGTATTTTCTTTTAACTTCAAATGAAGTCCGTGAAACACTTTATAAGGTCATCTGTTATTTAAGGCAACTATAATAAAATTTCGATGTAAATAATATTCGAGATCACTTTATATTAAGGACGCATACTTTCGTAACGAGAAAAACAATTCAGCTTTAAATAATAACTTAACCGTAAGAAAATTATTTTTTTCTGCGGCAAATCATTTATTCATAAAACGAGACCATTTTTAGATATCAACAATTATACTTGGTGTTTATGAGCTATTGACGTTTCGCTTATTGTACAGTACGATCCTTCTTTTATGAATTCGTTAGTTGGTCGTTAAACGCATCCTTCCATAGAACTTCATGACAAAGGCCATCATACACCGAGAACTATTTTTTCATTTTTGGATTATGATTCTCCACATACCTAAAATTAGGTTGAGCAGTATCTTTAATTGCATACATCTTATGCTCGCATCGCCTGAGTAATACCAGTTGTAGGCTATAAGCAAATAATACTAATAATAACAATGCTACTAATGATAATAATACAATGTAAAGAGTCACTGAATATGTAATGGCTTAATCCATATAACAAACATAGTGTCGACTTATAATTGAAGCATGACTGCGGTTTTGTTAAGCTTACAATGAAACATTATATTGTTTCATTTAGGCAAAACATGCAATGAGTTTAAAACTTTAGTATTCAATATCGTGTGTAATGTATGCGTTTTATATCGGTCCTCCCAAGGTTTTAGTCGTAGAGGGATTGAACATGGCCTATCCAGTTGTGGCAGTTAGTTGTGATTTTGTTCCGAAAGTGTGAATACTGTTCGTGTCCTCGGTCATCATTGGGTGAGGTTTCTTGGATAGAATTTGTGCATGCCTGATTATTGCCTTCTTCGAGACTGAGGGTTTGTGGATAGAGTTTATAGATACCTGACCTTTCTCAAGATCATACTTGGTAAACACGATTTTTACCAGAAATTTAGTTCAGTGGTTTATGGAGTTGTGTATGGAATGATTGATATGTCCTGAACAATCTTTTGCGATAAGGTCAAGTAGGGATTACATAAATTATTTGGTAAACATTTATTCATTCCAGTTTCATATAAGTATTGGGGAACCAATGATCACAGTTTTCATTTCTGAACATATATATGTCTAGAAGAATTATTAATTTAAATTATTGATTTGAATATCAAATGGTTAATTGATGTTCTAGACAAACACTACTTTTGGATTATTGAGAACGCATTCAAAGAATTCTTCAATTATGTCATTGTGATACATCATTACATTCATGATTATTGGGATTCATAAGGGAAAACAAATATTTATAGGTGGGATGTATTTTAATAATGTTAGTGTATTTATTGTTTAGCTTGCTGAAGTATACATCGTACATGAACCACTAACTTGACTTTACAACTATAAATTAACGATATATGATTTCAGTCCATTAATCATAGCATTTGCCAGCTAATGTTAGGTTATTTTGCAATTGTTTGTATATTGCTTAATTGTACATATTACTCGATGGTTTCCTCTTACTCAGGATTCCAAGCTGTTTGGCAAATTGTTGCTTTGATGTCAATACAATAGTAAACTCAGTACAAAAGACCATGTTTTGGTTTTATTTTTAATCCTGACACTAGTTATGGTGAAGACTATTGTGATTAGTAATGTGAACATCAGATTATTTATACTACCTATTATTATTAGTATTATTCGTTTTGTTATTATTATTATTATTATTATTGTTGTTGTTGTTGTTGTTGTTGTTGTTTCCGCTCTAAAGTTATATATGAATATTACCCTTGTTTGTTTCTCAGTGACAAACTGGAATGTAAATCTCAAATCGTTGAACAAAAATCTTGTCTTTTGTTTGGGAAGATGAAATCCAGTTGTGGTCTATTAACCACTGGGTGTCTGGAATCTTAAATACTACATTCCGCCCAGCATACAAGTCTTTCAGACTGATATAGGCCTTATCTCCTAGACCTGATGGTCTTGTTGGAACACGCTGAAAATCTAGCGTGGGCGAGCATGTCAGTTTAGTTCTACTCAAAAGAGACGTTATGCATGTCCCCGCGCCGATGCATTCCAGTGGTCGAGGTCCCTCTGTGTATGTTAATGTCACAATAAGCATATATGGCACTCAGCTTAGATATTTTGTGGCAGATCATTGAAATGCCGATAGCATCTCCAGTTCGGCGAATATTTTAGGGTTGTCAACATCCTTAAGTTTTGCTGCGTCCAAGTTTGAATTAATAACTTTAGCTGCCTGGTATGTGATGACAGCCCTCATGCAAGCCGCAAGAGCGTCCATCAAATTAAATTGGAAATCGTAAATCTCTTCATACGTTGCGATCAGCTTCTGAACCTCAACTCTTGCATTGGGACATGTTCTTTGTACGGCCATCATTGTCTTCTTTAAACCTGAACCTGCCCCAGAAGTTGCATCAACAATGTCACATGCTTCATCGACAAGCTTTCCCCAATGTACCGTTAATCCTCTCAAGTTATCCTTTGTTACCGCTGGAGTATAACTATTGTAATCATCCAGGAATGTATTCTTCTGAGATTCAAATTCTGATGAGGACAATTCTTTCTTGTTTAGGCTGTTTATCAAACTGCCAACATTATTTAAATATATTTCGTGTTTTCTTAGTTTGCCAACAAAGTCTCTGACCTCACTGATGAGGGTGTCGAAAGGACCTCTCAATTTGGCTGCTTTTGCAATATTGGCCATGGCCTGTGAGACTCCTTGAGTTGCGTCAATGATGCCAGTGGCACTTCCACCTGCAAAACTTGCTTTTAATGGACTACATCCTTCCGCTACCGCAAGTGACAATTTCAGAGCGGCCTCTATCTGGTTAGTTAGTGTTGCCCTTAATGCTGCTTGTATTATCCCATCCATATCATTATCCATTCTTTTGGCTGAATGAGCTGATGCATCTTTGTACTTACTCAATGCGCTATTTATGTATGCTATATCAGCGCTTGCTTTTCTCCAGTCGAACTCTGCTATTTCTTGGAAATATGTATTGAGTTCTTCAAAATTATTTTTCATCTCTCGTTTCAAATGTTGGGCCAGAAGTAGCAAGTTTTATTGTGTTGTTTCACCAATACTTAAAATCTGCTCAGATTGTTTTCCTTTTAGAATTTTTTCATAATCTATCATTGTGTTTATTTGTTTAATGTTAACTCTTGAGTTCTTGTTAGCAAGATATAACGTTAAGGAATTTATCAGACTGTTGAACGTGCAGATTGTCCTTTTCAAGGATGGAGATTCAGCAGCATAATCACTTGGCAGGTCAACAGTATACGGATGTAACTCTATTACTCGACTGCAAGATTCAATATAATTTTTCTGACTGGAGTCAAATAAGTAGTAGATGATATCCTTAATCCATTTATGTCAGTTGTCGGTTGTGGATAATAATTCCCGTGCTGCTGCGGAAGGGATAATTTTTAAGACTCGCTTTTACTGCATAGAAATGTAACCGCATTGCATTTTTCAGTGTTTCAGAGGCGCTATTGTCCCACTGATCTCGACCAACAAAACTCAACAGTTTGTCTACTGTATCTGCTGAATTTGTCATTCTCCTAATTTCGCAGGTCTGTTGTGTAGTTGAAGCCGGACAATATATATTAATCATTTCTCAAAGCCTTTTTGCGTTGGTGTTGTCATACACCGACTTATCCGAATTAATAAATCAAAGGGTGGCAAACGTGACATTTTTGCCCGAAACAGCCATAAGTATTTTAATGTTGGCTTTCTCATCCGAGGATGCTGGAACCAAGCTTGGATGTAATGGGCATACAAATACCAGGCAGAATAATCTAACTTGAAGCCAATAAATGTTTTGTAGTTTTCTGACATCCTGTTCAACAAGGTTACCAATGGTAGAAAGGTCTCTGAATGCACATATAGGATTATTGTCGGGTTTTGATTCTTTGCAGTGTTCCTCTGCGTCCTTGAATTGCTCATTCGTATCCGAAGATTAAAATAATTTTTCACCTGTAATGTTCAAATATTTATTCCAGTTAGCTTGGAAGATGTCTGAATCAGGTTCGTTTTGTTTTCCCAGTAAGGTAATAACAATTCACAGTTTCCGAAAGTCATCGTGAGCAGCTCCAAAATATCTATCATGGCAAAGGCAGAAGCCGCAATAAATCAATAGCAGGAGCCATGACACGTACGTAATCTCATTGTTGTCAGTAAACTAAAATAACTTCGTAGTGAACAATAACGAATTCCGACAGATCTCCTGAAGATAATTGTAATTATCCCACTTTCCACTTTAGTAGCATATGGAGCACCTAAACTTGAATGCACATTTCGTTGGTTACAGCCTTTACAAAACTGGAGTAAATTAATGGAATATAGCAATTTCATGCGACGTATTATGCACACTAAAAATTCTATGATTTACATCCAGACTTGGAGATAATCTCCCTTCTTTATTATGTTTGCATGTATATCTGTGTCATATGAGCGATCCTTGTGGGTGCTTCATTGCCATAACCGATGGAAATTTTGGAAATGAACAGCAAGAGTAGAAATTATATCATCGAATATCTATAAATCATATGTTTTATTGCAACATTGAATTGTTACTTTCTCCCGAGCCCCGATAATATTCTAGGCCTAGGATTTTAGACAGTTTGTAAAACGATTGCCTTACCCTCAGTCTCCGACATTAAAGATCTTGACAACGTGCAAAGATTAAACACCGAAAAAGAAGATTGGGAAAACAATTGTTCCAATGAGCAATTTGAAATTTACGCTTTAGAAGCACAAACGAGCACAATCTTGCCAAGAATGTTTACTTAGCTCGAATTATAATCAAGACATTTATGACATGTAGTATAACAAATTATTACACACACACACACACACACACACACTCACACTCACACGCACACACACTAATACATACACAAGTGTAATGGGTCAAAGTGTTTGAACTGTTTTGTTTCTTTTTTTAACATGCATTATTGTCGAAGTAGGAATAAAACCCCTAACATGTACAGAAATGTGTATTTATCAGAGACAGTTATGAAAGTAAGGTAAAATTTTCATAAAGCGAACATTTTACATTGTTATGTTACAACACTCAGTGCTTCTCTCTATCCAATGAACTATACATAGGTACATTCGTTTCGTTTATATATATAAATAGTATTGATGTATGTAAGAATGTACATACATTAACATATATTATCTTATCTGCACACACATATACGCCTATATTGAACATATGTATAGGAGAATGCAACTGCAGGGGAATATATGAACGAGTTCTTTGGATGGAAATACTGCACGACCTTGGGAATGCAGTACATCCTTTTGATGAAACGAGATCTTATGTTCCCAGATAATTGCAGTAAGCTTTTTTATAAGCTAATTTTCTTATTCTACCTATGGCTTAATTATATAAACAAAAATACACCACAAGAAACAATGTCACTCAATGTATGCTGTATTCGAAACAAAATTCACAATCGCAGATTCATCATTACACAACAAAATCCTTATTAATCTGCACATATCTCTGCCCAGAAAAATTTGAACGTAGTCGCTGGCTAAACTTAACTTTCGAAAGAAAATGCCGTGTCTAGTTTACGATGAAATTTGTTGTCACAGTTTGAATGAATGTGCATTGAAACTACTTTCACATTTGATCCGGAATGAATAGATTTTGGTATTTGTTATCCATTCTACGAAATGTCGTGGTTATGGACTGGATTTATATGTGACAACTCCACATGCAACACATCGAATTGAAGAAGCAAATGAGATGCATTTTGACAACAGCAATTTTTTTTTTGTTTTTATCATATAATGTATCAAATGATAATATGGGGACAAATTTGAAATGTTTCAATTGTAATTATCAAACAGACACCATGGAATTTAATGCTTATTTAATTTTGAGTGAAGTAAGGACGATGCAATAGCACTTGGACTATATTCGAAATTACAGTAAAATTTCGAAATGTCTAATCGAGATTGAGAACCTATTACATGGCTCATATATTTCGGATATGCAGAACTAAGAAAGTCTATTTTGAAGAAATTCAGTATGTAAAGCTGCAAGTATATTGTTTGCCATTCGTATTACCTGCTAAATAAGACAATTGTATGCCTTGTCACTTGCATATTATTTGTAAGTACCCTGCCTGGCGTATATTGTATAGTTAGCCTAAATCCGAAACATTGTATCAAACAAGTTACCACGGACTGTGCCAAATCAGCTAATATGTGACAAGCGCCTACTATATAATTTGCTTATAAATCAAAGGTGATGTCGTCTGCGTCCATCGTAGTTTCTTTATGCTCGTGAATGCAATATGAATTGCAAGCTAGTTCAATATCGTAAAATATTGCACGGTTATTTCATTGTAATGTTAAGGAGAACCGTGAGCATAAAGTTCAACGTTCGATATTTATAATCAGATATAAAAAGACGCGGCAATATATCAGTAGGAAACGATCTATCATATGACACATAACTAAACTTAGCATGCCAAAACACACAACAATCAGAGATTTAAAGGATCTCTATTTAGATATAGTTTTTGGCAGTACCAATTACAAAACCTACAATCCAGTCTATATTATTTGGTATATAGTGAACACATCCTTCAAAGTAACCTGGATCAATCAGAAGTCTGATTTGTCGGAGGGAATATGCAAGAACTATGATGTGAAATAACAATGAGCCAAGAATAGTTTTTCTCAGCGTTATGGTTTCTGCACACAATCACAATAAACAAATACATATAAAACAGACATGATATATGCACGTTTAGACTTCGTGGTTGCCTTTATCTAAGTAAAACAATTCAACCTTAAACTATTTCACTTGTTTGTTGAAATGAAGATAATACAGTAAATGTAAGTGATATTTCAGTCAAACTACAAACTACTAAAAGGTCAAAGGAAGACATCATCAGCTTATATAAGGGTTGATATAGCGCAACTCGCTAATATATATCACATATTCCACTAAAACATTCGATATACTGTCAAAATTTTCAAATTTTTTATAAAGAACATATTCTACCGGGAAAGAAATTCATTAAATATTAAGGACTGAATTCTTGCAGAACCTATGGTTCCGAGATTTTGGTTTAATATGTTGTCTCTTTCTTCCCTCAACCTAGCATGTCTTTATTTTCCGATACGCAGAATCCATTACAGTAGTCAGTGTATGTGGTCAAGGAAAGATTGTTGCCCTCTGTAGTGGATATTGCGAGAAAGATCTCCTGCTGACCTTTTTGTGATAGGTTGGTGTGCAAGTCAGGCTGAGACAGATTTGTCTTCTTGCCTAATTTCCCCACATCCACAACATACTGGATGGAGATGACCTTGTATTGAATGACAATGATAAAATGGGTAACTTTGAGAAATATACCTTTAATAGTGCAGATTCAATCACCAGTGTTCATGATTATATGTGATTAACGTAAGCAGTGAATTCAGTTTATACTTGGTCTTGAGATAAAAGTTGGTCAACCGTTACATGTAAATTTAAATTACCTGTTTTGTTGTAAATGTAACATACTAACAGATGTACGTATAATAACTATGTAGCACGGTTTTTATCCTTGCACACTATGCCAGATAATTATAAAAATAGAAAATGTAACCGAAGATGGTGACGCGTAAAAATATACGTCGTAGCTAACCCAGTTTGTCACCGAGGCGCAGTATTTATACAATTTTAATATCATTATTTAGTATTACATATTATAAACAGGGCTATATAAAGGGTTCCATTACTGTTTAAAGTATCGATTAGTCAGAATCAGATGCATCTCTATTTAACATTCACCGACGTTAGAAACGTTGGCGAATGGTCAGTATTAGTAGCTGTTGACAAAGCCAGATGATGATGTAGGAAATGTTCAACAAAACCCAAGGAGTAACAGAGGTTCTTGCATAAATAATTCAGGCATGTATAACGTAAGTCAACACAATATTTTTTTAATGCGCTCATTATCGATAATATGATTTTCAAATGTGTTCCATGGTTAGTATTCCAATGTCCAAATGAAGTGGCGTAATATAGACCCAATACCAATTAAAATTAGACTCACGAACAATTCTTGACCCATAAGTAACTTATTACGCAGATACATGAAATGCTTTGTGAATGTAAAAAGTATCGGAAAGCAGCATAGGATGATAAGTAACAGTACATTTGCCGTCAAGTCAAACTTCTCAAGATACAACCCTTTTGACATAATTATTTCGATCAATTGAGACAGGAAAATTCTTACCACAACAACTTGCCTCGTTCCGTCTGTGTCAGACTCTTCTCTGTTCTCCGAGGAGAGAAATATGACACGTATTTGAAAGGAAGCTTCGTGAACATAAATATTCGTATGCGCACTTGATCTTTCCCCGATGACATATGTTGTATGTATTAATTAAAAACTTGCCTTGTAAGATTGGTTTGGTGCAACGTCAAGCCTTTTTGAATAGACTCTGCAGATTAACAACTGGATAAACATTACATATCCTACTCAATTAAAATCTTGAATATTTTATTTTCCAATCTTCGATGAAGTTAACATTATGATTAAACTTGTTACATATACCAACATTGATCTTAATTTACATTGAAAACCAAGTACATAGAAAATGGGTCATTTATGTTAAACATTGGTTGCAGTTATCGATGCTGAAAGCAATATTTATGTAAAGTTGTTTTCTTATAAATTATAATTCACAAAATATTCAAATCCTCCTTCTTCGCATGTCATTTACTGTAGATAACTCATTTATAGCAAAACCTGCTAAATATGGTGCCTAGTCTCAAACGAGTGAACGTCCAGTCAGTTAGTATTCTAGTTCTGATCTGCATCGCAGATATTGTTAAGAAGTATTCAACATCCCTGGAATAATGCTTATGAGCGAGCAAACATGATTTGAAAATGACTCAGCATTTTATTTTACACTCTCTTTATTCCGACAGACTTAATGTTGATATTTAAATAAATGTATTGCTTAGTATTCAATAAAACAGAAAACCCACCCACCCATACACATACATACATATATATATATATATATATATATATATATATATATATATATATATATATATATATATATATATATATATATATATATATATATATACAAGGATCGCAAGAACAAAATCTCATTAATCCTAGAGATTAAAAAGTGTATGAATGTGTGACGCTCCGTATTCTCAGTACTTATTGATATACAAAGTTTGACATAGTATATGAACACAATTATTCAATATAAATAAAGTCAGTATGGATGCATGAATTAATTGAGTAGAATTCCCATACTTTCGAAAGTAGATCATGGAAATTACTCACTGTTTCTTCGAGTTTGTTTCATACCTACGTTGTTTATGACACATTATTGCTAACAGAAATTGATTGGTGTTTTCATAAATTATATGTTCACTCGAATGGAGATAGTGAAGGAGAATAGCAATAGAAAACTACGTATTTGAACTAACTGTAGAAATATAACATCCATAATGGTATATATATATACATTTGGTAATAGAAAAAGAAAGTAGCTCCGTAGAACATATCCCATAGTATCGATATTAATTTGTCTCACACTGTTACATTTTAATAACTGATTATAAAAAATATGTGAAATACTTTTTTACACTTATTTACAATCGGTTTACCCTTGTTTAATATTTATATTTCTCTGCCGCAATGCAATATGTTTTTAAACCTTAAAGTTTTAATTTCTCACCAGGTTTAAGCTAAAGATATAGTCATAACTATGTTTACGCATCGGAGAAGTAGCCTTGCATGGGGTTCATGAGTTTACGTTCATTCCGGACTCAAATCATCAGTACTATCGGAATATTATCTCTATTTCTGCGGATAAATTGAATTGAGGCTAACACCAACACCTCAGCTACCCCATTATTCGCTCCCAAGAAATTTTGAACTCATTTGATATTACTAGATACACAGTCCCCCTGATATTTTCCAGTCTCTTTTGTCGTTCCATCAGTTTATCGTTTACTGAGTAAAAACTCAATCTTCTGTCCAGGATCTACATTCGTAAACCACGTGAAGCCCTTCAGTCGCTATAAACCAATTAACAAATTACACATCCGCTATAAAGTTCTTTCATATAACAGTTGCATCCTATATGGAAGATCTGGGTTACTATAAGGAATATGGTTTGCTATGTGTATAAGAGGCACTTTGGAAGTTGAAAGTGTTCTGTAATTTGTTGTACAGAAGGTTGAACTGCTAACAATATTAAATTGTTAAATAAGTGCTACTACTGTTCTACCGTTTCACTTAATAGCAGGCAGTCTTAAAATGTGTTAAGTATGTTGTACAAGTGTGCTTTAAGAGTCTATGGTTTGCCGGAAGAATCGAATGGCAGCCAGGTACTTGCACTAGCGAGAATAGAAAGGAACAACTATACTTTCTATTCATGCCAAAACCTCGACACAATTCTAATTCGGAGTAAGAATTTAGAAATTACTTACAATTCTTTTAATCATAACAAAAAGAACTTCAGTTATTGCAAGAGCAGATTAATACAATGTTTACAGTTGTATAAACACTTTAACTTGTGTTGATACAAAGTGTAAAAAACCACTCACGAACTATTAAGCCAAAAGAAATACGTCTTAATATAATGCACATTAGTATGCATACAGTTTCACTGAGTGTTCCCCTCATTTATAAAGTTTCAAATTTGGAAGCCTTTTGTATGATGCCATTTGTTGCTCAGTGTAAGTGTCTCGTATTTTTACGTTCATGACTCGGCCCCTCTGTAATAAGACTTTACTTGATTTTAAATCTTATTAGAAACTTTTCTGACGAACATCAAAGACAGCAATTTTTTTACGAGTTACATTTTCATGTCTGTGTTTGCGTTTAGTAATCGAAATGTAAAGGGAAGATGTACGACAGAATGACCAAGAACACGTTTTGATTTGCTGTTTGAGCGACCTTGTTGACATTGTTTGTTGCAGTTGGGCACTAGCAGTACCCTTATTATTTCTATCAAATGGATCCAAACCCAGTCCTTGTGTGAGTAATGTTTAATCATGGTGGACAGAACGTACACAGTAAATTACAAATGGACATTTTGGAAAAATATTTTTGGAGTTGTTTTTTTCCACTTTAAACGTAGTTTAATCATACTATAACATGTTGGTCTAGTCTTGTTTTCTTTAAATCAAAAATTGTCCCAGATACATGGACTATTATATATATATATATATATATATATATATATATATATATATATATATATATATATATATATATATATATATATATATATATATATATATATATATATATATATATATATATATATTAATGTAGTGATTTTGTCTTATACGTTGATATACTGAACCACTAATCGTTTTGTGTATTACCATCTCGTACAGGGATAAAACGTCCTTTCGAAAACGAAATCATTTCTAGGCCATTTTAAACAAATGAATAGCTCAAGGTGCAATTAAATAAAATTTAATTGTCCTGTAAGCCAACGCTAATATATCGGCACTGTTTGGTTCATATTTTAGTGTAGTCCCGAAAGGGAAGCCTACAGTTATGTTAATATACATCCACAAATTGTTAGTGTTTAGACGTAACTTCACTTATACACAATTTGCATTTGTAGCACATATTGTATCACTGGATATTTGTATCACTATGCTGATAGACTGGATTTATTTAGGAGTAGGTATGATACTCTTTCGACCAATAAATATCCATTGGGTTACATTCGGCTATCTAAACAAAGCAACTGAGCAGCATTGTGGCTGATCTAAAGTACGGAACCAAGGCGACAAACATCACGATCTACCATAAGAGAGGGAGATTAAAGGTCTCATATGGGGCTGTCAGGTGCCACAAACTGTAGAGATCGCTGTCCCAGGGATTAGGAGTTCAGATAATGCGGATGGGCTTCGAATACAATTCAAGATAAATTTATTTTGTTAAATGTTTTTAAAACACATTTAAAATAGTGAAATATATATTCAAATAATTATAGATAAACAAATAAAAATATCGACAATAATTTATATGTATCTTCAAATAATTATAGATAAACAAATAAAAATATCGACAATAATTTATATGTATCTTCCAAATTTATGCAAAACTATTTCTGAAATACTTAGAAAATAAATTAAGAGAAATTGAAATGAGCATAAGTGTACGAATTTTCAATGATATTAAATGATAGTTTTGCTGAAGTTTCACAGTAACGTGTAATTATTAATTTGAATTATTCATCTAGATTTGACAGTCATATTTTTTAAATGACCTTGTCATGTAGAAGTAACTGAGTATAGTTAATTTTACTGCAAGTCAATGATTTATACATACACTGAACATAAGCGAAATTGATAATGTTATTGCAGGTTTAGCTAACCTTTTCCAAACCAGAGTTAGGATTGAAAAACGTCTAAAGTACAAACTTTATATTAACATGATTGAATTTGTAACGAATTACATAGTTATGAAGCGTTTAATTAAGTGGTAATTAGTAATAGTAGTCATAATAATTGGTAGAAATGCATAGATGTGATCAAAAATATGGCGTAACCTATCAACATACCACAAAGGGCAGTGTCTTTTTTCATATCATGGATCGATACAGTATTAAGCACACAATGATAATGCATCAATATACAATTTGGAATGAAACAGCCACTAATCTGACATATGACAGATGCAAGTAGCAGCAGAGAGACTGAGCCCACCAACTATTTCGTCCAACAGGACCATCTATCGAAAACGTTTCTGATAGAAGTTCTTATTTCACAAAAATAACCCTTCTATCCAGAAACTATGATGACTAAATCCTCTTTTCTGGCTAGAAGGGTTATTCGAATGCGATAACTCACTATGAAAAATGTTTCTTCGCGTGGTGACGTCGACGACGACGTTGGTGGTCCAGTCTCTCTGCTGCTATCATGTAAATATTTTAGGATTTCTGTTGTGAATTAAAAATTTAAGTTAACAATAATGGCCAACATTGGAGAATCACATTCCGCTAGACTAGCTCGAGAGCGATTAGAAGCAATAAAAAAATTTCTTCCTGTGCGAGATTCTGTTAGAGAAAAATTACAAGCACGGCAGCAAGCACAAGTTGAATTTGCAACAGGTGTAGAAGAATTATTTAAACCCGTTACAACAGCTACTGAAAAAGCTGCGGTTGTCACAGAGCGAGCTTTACTAGGAGAACCTAAGGATGATATCAAAGAGGAGGAGGAACGAAGAAAGGGTATTCTTCCAGTGTTACAAAAAACCGCTAAACGAGCCAAACAAACAAAAAAACTTTTACGAGATCTTCCAACTGAAATAGCTGCAGCTCAACCTCCATCCGTCGGCGAAGAAATACTTGAAGGTATTGGGCAAATTCGTACTGAACTCGCGTCCAAACCAATAAAAGAAAATATTGGACTGATTGCAAAATTTAGAGAAGGGTTTGTCAAAGATATTAAAAATACTCCAGGAGAAGAATTGCCCAGAAAAATATTAATTGGTATGTTTAATAAATCTAGTATCTTAAAACCCGGTTTTGAAAACGTGAATGATGATAATTTTATTAAATGGATATATCGTATATATAAAAACAAAAAACAAGCCAGAGCCGATGATTTAGAATACAGAGGTCTCCTTGAAGGAGTAAAAAGAGTTTATAACGAACATGTAAAACAACTAGAATCCTCCCAGCAGAAACCTTCTTCATCTTTACAACAACAACGGCAGAGGATAGCAGATACTGACCTAGTCCCGTTAAGTGAATATGAGGTTGCATCTGAACAAAGTCCACGTCGTCAAAAATCCGAGCCAACTAGGTCGCCGATAATTGGTTTAACAACATCTCCTGAAAGTTTACCGCAAGATGTTTTAGCCCCAAGAATTGCAGGACAACAACCAAAAACTGGAAAGGGTTTAAATATTTGTCCTGATAATATTCTCAATGATATATCACGGCTAGAAGTTCTCATCGGAGGAAAACGAGCTGGAAATAACTCTCCGGAAATAATTAATGAAGCGGCTGATATCTGTCAGCGACTATTTCGCGGCGGCATCATGGATACTCACATCTATCGAGAACTTATTGATTAGCTCATCGACGATTAGAGAAATAACTATTTAAATAAAATGATCATACATGACTCTCATCATATGACCCGACGAGAGAGAGTGGTAAATTCGCGATATCCTGTTTACAGTGCATATTATGGAGATGGACTTGGAGATCTTGTTCAAGGATTGTTTACAAGAATAGCTCCAAAGGCGGGACCAATTGCAAAATAATTATCGTCAAAAGCTATTGATGTTATTAGAGATAAAGCTTCTGGTGTAATCGGTGATGCTGCCGGCAAAGTGTTCACGGCGATCAAGGACAGACTAGCACGATTAATACGCAGAAAGCCTCCGCCGGTAAAATTACCAAGCACTGCGGATATGCCTGCAAATGTTAGCAAAATAATAAATGAAACTGCAAATCAAAAACTAGCATCACTGATACCTTCCAAAGAAATAGAAAAAAATATAGCTTCAAGTTTAGTAGCGGGAAGTGGTCTTCGTTTTAGATAATAATGTATTACAATAAGATGTTTCAACGCATATCCAACGTAGCATTTGATATGGTTAAACCAGTCAGAAAGGATGAATCCTTGCGCGATTATCAATTTTATTCTTATGAGGCAAAAACAGCTAACGCGCCGGGGAGAATTGAATTTCAAATTCATGACACAAGTAGATATTTTCTGCCTTGTGAGGCTTTTATTGAAGTCACAGGTAGAATCTTAAAAGCGGATGGTACTGGATACGGAATAGGCGATCGTGTTGGCTTTGTTAATAATGGTGTGATGGCGTTATTTAGCAAAGCCACATACTCGATTGATGGAAAAGATATTGAGTCGTGTTTGGATAATGTCGACGTTGCCACGACGATACTTGGTCTTGCAAGATATTCTGATGATTACACAAGATCAGCTGGTCCAACAATGATGTTTGTAAAGGACACATCTGATCATCCCGAAAATAGAAATGTAACGATGAACGCGGCCGGAGATGCAGTTGCAGCCATGAACGAAAATTTCAACTTGGGTTTTGCCGCGCGTCGAGCAATGCTGAACGTCGACGAAGAGTTTTCCTGTGCTATTCCACTATCTCACATTTTTGGATTTTGCAGAAGTGTCCGAAAGGTTATATTTGGTGCCAAACACACAGTAACGCTTGTCAGAATAAACGGACATCAAGAACCCGCTGAGGATATCGAACTAAATTTTGAACAAAATGATGTTGCACGGGCATATTATCAATTGATGTCTTATGATGGGCGTGATCGAAACGTTGACACTGGGCTGCAGATATCTCAGCGTGATTTTACAACGTTGTATCCGATCTATTACTTTTCGTTGGAACATTTGGATATATTCAGAAAATCTGTCGTTGATATAGTTATTCGGGCTCGCCTGGCTCGAGTGCCAGCTGCGGTAGTTGGTCCACCAGCAGTTCCTGGAGGTGTTAGAGCAATCGCGGTCATACTTTCCGATAAAGCAATGCTACTTGAAGGTGCTGGCGGCCGAATGAGAGTCATTGATGCACCAGTGGAAAACTTGTAGCATTGTTTTAACAATGCAATTAGATCAACATCGTATTAAATAAAATGTAATACAGTCATGTTAATGTCACACTGACTCCTGGTCAGGTGAAGAAATTACAATCGAAGAACGCGAGCACATGTGGGACATCAATAACACTAAAACACGATCAGCTAGCGGGCGGTCCAAACAAACTGTCATTGACTAAAACCCAACAAAAACATTTCAATAAAGCGAAACAAGCAACGACTGGAGTTCGACTTGATCTCTCTCCGGCCGCGGTCAAAGATATGATTAAAACCGGCGGTATATTTCCCCTTCTCGCCGCGATACCAGCACTGATAGCTGCTGCTGATCGCGCAGTCGCAAAAGCAGCCGCGTTAGGAGCAGTTGGAACCGCTGCTGGAATGGTATTAAAGAAAGCCACAGGAAAAGGATATCGGAAAAAAACGGGCCGAGGTCTCAGACTTCCAGGAACTCCGGCGTCATGGTACCCAAAAATGTTTTAAGTGTTTTCAACGCTAGCGTTTTCACACCGATGTTGAAGCTTCCAGCTTCTAATTTTGATTTGCTTGATGCTGTTAAACAATTACGTATAAAATCCTTCAGAGGTGTATTTATGCGAGATTAATTACCAGCACGACCGAATAATCCAGAAACAGGAATTATTAATCTCGATAATAAAAACGGTCCTGGAACTCACTGGGTTGCTTACGCGATCGATCCACGTGGAATTATCTATTTTGACTCGTACGGGCTAGCACCGCCAGTTGAGTTTTTCAGGTACGTCCAAAGATTTTCCAACATTCCAGTTTGGCAGTCAACGCTGCCAACACAAACACTGATTGATCCTCCGATATGCGGTCGTGAAGTATTAAATGTTCTTGATGCGATCTCGAAATCAGCGAGTCCTCCTCACAAAGTCGTGCATGAATACACCTCAGATGTGATTTCCAAATTTAAACAACCCCATAATTGATAATGGTTGATATTTACGGAAGATCAAGCAGAACCAAGGAAGAAAAAAAAGATATTGATTTATCAGCGTATGCGACCAAATATGAAATTGATAACCTGCTAACGTTAACCGGGATAGACCCAGATGAGGTTGTTATTTTTCAGGACAGGCACGGCAAACTAAAAACCAGTAACATTAAGTGGAATGACATAATTCGCAGGGTTATTGGAGCTACCACGGACAACATCGTTGTATTCACTGACAGCGGCAGAATCAGAGATTCGTTGATATCAATCGCGGCGCTTCGAGATGATGCACAGAAGGTTGCAGAAAGACGTGTAGCAAAGACCGGTGATACAATGACAGGTGAACTCAGCATGAACGGTAACAAAATAACTGTGTTAACGGATCCGGAAGGTCCCGAAGATGCCACCAACAAAAAATACGTAGACACCATTGACGGTAAACTAGCCACGTTGCGGGCAGAGTATGATGTTCACGTGGGCGCGTTTACAAGACTTCGAAGAAACTTCGCAAAAACTGATGATGCCACGGATAAGTTCTTTGGGGTTCCACCGATCATCGACATGAAACTTTCTGAAATCATACCAAATCTTACCGCTAACGCCAACGATATCAACAAGATTAATACCCGGTTAGGTGTAGTCAGAACAGAAAAAAGTTTTTCAGATCAAATCGCGTTGATAGAAAATAACATTAACACGGTCAAACAAACACAGCAAAACATCGTAGCGGGAATTCCTGTGATCGTTAACAAAACCAGTCTGATTAAAGTCCCCACTGGAGTTGACCCCGGGCATATCACCAACATCGTATTCACGGTATTATCGGGATTCGCAACATGGCCCCGACAAAATAATACTATCAAATACACAGCAACAGCCACTGGCGTGTACAGGTTGTCTGTGTTTTCCGCCGCTAAATTTTAAATCTTTACAACATATCCCTGGAGACATTCCACCGACAGGTTTTCCGGGGTTTGCACTGTAATATTGAACAGCGGAACCGAAGAAATATTTATACTTGAAGCCGCAGACAAGAAATTGACCGCAACATCTTACTGGTGGTGTTTGGAATTCGTCGCAGAAACGCCTCAATTGGTTACCGCGTAATTGAAAATAAAAATGAAATCAGCATCAACGACAACATTAGATGCTCAACAATACCGGTATGATCAGGTACGCGAATGGCAATCTGAGTTAAAAACTGTCATCGGCAAGTACCAGTCGAAGGTAAAAAAATACCGACGACGAGTTGCCGTGTTAGACGTGTTGGTTTATTCGGTATCTGCCGTGGTAGCATCTACCGGTGTTGTGCTGTCAGTGGTAACTCCGGTGACCGCAGTAATCACCGCCACGATCTGTGTTTCCACGGCAACTACAATTGCAGGAGTTTTTGGGATCATCGCAAAAAAAATATCATCATGCACAAACATGAAATTGCACAACTACATGACAGCGTTGTACGCAGCCACGGTCGCGTACAAGAAACTGTCATCGCTGATATCATCCAGCCTTGACGACACAACAATATCAGATTCCGAGTTTAAACTGATGTCGGACACATATAATTTCAATTCCGATTTGAAAACTAACAAAACAAATAGCAATCATGTCAACACCGAACGAATTACTTCAGCTGGTAGCGTCAAATACAACTCCGGTAAGGACCACAATGATATCAATATCTTCGACGCAACCAGAATTCGATATTAATTTTCCAACTGCAATTCCAGTAAAAGAAATCGCGTTGGCACAATTACGAGTATATCACAGTTGGCCAAACATCAGGTCGACATCATTTCACGGACAATTGCCGAATAACTCATTTGTATTTTCATATCAGAATAGCGCTGATGGCACACCAGATTGGAATACTATTACACTTCCCACTGGGAGTTATCAGATAGAAGAAATCAACAAAGAAATACAGCGTCAAATGAAGCGTATCATCGGAAAAGAAGCAAAGATCAGCATATTAGCACACGAGCCAACGTTGTCCACGATCATCGAAATCTCAACACCGGGTTACGCCGTTGATATCTATAACAGTTCAATCAAAACCGTGTTAGGATGGCCAGGGGAAGCCCCTGATGCAAAACCGCGTATACCAGACCCTGTAAGATCCGATTATTTCACGGATACCATGTCATATCATGACCTTCAATCGCGATACATAGATGATGTCCGTGAAATGAAGGATCCAGCAAATACTAACACAAATTATAGAGATGACAAGGGAGGAGTGGGGATGAATTGGAAATTTCCCCCCCCCCCTCAGGGGCCTCTCCCCCCCCCCGATAGATTATTTATCTTTGTTCGGAAAGATAGAGATGACCTTAATCTTAAAAGAATGAACGAGGCATTTAAAACACAACTTAAACTTCTGCAGCAATCCTTTCAGGAACATATTTCTGATCTATACAGTCCACGTGACAAAATCATTAAACATATCGAGATAATGAATCAAATAATCGACGATATGAGATATTATAACCGGCGACTGGTTCAGATGGTAATTGATGCCCCCGAGAAGAAGAATTTTCTGGAACTGTATAAAATAACGGAAGATGAATTACGAAACTTTAAATTACCCGGATATAACGTACCTGAGATGGTAACGTCGTTATCCAATCTCCTGGATCAATCCTTCAAGGATATTCTTGCAGCACACAAGCAATCATTCCCGGAACCCGCTATCTTGAAGCACGATAATTCCACCAGCGGTGATGGCAGGCATATTTCTCCCGGGATAGTAAATATCACTGATGTTGTCTCGGTCAATCTTGTATGTGATGTCATCGATGTCAGCTACAGCGTAACCACGACGGAATCAAATCAACCCCAGCAAGGGTTTATATTGTATTCATTTACTCCTAGAGAACCACCTGGGTTTTTGATTGTGCAAGAGCCAATTAATCCTGCATTTCTGCGGTGTCATAACCCTACGCTGACAAGGATAAATTTTAAAGTCACTGACCAACAGGGTAGACTTTTGGACCTACGTGGCGAGACTGTTAGTATTAATTTGCTGGTGAAGTCGTAAAAAATCTTCGATTTTTTCAAAGACTTTCATCCTAAAGGATTTTCAATGGAAATTCAGGGAATTTCAGAAACGATTTTAAGACTTTCAATTAATAATATCATATCATAATGTCCAAAAAATCTTCGAATTACCAGAAGTATAATGATGATGATGATGATGATGAAAATCTCTCTGACAGTTCTGACGCTAGCGTGGAAACACAATATGTTTGTGAATCACAAAGTGATTCTGACAGTGATTTTGTTGTCAGTGATGAAGATCTCTCAGACAGTGATTTTATTGACAGTGACAACGACGACGATGATAGCACTGTGGGAAACGCTAGCGTTTCCAACGACATCACCATCAGCGACAGCACTGTCGTAACAAATTATATTAAATGAACGCGAAAATAATAGTATGTATCAGCACGTGAAATGTTTAATACACAACAAAAGCGCGCTTGAAGAATTCATCCGAAAAATATTTACCGGAAATCATTTCCCGGGTGTTGTTAAAATAATCATCGATAAGTACGGCAATGATGATTTTTTACTGACAGATTTTCAGCTGAAGCAACTCCGCGAAAACAATATCACGATGATTACTTGTGACGCAGGCCAAATCCTCAATGTTGCTCACTCGTGCATTACACGGGATCATCTTGATAAGATACTACAGTAGAAATGTCGAAGACATTTCCATCCTTTAAAAATATTTTACTTTATACACATTTTTTTACCACTGACAATTTCGCTGATTTTCATAGGGTATTTGCTAGTAAAAACCAGAGAAACAGACCAAAGTCACGAATTTTGTGGGGTATTTGCTAGTAAAATTAAACAAAATAGACCAAAGTCACGAATTTTGTGGGGTATTTCCACGAAAAATCAACGAAATCGGACAGTTGCAGAATTTTACTATAATATTAATTTTCTCACTGACAATTTTCGCTGGTATTTTGCTATGAAAACCAACGAAATCGGACAGTTGCATAATTTACACAGTAAAAAAAAAATATTACTTATTTTTTACTTTCGATTTCACTTCCAAGTATTTGACGAAGTCAAGGTGAGGTATTTACTTTCTCGTGAATGACTTCGTCATCCGTGACGAAGCTATCATTGCTTTCTAAATTCTCTGGATTTTCACCCTTGACTTCGTCCTTGACGCTGTCAACGGACATACAATGCTTTAATTTTCTGACCCGATTGTTAATTATCTTCTTTGTTTCATACTCGGCTGCCAGTGCCAGCCTGATCTTTTCGATTGCACGAGACAGTAGAACAAATTCATTTATTTGTGTCTCCGCTACGCTGGCCAGCGATTTATACAAATTATTTTGAATCATCTTTATGAATCGATATTGAGCAGGAAGAATATAACGCCCTGCGCGCTTAGCTTCGTATAATGATTCAAAATCAGACAGAATAGTTTCAACATTTAGTAATATATTAAATCCTTGTTTTTCTAACTTTTTAATAGCATCAATCACATTATTGATATTTTCTTGATTCATATTTATATATATTTTTATATATTTAAAATAAAAAAACATCACATCTCCTTTGAGTCTCTAGCTTATCATATGATAACCTACCAAACTCAGGAGGGTACGGAAACACTACCCCCGATTGAGCTCCTAAACTGCCAAATAACAGTCTAGAAAGCCCAGAGGGTGTGTTTGCGAAACGACGAGACATTCCCCATTTGTGAACCTCCTAGCTTACCATTTGATATGCTAGCAAGGCTCATATGAGGACAACACATAACACATAACTTATCTTAGTACTTAATTCTAACTTATCCTAGGGACGGCACAAACATATAGTATTTACAGTAGAAGCTATTTACAGCAGTTGTATTTTACAATTGTATATATAACTTATCCCGGGACGGTACACAAACATATAACTTAATTCTAACTTATCCTAGGACGGTACAAACATATAGTATTTACAATATTTACAGTAGTGAAGTGGCAGTTTATAGTGATGCCTAGCACTGGGGCATCTCCAAGCGAATGTGAAACTGCCTGTGTGCATACCCCACCCCAAATCGAATCCCAGGGGTAAAATGTACCTCCACGATTCGACGTGGAGGAGGATTTGCACACAAGGCCCCTGCTTGGAGCCCCCATCTATTATAAAAACCCTATAAATCGGGCCCGTCGAACAATATGTCCGTAACGAGGATTCGAACATGACATTTGATAGCGCCGGGACGAAAGTCAAACGCGTTACCATTGTGCCACTTTCCAGTCTGATAATACAAGGTTTAAAAAATATCATATACTGATCTACCTGTGAAATTTATACAGGTAGTTATTTACTTTCTTGTGCAGAGAATCGTCTGCTCGCTGTGATAAAATACCTGTAGCGGTAAGTTAACAAATTCTGAATTGAAACACTGAATTATGAAAATACTGACAAATGCGAGACTGTATACAGTAAAAAAATACCGCACTGGATACCTGTAAATGCGGAAGTGTTATAGCGCGCTGTTGACAAAGTCACCTTGACAGCGTCAACGGGGAAATAATTGTATCATTGACTTTCACGCAGTCACCGCAGAGTTATCTACGTAAGAAAATATAATCCAGCTATCAAACTTACTTGAAAAAGTTGATTTGATAATATTCTCTGCAACACGATGAACCGAATGGGAGTTAATACCAAAATACTTCGCAGCTGAGTACATTGAGCGAAATATATTTTCTTTATTAGTATTTTTATTGAGAGATCTTACAGCTCTGGGAATTTTTGCAAATTTACCAGCGTTACCTCGTGCAGAATTCTCACTTGGAGTAATGGCTTGCAAATTCTGAAGAGAGTTATTAAGTTTATTATTATCTTTGTGATCAATTACAAGACCTTTTTTGATCTCTCCGTTAAATACCTCAAACACAAACCTGTAAATATAATAGTTTTTACCGCCAGCAACCCTAAAATGGAGATAACCAGCATTATTAACAGCATCAACTGGCTTTTTCCGCCTACAGTGTCTCACTGCTCCCTCGCGAGATGCTTCGTAATTCTTGATTGTGGGATGTGCGACAAATTCTTGATTCATTTATATAATAATATATTTGTCTAATTTATAATTTGTCTGAAAACCTAGTTACATAATCACTTTCGGATTTTAGCGCGTCTCCGTTATTTTTTTATTGTAATATCGCTTGAGTTCACGGTATTGTTTCCCCCCACACCCCGCACATAATTGTGTTTTACCTCTGACACCAATGCCACATCGCAGGCAACGAATAGGTCCTGTGCTTCCTCGTTTGATGCTCTGTATATGTTCACCGCAGAATTCCTTCCTACAGGGCTTACCACAGACTGTTAGAGATCCAACTTTTAACCATCTACAGTTGTTCATTGTATATATAATATTTTCTTATTTAAATATTTGTCTTAAATATAACATGGAGGAGTTTTCGAGGTTATCCGCAGTTGGCGCTGGGAGATTCGATCTTGACAGGGTAAACCCGGATCCACGACGACGGCATCTAACTGATCTGTTCGATATTATCAACGAAGGGTAAAAAAGAATTCCGCGACGACGGCGCATCTCATGTATGGTCGACATTTAAAATTATCCGGACGTTGACGATGTCACCGATGAGGTCATCATCGATGCTACAATGACTGATGCCCGAGCAAAAACAATTATTGATTATATTGATTTTCATCAACGTGAAAAGAAATAATTTTTCAGAATAAAATTTATTGTCAACGTTGAAGACGATACGTGGATTATCCGTGACAAACTCGACCCTGTTCTTGCTAAAGGAAAGACCGCTCTGTTAAGCAGCGATTGTAAACCAGGAATGCTGACCGGGATTGATATACCATATTACGCTCGAGCGTATCCTGTAACCGCAGTCATTTATAGAATATATCCTGTAAAAAAAACAAAAATTGATAAACTCGCTCCGATGCGAATGACTGTGTCGACGACTACGTGGTTGGTGCTGAATTGTGTAGCCGAGCGAGTAATGGAACATTTTAAAAACGCAAAACGAGGAAACGGTTTAACCGATCTGCGACGTGAAAAAATAACAGCCTGGGGTGATTCGGTTAAGAATACCGGGGCAACAATAAATGATGTTGCTGCGCTATCAAGTAAATTAAAATGCTCAATAACAGTAAAAACACTAACCGGAGAGATATTCTATAATTCGAAGCATTATAAAAAGTCAGGATCACCGATTGAAATTATTGATCATAATTCGCACGCGTGGACTGATGCGGTTACAATATTTCCACGAGACCGTGTTGTCAAGTTTTATCGTGGAAACATATACGAGGTTATTTACGCGCTGAGTAAAACCGATCCTGTGTCGGTGTGGTTATTTAGGAGCTCTGAAGATTCCGAGTATGATCAATTTGTGAGACCCAACGGAGAATTATACAGAACAGAATCGTTGCAACAACAAATGAAAAAACTTGCAAAAACGTATATGAGAAATGCTAGTGATGAGCAGTTATTGGTTAATTGTTTTACAGTTCCAAGTGTTGCCGCTCACGCCGCCAGAGAAAGAAATTCGTGGAGACCAACCCGAAGTCAGTTTCTCTCGGATATACAGTTAAGTTGTGTCGAGTATGGTCATGGCGGGTTATGGAATACCCGATATGACTACCGGGATATGATTTCCGTGGATATGATTGCCTGCTACCCAGGAAGCTTTCTCGGGAACGGCGAGTGCCGCGAATACTTTGCGCGGTTTGGACATCCCACGAACTCGATGACACGAGTCGCCGTAAACGGCAGTTTACCCGACGCTGACCTGACAGGATTTGCTCGTGTGACTTCGTTTGAATTTGCTGCGGGACTTCATCCGATTTGTTATGTTTGGTTTGGCAGACACTTCGTTGAAAAGCGCTGGGTACCAATAGTGTTATTGCGATACATGCTTGACAGCGGCATACTGGTATCGTTGACTGTCAGTGAAGCAATCATATGTTATCGACCGCAGACATCAGTTTGGTTGCCAACACCGGAGCGTGTCAGTGTAGATGAAGTTATCAGCGAGTATGCACTGCACGAGAGTGTCCAAATACCCCGATGGATATCATTGTCAGTGAGGCTCCTAAAATTCTCAAGATTAAACTCAAAAACAGTGAAAGCACAGCGAAAGATCTTGGACGAAGAATAATCGGTAAATTTACTCAGGGTGCAGCATTTGATCATAAAATGCATCACTCGCTGTTGATTATCGATGAAGCTGAATTGGATTTTATAATCGCCGACGCGGTTGCCAGAGACATATTTTGTAACAGGGAGGATGTGTTCTTGTCCGACGGGAAAAAGTTGGGCACAATTGTAAGTTATATCGACGGAGAATCACCATACACACATTTGAGATCCTCAATGCTGGCTTATGTTTCTATAAATTTGTTATCGATGGTAAATCGACTTCCTGACCCATACCATACTGGTATGGCAGTCAGAGTTGCCACGGATTCATTTTACATCGACAAAAAATATTCAGAATCACTGACCGATATAATGAAATTCTGCGGCGGAGATGAATGGGGTTCGTGGAGAATAAAAGCCGAGATGTTGCACGAGTATTGTGAATCCGCTGATGTTGCAATCGAGGATGATTATTATAAATCAACAATGCCAGAAATATCTTCCGCACCGTCTGTGAATGATCCAATCACCAGACACAAAACTGTTTATTTGAACGGGCCGGGCGGGTCTGGTAAAACAACTCGAGCGATTGAATTATTTCGAAATTCAGATATGATTGTGCTAACACCCACACACAAACTTGCCAGAGAGATGAAACAGCGAGGAGTCAATTCTTGTACTTATCACAGCTTTTTGAAATACAGCGGCGGTGTGTGGACGCCGGATCGAATGGGAACAAAACATATCAATGATATAATAATTTGGGATGAGATATGTACGGTATCGCTGGAAACGTTAAAAACATTTCTTGATTGGCTGTTAACGAAAAATACTGCAGTGATTATGTGCGGCGATCACGGTCAACCACCTCCGTTTGTCGGCGCATCTCCGCATGATTGGCTGAGGAATTTTGTTGATTATCGAGCACTTGATGCAACGCTGAAAGAATTTGAAACACTAATCAGGCTACAACCGAATAAAATTCAATGTGAAATCATGCGCGAGATGATTCCTGAAACTTCGATGAGTGACTTTTTACGAGTGTGAAAACCAGACGATTTGATAGTAGCAAATAAAAAGATAGAGACACACTTCAACAAAAGCTTTTTCGGTTGCAACAATAAAAGTTTCCAATGCTGCCAACGCCGTTATGTTATAGACCAGCTGATACGCGGTTACAAAATATAGATGTTGATATTCCAGGAAAGACAGAGAAACAGAATTTAGTATTGAATGATATTGTGTTAGTTGACATCGATGCTGTCGAGGATGCACTAGCGATGAATAAATCCCCGTGGACGCTAGGATACGCAATGACCATTCATTGTTCTCAAGGACTGACTATTTCAGATACAACTGTCTGGATCATTGATGATCGAATCGAATGGTCAAACTTAGTCTACTTGGCGGTGTCCAAAGTCAGAAGAATATCTCAACTGCGAAGAATTGTCTTGAAAAATCCTTCGGATTTTCATTCAAACGCTGATAGCGATGAAAACAACAGCAACATAATAAGAAAAAAACTCACCGGTTACAAACAGAGTGACAAAAAAAATAATCGCGATTTTGATCTTGACGATGACTTCGTTGTTGCGCTGAAACAACAACAGAATAATCACTGTGCGAGCTGTAATTGTATAATGCTATGGCAGTATTCGAATAAAAATTCAAGACAATTTACCGTAGACAGAAAAGATAACAATCGCGGTCATACACGTGATAATGTCATGTTGACCTGTCTTGAGTGTAATCGACGTCGGGGTGCCAGCGCTAGTTAAGTCACTTCAGTGATTTTGGCGGCAATTGTGTGTCCTCGGGAATTACCTGAAGTTGCTCACGGGTGAATCCGCTTTGAGGAGCAGTTGAATCTAATCTATAGATTGCTGGTCTGCCAGTGGATCTTGTCACGGTGGATATCTTATGTGTGGTAACACTCCAAATGGGATCAGTCGCTCTTCGTTTACCACCTTCAAGTTCACCTGGTTCATATAAATATCTTACAGTAACATTACCCAGTATCGGCTGCGCTGAAGAATCACGTCGTACGGGTATATTTTTTTGAAATACACCTTGTGTTTTTGTGATCGCGATGGAAGGTTTCATGTTGGTTGTTCGAGTTATTTCATTACTTAGCGCAGTTATCACGCTTGGTAATCTTGCGACCCATTCGCGCGATCTCGTATCCTGAATAAATTCCCTCGCGTATTGATATCCAAATAACCGCTCAGCAAGTGTTCTATTGAATCGCTCAACAATTTCCTGATCACGGTGAATTTCAGTGTGTCCTCGTCGTATGGTGACGTTATGTTGTTTCATCAACGATGATACTGCACCTTGAAATTCTTTGCCAGGATCAACTTGTAATAAATTTGGCCATCGCAGAGGTCCTGGCCGATAAATTCTTTCAAACGCAGAAGCAACCTCAGATGCTGTTTTAGTTGTTAACGGTTCCGCATCTTTGTATCTACTGGCAACATCAACTATGGTTAACGCGTACTTGTATGTGCGTCTTCGGATAGTATCATGTGGCAGAAATAATATATCAGCTTGATGAACCTCATTTGGTACACTAACATCGAAATGCGCGAAGTGAATTTGTTTAGGGCGCGGTAGATAAATTTGCCATATTGCCTGTCGGGATAACCAATTTTTGGCAGTAACCGCAGTAACTTTTGCTGCTTTAGCGAGTTTATCAATTGCTGCGTTACCTCTCCAGTATCCGCTTGGGGAATAATAAATCGACTCCATTATATACCAGTACCTTACGCTAAGTTACCTTTCATTGCGGATTTTATCAACCAGGATGTTAACTTTTCTTTGAAAGATTTATCAGGGATGGCATTTAACGCGTGAATTAATTTCACGTCCGCGAGATGGCGCTGTTGCAAATCCTTGCTTCGGTAAGCTACATCATGAGCATGGCACGCGCTATCAATAGCGTTTATCGGATACTCACCGGGTTTTGGTTGATCCTGAGCATCAAGTTTGATATCAAGTCGGGTTCCTGGACCACAGTAATTATGTCCTGGAAGATATTTTTCTCCTGGATATTTAGCCCACGGAGCTCCTGGCAGCGCTGTTAACATAGCTGCGATATCACCTCCGCTTTTTTTAATAAATCTAAATTTTTTTGTGCCACATCGTTCACACTTGCCTGTAAGCGCTTGTCGATTATTTTTTTGTTGTAATTGTTGTTGTATCCGTAGTTGGGGTACGTGCTCGGCATTTCACACAATATAAATCCATATTTATTTTATGATATATCTAATGGAAATCACTGACTTATCCGCGACAAAGCGACGAGAGCCAATCAAACATAACTCAAATTCTATCCGAATGATTATCATAGGTCCATCTGGGTCGGGTAAGACGCAGTTGTTACTTAATTTGATAATGAAGTGGATGAAGTGGGATAAATTATATTTGATAGCCCCGTCTGTGGACGATCAGCGGTGTTATCAAGTGCTAAAAGATTTTAACGAAAGTGCAGCGTCGATAAACGACGAAGATGTTATTGATTTTATAACTGACATCGAAGAAGCTCCATCCGTCGACGACCTTGATGGATCAATTAACAACTTAGTTGTGTACGATGATGTAATGTTGGATAAACAAAAAAATCCAGCCAGAATATTCTCCCGTGGTCGACTCAAAAACACTGATGTCATTTATGTGACTCAGCGGTATACACAAATTCCAAAAGTGATCAGAGATAATTGTAACGTTCTTGCAGTGTTTAACGGAGTTGACGCACACACGCTGAGAAATATTCATCAGACTTGGTGCAGCGGTGACATGGACATCAATAGATTCAGAAATTTCTTTAGTCGTGCTCAGGCAAATCCACACGGATTTGTAACAATAAATTTACATGATCCTCGGACACGATACCGAGTTGGGTTAGATACATTTTTTAACTAAAAATCCTAAAATATTTTACATGATAGCAGCAGAGAGACTGGACCACCAACGTCGTCGTCGACGTCACCACGCGAAGAAACATTTTTCATAGTGAGTTATCGCTGTCGAATAACCCTTCTAGCCAGAAAAGAGGATTTAGTCATCATAGTTTCTGGATAGAAGGGTTATTTTTGTGAAATAAGAACTTCTATCAGATAGGAACCGGGAGAAACTATATTGATCATATTAGAATAACTAAAATATGCTAAAATACAAATCGACGTGTTATGTATGTTTCATTATTGTGGTCTTAAAGAATACCAAATCCATATACGATTACGTTTAAAAAGAAATAGCTCACTGTTGTCACCACATAAACATATCCGCAAAAAAGACTGTAGTTAGATTTAACGATTGGATTATCATACGAAAGAGACTTTCTACACTGCCGAAGTCAAAACGAAACTCAATACCTTTTTGAGACATTTTGTGTTAGTGACATAATCATAACCGGCAGATGGTAATATTTGTTCACATCTGAGTTGCTACCTTATATAAATACCGTTTATATCTCAAGCATATGAGCATTTTATCGTTGTTATCTTAAGCTTATAAATTATATTATCTTAAGTTGTAACATAATTATGCGATATATATATATATATATATATATATATATATATATATATATATATATATATATATATATATATATATATATATATATATATATATATATATATATATATATTCAATAACTGGTGATAATAGACCAACTGCAATTTTAATAGATATACTATTTGAGTCATATTCTACATTCACAAAGATATGTGCTCCAAATAAAAAATATTAAATTTGTACATACAGTGTTCCTCTACTTGCTTCATATCCTATTGCCTGACATATAGGATACTATTTATTGAAATATGAAAACAAAATATTGAAAATGAATTAAATTTCTGACGACCTTGTCAAGAAATATTATTTACTAAATGCGTTTTTCGACTAACTGTATGGATAATAAAGTTTCGGCGACAACTGAAAGTAACTCTTGTTAGAGTTAAGTTCTGTCATCGATTGGTGATAGCACTGATGGATTTCAGCACATTCATTCACCACAAGCATTGCTTTTTTAGTAAATGAATAAACTTACATACAATTATAGCGTCAAATTGGTGACTAGATTTCGAAAATGCTTCAAAACCCAGTCATGCGAACTTCTGATGCATAAAAATACCCCACACTCTCTTCATCAGCTTCCAGAACTCCTCAGCTTAATCATGGGGCTATACAAATAATTGTCAACTTTATAACTGGATAACTACATGCGACATCTCTGACACTTTGATGTTAAGGACAGAAAACAGATCCTCTCCTCATTTATGGCCACAGGCATGATAATCCTTAGCGTTGATATCCTTATTGATTGAAGGAGGACAGTGAACACATGGACTTAAAAATATGTCAGCGGTTAAACGTAATAGCCAAGTTATAATTTCGGATATGAGGGAGGTATACGCTTTATTTTCATGGATCCATACTGTCTTCATTTACATTGACTAATTCATATACTATTGTCAGACTTTGCATATCAATACGCACTGAGAATCAAAGCGTCAGACAATCATACACTCTTTATTCTTTATGACTAATAGTTCATAATATTCACACAGAGTGTAGCATCACATCACTATCTCATCTATATTGGCATGTATCAAAATTATAAGACTTTGAATATTCTAAAATACGTTTAGGAGACTTCACAAGATACGAACTTACATCAGAAGTATAATGCAGTATTCGTTGGTAGGATGCGTTGATGGTGAAGGTATGATTTAGAGCAATTCCTGCATTAGCTACTAATATCGCTTATCAAATTGACTGTCTTGGAAAAATGTGTGTATTGTCAATCTCCAAAACAAAGTGAGAAAAGCATACAGATACATTTTCCAAGCATCGTAACGGTATGTGTAGTTATAGGCTTAATTTTATTGAGGAAGCAAAGAAAAAAAGAAATGCATATATACCCTAACAAACCATCTTCACTTTTGAATGCATTCGTTTAAATCTAGCATAATCTGTTCATCAACTGAACTTTCATAGTGGTACTAATCTATGCTCTTCAAATAAACAATATAAAAGAATGAAAAGCAATAAGCTTTATAAAATTTAACAAATATTTGATTTATAGAGAATTAAAAGGTCTAAGTCCAAAATTTAATTGGTAATGTGTTATATCGTTCATATATATATATATATATATATATATATATATATATATATATATATATATATATATATATATATATATATATATGTGTTTTCTCTTTCGTTAAATATGAAGCAATACATTAATTTAAATATACATACTAAAATTATCGGATATGAAAGAGTGCAAAATACAAAGCTCAGTCATTTTCGAATCATGTTTGCTCGCTAATAAGCATTATTTCAAATAAAATGAATATGATGCAGATAAGAGCTAAAATAGTAACTGACGACTGTACGTTCACTCGTACGGACACGGCACCATATTTAGAAGTGTTTGCTTTAAATTTCGGACCTGCGGTAAATGACATGCAAAGAAGGTAATATATTTGAACAGCGTAATAAAGGAAGTACTTCTTGTGAGGATTTTAACATTAAAACCGTGATACTTAAGTTTTATAAGCAAATCTCTTAGTACGTTACATTTACAACAAAACTGGCTATTTAAATTTGTGTCTCACCGTTAACGGTCTTTGTGTAAGTGCTTACCTCACGACCACGTACAAACTGTACACACTTCTTACATTAATCACATAGAATTATTTAAAGTGTAGGGGGATTCTGCAAATATTAAAGTTTCATTATTAAAGGTTGCATTATTACCTATATAACTAACTTTTGCACTGAAAAAGTTGAATTGTTGCTTATTGTTTATGATGGAATTATCAGACTTCGTGAACATATTTGTATCTTCATGAATACTACAATCTCACGAATAGAGAAAGTCACTTAGACCTGTATTTCACATAATCAGATTTTGTATCTGTGTATGGAATACTTCCTCTTTTTAATCCCCATCCCTATAACCAATATATCATGTTCCAAAGATTTTGTTATTTTTATTGTTGTTTCGGGTAACGTCATTGGCACTTTTTATGATAAGGCAATGCAAATACTTGATTGGAGGTATACCTGTCTAAAACTGCGACTTATATATCTAGCTCACACTTAACAAACATTAATAAACATTTTGCTCTAGATTTTTTATTTAGCAGTCTGTGGCTTACACAAGAAACATAGTTACTGGGAGCATCTTTTAGTTATTCTACGTTATACATTTTATGATTTAATTCACCATTTTTGCGTTTACGTTTATTAATGGGACCGAAAATTTAAGTGTCAAACTTTATGAAAAATATTAAGAAAAGGCTTTATATATATTGATCACTTGTTACTTGTTATCCCTGTTTCAATGCTCGTATCCATATATAAACAGATCTGAAAAACAAAAGATTAACAGACAGGTTTCACTAGCGCTTCAATAATGTAGCACAGTCAGCAATGAAGGCTATTCGGCTATACCCTCACGAACTAATTAAAGCAGTGCAAAACATGGACGTGCATGCAGAGATGTTACGCTGACAATAATAGCTGAAGCTGTTGAAAACCTTTTGGCATACAGTTTACACTGAAAAGTAACTCCTTTAAAAATATTTCTCAGAAATAATTTCGTTCGTGAAATGTTAACAAAATAATATACCACTGCTTTTTGAATTCTTATGAATCGTGAATAGGATCAAATGTCAATGTATGAAGTTGATAGCATTTTCTGGATGTGTGCGAAAATAAAAATTGGACGTGTTTCTGCAAAACGGTCATTGAATTGTTCTTACAAATTCAAAATTGACATTATAGCAAAAATAATATTTATTTTGAACGCAACAACAAATGCTAATCAAATATAATTTTTTTGTACATCTAATATATTTTTTTGTAATTTTTAAAATCGTTTCATTTCTTAAAATGTCATTATATGTTAAAATAATGCAGTACTTATAGTAAAATGATTGTCTTAACAAGAACATACAGGAGCTACGTGATGTTTGTTTTATGTAAACATGACCCACGTGACCCTTATCCAGGGCGTACAATTCAAGTTTTAAACAATTGTGTTAGAGAAGTAAATATATTTGCTATTTTTCTTTCCATTGGGATGCATTATTTTCTTTTGAGTTATATTAAAGTTACGTATATTCAAAATAATAAATTCTTTTCTCCTGGAAAATACATGTTCTCGTGTGGGATTCTTGAAAAAAGACAGCTCTATACAATTGAAAAAGAATTCCCTGATTTATTTACAGCTTGTACAATAACTTTTGCTATGGCAAAGATAGCTTTTGAGAATATGTAGATAAGGAAAATATTCCCTTAGCTGACACGTATATTGGTCAGGCTTCTGATGAGGTCACCCTCACTCCTAGTTTAGATCAATAAGATGTTATTGATCACAGTGATCGTCTTTTAACTATTCATTATCTTTATTCTAATCAGGGTAAAAAGCGACAATCACTTGTCGTCGAACAGGAGAAATATCATGAGATCTCCTGTTTGTTTCAAATGGACATTCGTGACACTGAAGCTACTAAAGTTCCTGTCTGTTATTTCATTTAAAATGCAATTCTTATGATAAAATGGAGACCTCTCGAGGTAGCTGCTGATGACGAACGGTCAGAAAACTATCACATTTTAGTTCCAAAACATTACAGACAGGAAATACTTAGTATGGCCCATGAAGCGCCATTGGCTGGACATTTAGGGATCGATAAAACTTATCACAAGATCTTTACTCAGTTATATTGGCCACAAATCAAACGTGATGTTGTTAAGTACTGTAGATCACGTCATACATGTCAAAAGGTAGGAAAACCAAATCAGAAAATACGTAAGGCTCGTCTACAAGCTATTCCTGCCTTTGACAAACAATTTAGTATAATTATGTTTGATTAAGTTGGTCCCTTACCTAAGACCATGTCAGGTAACAAATACATGTTGGCCATTATGCGTGAGTCGACAAGGTTCCCATAGGCAATTCCCTTGAGGAATATAAAATATAAAACAATAGTAAATGGTTTGATATAGTTTTTGTACTCAATTTATACTTCTCAAATCTGTAAAATCGGGTCAAGTGCAAAGTTTGAGCCCATTATGCTTGAATTTGGAATTCGGTGATTCAAGTTAAAACTGAAATTATGGTTTTACATAACTATATTGGAGAAACCGTTTGAGTTTGGTAATAATGGAGGTCTTTCTCTATTGGTCATTCTTGAAATATTTCCTCATTAGAGATAGTACAGCCTTTACAAGGTCAAGAAGAAAATTAACGAGTTAAATTATAACATTAGTACTCCTTTGATCTAAGTAAGTACCAGTATATTGAACGAGATAGCCAGGTTAAACATGCAATTAATTTAGTTGTACCTGTCTCACTCAGTGAAGATTTATCTGAAGGAATATTATCGGATTCTACTTATTTTGGAGTGGCAATTCTTCGAAGTATTGAACTTATGAAATATCTGGACCAGAAACGTTCACATTTGCAAGAGCAAGAAAGAATTGAGCTTAAACAGGTAATATTTGAATATGAGCACGTATTTCCAGATGTTCGTGCAAGAACAAATAAAATTACCCTTAACGTTGAAATTGTAAATTCCAGACCTGTGAAGCAACACCCGTACAGGATGAACCCTGGCAAACAGGAATAATTGAAAAAAGAAATGTAATATTTGCTGGAGAATGATTTAATAGAGCACAATAAAAGTAATTGGAGATCACCATTCAAATTTTTTTTTCAAAACCAGATAAGACTTTCCGTATTTGTACTTTTTATAGGTATTTTGAATAGTGTGACAAAAACAGATTTATTACCGTTACCAAGAATCGATGACTGTATTGATAAGATCGGGAATGCCAAGTTTGTTACCAAATTTGACCTCCCGAAAGGATTTTGGAAAATTTCACTCAAGGAAAGACTCCAAACGGACTTTACCAGTATACGGTAATGCTGTTTGTGATGAAAGAGTCACCCGGTACATTTCAAAGTACCATGAATATGATTACCTCTAGTCTAGTCAATTGTGCTTCGTACATCGATGATGTCATCATCTACAACTACAATATGGAAAGAGCATTTAGCAAAAATTCCGAGAAAATGAATACATACTCACTGATGTATGCATGATAATTGATTTATCTAATAGTGAGTTATGCTGTGCAAGTGCAACTTTTTAGGACACATCGTGTGACATGGACAAGTTAAAACCATATACGCTAAGGTCAAAGCTATCTCTGAATTTCCCGTGCCTGTTAATGAAAAAAGAAAAAAACGGATGCCATTCTTCGGTATGGCCGGATACTATCGAGAATTTTGTTCCAATTTTTCTATAATTTCTGAACTCCTGGCAAATTTATTGAGTAAGACAAACAAGTTCGCTGGACAGAATAATGTCAGGAGGCTTTTGACAAGTTTAAACCCATATTTGAAAAGAGCGCCAGTTCTTACAACTTCAAATTTCAGTTAATCGTTCATGTTGTATGTTGATACAAGTGATGGTGGGGTCGGAGCAGTTTTCATACATGAAAATGAAAATGGCATTGATCATCCAGTGTGCTATTTTTCTAAGAAATTAAGTAAGCACAATGCAATTATTCAACAAAAGAGAATGTTTGGCGTTGATATTGTCATTACAACAATTTGTGTTTTCCTTAGTCCAGCTCCATAGATTATTGTGTTTATGGACCACAACTCCATTAATTTAATCGTCGAGATGAAAAATAAAAATAAAAAGACTACTAATATGGAGTTTGTTGTTACAGGAATATGATCAAAATAATGTAGTTCTGCTTGTTAGGAACTTAATACATTTCTTAGAAAATATATTGACCTTGACTGTTCGTTTTAGTAAACACCAGGTGTTGACCTGGATCCTGACCTTGGTTCAGAATTAGTAGCTACCACGTAAATAAGTTCCATTTTTATTTTAAAATGATTGTTTGTTGTCGAGGTCATGATGGGACAACTGAGATAAGATCTAAACCATTTTGTAATTATATTTCTTAGAGTAAATTGATTGTGTCTTGTCAAGGACATACAGGTGCTACGTGATGTTTTTCTACGTAAACATGACCAAGTTACCCTTATCCGGGGTGTCAAATTCAAGTTTTAGACAATCATATTAAAGAAGTTAACATATTTGGGTTTTTTTTCCTTCAACTGGAAGGTGTTGTGTAGTTTGGATTTATTTCGAATTACTTGAAATCAAAAGGATTAATTTTTTTTTCTTGGAAAATACGCGTGCTCATGTGAGATTCTTGAACAATGACAGCTCTTATAAAAGAATTATTTAGATTTTCAAAATCGGAGTAATATTTCTTGTATCTATAAGAAACTGTCGACTTCATCACTACATGTTAGAGTATACGTTATCGTCTTCCATCTTGGATTCTTCGTCGGAACTCAATCTTGAAGTTATTAGGACATTTTATTTTTAGGACTTCAAAAATTTTATTCGGTATTATTCTTGGATTATTTCTGGATTTTATTCTTAAAACCCCTAAGTCATTATTTTTCATTTTTACACAATTTGTCAGAGGAAATAGAGTAGTGTAATTTTCAAAGCTTGTTGTTTTCACTCTTTCTTGAGTTACTGTTTATTTGTGCAACACGTAACATAAGATAATCTAATATATATGCATCTTCTAATCTAACCAGGTAGCAGCAACGCCCTCTCCCATCCATTCATCATTGTAGACACTTCATTAATAACACGCTCCTTCACACAAGCATTTAGAATTCAGCATATATTCTCTGACTAATGAACGTTTAAGGTCGAAATAGCTTTCTCAGTATCTCAAGTAGCGGAACTATGAGCGAACTGCTGGATGTTTTCAAATATCAAGAACAATGGACACACCTGACGACCTACATAAAATATAAAGCAAAAGAGACCCTGGAAACAATTAATTGTACCGTTAAAATCAGACCGTAATGCGACTGAAATGTTAGTCATTTGCAAATCCCACCCCATTGCTAAGTAGACTGTGACTTCAATGGAGGTTTTACAAAACAAATCTGCCATAGAAAAATGCAAAGCATGCAGAAACGTTGTTAAAAATAAGTGTCTTTTAAAAGAAGCACTGAACAAACGTTCCCATAAACATTTAAACAATGAAATCCAAACAAAGTCAATGTTATTATTGTCAGTCAATGCAAAGTCATATCCATCTAGTATGTTGGGAAGCGGAGAAATTAAGCAAGAAGACATATCTGTCTCAGTCTGACATGCGCACCACCCTGTTGCAGAAAGGTATGCAGGATATCTTTTACGCAGTATCCAATGTCGAGGGCAGTAATCTTACCTTGACAACTGTAACAATTAACTACTTTAGCTGGATTCAGATCATCGGAATATAAAGCCATGCTAGGTTGCAGGCAACAGACACAACATATTCAACCAAAATCTCAGAACCATAGGTTCTGCAAGAAGTCAGTCCCTAATATTTATTGAAAATTGGTTTACCGAAGAATATTATTTTTTTTATATAGAATTTTGACACTTTTACCAATATATTGAATGTTCTAGTGGTATATATAATATATATTAGCGGTTTACGCTATATCAACCCTTACAAAAGAAAATGATTTCTTCCTTTTTATCTTTCAGTAGTTTGTACTTTAACTGAAAGATCACATTCATGTACTGTAATATTATCATTTTCACAAACAAGTAAGTGCTCAGTGAAATAGTTTAATGTTAGATCCAGGCAACCACATCGTTAAAAAGTGTATGATCATGTATGTCTGTTTTATGTATTTTGTTATTTCGTTTGTGTGCATGTTTTATATTCGTATTGCTGGCCTTTGGAAACGAGCTTCGTCGATTCAGAAACCATCAACGCTGAGTAAAACTATTGTTTTGGTCACATCATATTTCTTGCATAATCTCTCCAACAAATCATATATCTTATTGATCCAGGTTACTTTGAAGGCTGTATCTGTTATATAAATAAGAATATAAACAAACTGGTATGCAGTCTTTATCATGGTACTGCCACAAACTTTATATATATATATATATATATATATATATATATATATATATATATATATATATATATATATATATATATATATATATATATATATATATATATATATATATATATATATATATATATATATATATATATATATATATATATATATATGTATGTATGTATGTATATGTATATATAATGTACATTGTTTCTCCATTACTATTACATTGTCGGAACCATACAATAATTTACGATATTGAACTCGCGTGCAATTCATACTACATTCACGTGCATAAAGGAACTACTGTCTATTGTAAAAAAAAAGCGATGGACGAAGAAGCCGACACATTTGATTTGTAAACAAATCTTGTACACTCGCGAAGTAATCGCTTTATATTTCGGTTGATTACATTTGTTTCTGAATGAGCTAAAGCAGGTGTTTCGTGGACCGTCACATACCAGCTGCTTTGGCACATTCCGCGTTAACTGATTCGATGCATCGATTCAGATTTAGGCTTGCCATCTGGCTATACAGTAGACACCAGACAGTGTCCTTACAAATAATATGCAAATGTCAAGGCATAAGCTTGTCTTCTTTAGCTGGTAATAAGAATGGCAAATTATATACTTACAGTTTTACATCCTCAAATTTATCAAAATGTACTTCTTAGTTCTGTAAATCCGATATACATGAGGCATGTCATAGGTTTTCAATCTTGATTACACATTTGGAAATTGTACTGTAATTTCGAATATATTCCAAGTGTAATTATATCGTCCTTACTTCAGTCAAAATGAAATAAGCATTAAATTCCATGTCGTATATTTGATACCTACAATTGAAAGATTTTTCCCACATTATCATTAGATACATTCTATGACAGAAACAAAAACACATTTGCAGATGTCAACACGCCTCTCCTTTGCTTCTTCATTCCGTTATATATATACATATATCTGAAGCAATCCTACTCTCATAGAACATTAAACAAGCAAACAAATAAACATAAAACAAACGTTTATTATAGAATAAATATTTTGTCGGCCAAATCTTTAAAGAAAATGCCACGTATACCAATCAATTATGTTGCGGCTATATTTTAGCCCAGCTTAACAGGTTTTCAACAATATGATTCAAAATTTAAAAGAATAATCAGGTTGGTTGCGGATTTTCAATTCGTGACGATTAAGTTGTCATTTCGTCTTTGTTTCAGTTTGTTTCTTTTAGTTAATGTTTCATTCTTTGATGGTATGTTTAATGTTTTCATGTTAACAGAAAATAACAATGTTTGTGCCTACAAATTGGAATAAAGACAAGATATGTGTGGTACTATCAATGAAATGATATCAAACTCTCTCTTTCTTTCTCTCTCACACAAGCACACACACACATTAGATTGATTCAAAGACTTAATTAAAGCAAATATTATAATAGATAAAATGCGATATAATCTGACGAAATGTAATTATTAGAGATTGAACATTATTTCACCAAGAGTGGAAAAATATTATACTAACGTATAAAAATGGTTAACCATTTTTATACTATCACGACCTCAGTATCTAAAATATAATGGTTTATGTAATTGTGTTTCATTCATTACATTTCATATTATATATACACAACTAATTAAAGCTAGTGGAATAGTAACTAAATATACTGCGAAAATGGAAATGATTCCGATTAAAGCATAAGAACATCCAATATTTACAACCAGGCAACCAATACAAATTTGTACTGACAACATAAGCTAAGAACAATGATTTGAAAAAGGAAGTATAAAGACAATATTGGGTTTTCAAGACCAAGCTTTCGAAAGGGGTGATTCTCAAAAAGAAAATATAACTAGATTATTTTCTCTGGAAGAATAAAGAAAATGAATGGAGAATGTGTGCAGTACACCATTGATTCACTGAATTGCGTCAAATAAGAGATAGATAAGACAACATAAAGAGATACCAGTAAGGTAAATTATGTCAGAAAAAGCATATTTATTACAGTAGATTTTGCTGAAAAGAAACGAGCTAATTATCTTAGGCATTGTTAAAATTAATGTTTCAGAAATATTACCAAGTATTCATTTCAATTATCTAAGAAAGAAGCAGCGGTTTCAAGTAGCATTGGAAGTCAATAATGCTGTATGTTTCATTTGCCGGAGAAGTTATTTCTTTATTGGCTGAAGTTATTCATTTTGCGTTAGATAGTTTATTCGATGCAATTGCATTTTAAAAGTTGTTATCTCATTATATGGAACGAAAGAAATGAAGATGGCTTTAATAGAAGAGTGGAAAGTATTATAAAAATATGACCGACTTCAATAATCATATAAATAATAATAAATGCTTGTTGGTTTGTTTCATGATATATATATATATATATATATATATATATATATATATATATATATATATATATATATATATATATATATATATATATATATATAGATCCATCTTGACCTCAGACAATATCCATGTAAATGTAGGCACTACCGTCAAATTTAAAGACATTCACACTTTGGTTCCTCCTGATCAATACCTTTGTATATGGTTGCTTCATAATTTATGCTGAAATGCTTTGTTATGCTATATGTTGCTACATCGTTGAATGGACATAGTCAGTCCTACGTGTTCTTCATCAGATCTTTTGACTTGCTTTGCTGTGGTAGGCATTAAATTTAACTCTTCATCTAACATTTTACTCCAATATTCAGGTTATTTAAATCCCTGATGTATATATTGTATATTGCTCATGGACATAAGCAATAAGATTTACATTAATGTCTCCTCCAATGATGACGAGAAGTATCAAAATCATCACAAAGTATGCTAAATATTTTAGATCTATATTTTGGTTGTTAAACTTCAAGATTGATCAAAGGTATTAAAATATGAAGCATTATGTTATTACTTTACTTATGAAGAAGTATACGTTGATCAGATAAATACCAAGACGACATTCATCAATCTGTTGTTACCAACCATAATGACAGATTTCATTATTTTGGCCATAATTTGATCTCCCATTATGTTCTGTCTTGTTATTAATTCATCGTTTCTAAATTTAGGATTGTAACATAAATATATCAAGAAATGCATGAAAATTGATTATTGTCTAAGAATTTTAGTACTAAATATTTAAAATCTTCCTATATATATTTATCGCCTAGAACATAAAACTGACTGCTTTGTACAAGTATATGGCAAAGTTAGTTAATTGTTTAATGTTTTAACATTATTTTTAACTCTTGTAGAAATAAATACGTGGGGAGGGAAGCAGGAGCATATGCAAGTGATGCCATCACCGATTATGGGTTTGATGATTTGAAGATTGTTTGTGAAATTTTATTGTCACCTATTTATGTGAGTATACAGCGCATGCATAGTTTTTAATATGGTATGCGGTTAGCTTGATTCTATTCCGAAACGGATGACAGCATGGCATTTGTGACTTCTTTTTATCTCTTTTGATTACTCTTAATAACAAAGGGACTATGCAGCCAACAGTAAATAATATACTTCCTAGATTTGATTTATAAGAACAGCATACATCGGGGTGGGGGGATTTTACGGGTAATAATACAATCCGAAATGAAGGGTTATGCAATGATTGCGGAGTAGAAAGTAATCTGATAAGAGGAATATTTGGATTTTTAGAGATTTATTTGCGGTTTTGAGAATGTGGTATGGCTGTTTTCTTGAAGTCCAATTTTCGGGTTTATCCGGTAACTGGTTCGGGATAGGTGCATATGGGTATATCAATGGCAGTTACAGCAGTGTGTCCAACTTTCAAACAGTTTGTATAAAGAGACGTATGCCTCTGATCTAATTGAAATTCACTATAAAACGCAATGATAGGTAATGGACGTTGGAGCTTGAAACTTCACAAACATTTTAGGGTTGACTAACTTAAAATTCATCCACCCATGTCGACAAGAAAGAATAATGTTGCATGTGGTATTTTCAAGGGAGATGCGACCATAAACTTGGACATGAATTAATAGCTTCAAAAACATATTTTGCAAAAATAAATCACTGCCCTACCAAGATAGGAAATGTGTGTGATACATAACCTCGTTCCAACAAAATCCAGTCATAGAATACTACCCGGTGTGATGCCAGATGGGAGACAGGAAAGTAGATAGCCCGGAACGGATTCTTATTATGCTGCACTTGAATAGCATATATAGAACGGAGTTACCAATCCTATATGTATGGAAACAGATGACCGTGCCCTGCATTGACAAGAAACGGCTATGTTACGTAGTAATTTTGTTGCGTACCAAACTGACAAAGGATGTACGGAACGCTGAAGTTAACAAGTTTTCACCTTTTGCATCCGTTTAAATATATTTAAGTACGCCATACATATTGCTTCCGAGATTAGAACCAGATTGTTCTGGTTAACGAGTGGCATTGTATACACTATACAGCTGCATTACCCTTCCGTAGTGAATGATTCACCCCACCAATTGTTATTGTGCTCTAATCCTGAGAAGGTCGGATAGGCTTCACACTTCAGCTGGCGCCACCGTCAATTTAAATTTGTTCGCAGGACCAACATTAACAGGAAAGGACGCAACATAGCTGCAATTACTGTAATCTAAATGTACACTTCTACAATACATACAACTATAACAAGGGAAGACACTCCTTTTCCTTTCTATTGTAACCATTTTTTAAGAATCAATCAACTGGTTGTGCATACACGTTGACTTACTGCAGCACCTTTAATGAATGTCAGACCATTCTTCTTTTCTATCGGTTGACAGAGTCATAATTGCGTCTTTTCAATATGCAAGTTACACGAGTTAAATGGATTAACAGTCCTCTTATTGTTCGACATAGGGAAGAAGCCAAACCTTGTGGAGGCATACAAAGTCAAATGCCTGAGCTAAACACCAGCTGGAAACAAAATCTGCTGCGTGAGTTACAGTTTGAGATATCGACGTTGGTTCTTCAACGCGTCGCAAGGAAGGGAGAGAAGCGTTCTCCCTTTTTAATATTAGTATATACAGAATATGTGTATATGTGCATTGTCAGCAGCTGTACGAGCCTCTGTGGATGGAATCAAGAACTGACCACGAGACCTCTGTTTCACAGGCACGAGCCAGCTTATATTCTTATAAAGTGGCTACATATGCCCTCTACAGCTACACTCCTAATTCTCTCACTCACTCGTTCTGGACCAGAAATTTCAACTACATCCTTCATCACTCTACCATATGCTATGGGTTTAATCAATTGGAACACATGCTTGTCTTCAAACCTCTATCACGTAAATACTTCAAGGGATCGATCCCGTTATGATAAATTTAATTATTTATTTGGACACTTTATGTATAAGAATTGTATCAAGCTGTTCAGTCTTCAAACAAGAAAATTGTGAATGTTTCAGCTAAGAATAAGTCGTTACAGTCGAGCAGCCCTAAATTAATATAGAATATCGTGCGTTATAACCTAATGAAATCCCATGATACATAAGCTTCAATAAACGAACGATTGCCCACGAGTCAAGGTGTACAGAATGAGCTGGCTGTCCACTCAGTCAATTGTGTTTTATATTTTATTGCTGCTGAGTTTACTGAGTTCGACCAGCATGTCGACACACAACATGATTGACGAAATCTCGACACCATAAAGTCGACTATGACATGTCCGAAATTACCTGTACAATTACCATTACGTTTACAGACTAACTAGTACTAACATTACCTGTATCATTTATCAGCAGCCTTGCTAAGAAAATGTACTGACAAACGTTAAGTAACAGTGAAACATTGGCACGTTCCACATTGTTGGGGTCTTCTTCCATCCGTGCTCGTGACAAAGGGCACCTCATAAATATTGCCTAGTTACAATACGAATCCCAATTGATCGACTAATTATGTCTGCACCTCTTTGCATATGCATATGCCAACCTTTGCATAATCTTTTGCATCAAGCGGTAACTTTCATTTTCTCGCTTATTTAATATTTCATAAGCTTTTTATTAATGTTTCATGTTTAATATTATAGCCTTTGAACGGATCATTGAAATCAGTATTCGAAAAAAACAACCTATCGCAAAGTCATAAACCGTTCATCTAAGGTATTATTTAGTGCATTTGTTCTTTCAACAAGATGTGAAATCCGATGTTATCAAGTACACTGATGAATTATTTTTATCAAACTGATTAAATGCAAGAGACGCACGCGGCAATATTAATCTTTGAAAATGAAGATAAACGTTAAGACTAATATTTATGATCAGTATCACAAACGAACACTGCATATCCTTCATACACGATGAAGACACATATGTCAGAATTCTTTTTAATGTTCCTTCTTTAAGAATAAAGAATCACTATATATTAACAGAATGCACACAATATACTCATGCTATGTTAGAGACGGTTCTTCTGTAGCTGTATACGTAGATTTAGAAAAGTAAAATAGATTATTTGAAAGCATGACCGTTCTTGAAGTCAACGAAATTCGTCAAATTTATCAGTGATCTGTGAATGGATTTTATTTCTTCGTCACATTTTCATGAAAACTATCATTAGGTACCAGCATATGGATGACATTGTTGCTTTCCTGCCTTAAGATTACAACACTCATTCATGAAGTACATTCAACATTTTTTGATACCGTGATTAGATGTTAATTTTTGGCACTGGTGTTTCTAAATAAACGTTAAAATGCTGTAGGCGCGTAGCTATACCGTTTTTCATAATATGTCAGTATAGAAATAAGAAGCCATTCCCCTCGTCGCTGCCCGACGTCAGGGTAAGGGTATGGAACAATCCCGCATGATAGGGTATGGGGCCTCCTCCCTGCTAAAACTTTGAAATATAAATTGAAAATCCTTGTAATGCTAACAAATCATTAAAATTGTTGGTTTGAATTGCTGAAAGTTTCGTAAACAGCATCATATATGCGTATAGGTAGCTACGCGACTGTGATGTATAAAAATGTTTAATATTGCCGAACTATGCGAATGAATGAAATTTTGGGCTTCCAATATGGACATATAAACGCACTGAGGTATGGGATTGACACATTAAGGTATTCCTATATATCGTACCTAAACTGGATAATATAGCTACATTTGGATCACCATGGGCATTTATGAAACAAGGAATGACGTAAAAGCTGCTAAATTTTCGACCTTTTTCATTCACAATTTATCCGTTAATCCTATGGTCAAACTAGTAGTTTAGACAACCAAGGTAGTACAAACATATTGTGGTTTAAATACTGACACTTCCGTAAAAAAACACCGACTTTTCTATCAGTTAATTCGCGTACATAAACCCAAAGATTAATTCTGTCAGATATAAATAGCCGAGGTAGTCCGAATGGAAAAGCCTATTAAATTTAAGTTTATTATTTTAATTGTGTAGGGATGGTTCTTTTCTTAACGCATAGAATATATGTATTATAATTGAAGCATGTAATAAAAATTATTTTAAAAGCATAAATTACGTCTGTCTAATGAAGTCTGCTAGGAGTGAAGGCATATATCCTTCTCCATTTCAGTGAAAGCACTGATTCATTTGATATTCTCCACTCCCTCTACACACACCCTAACCCCCTTTGTATGACGCTAGCTGTAAGTGACTGACGTAACTTCTACATCTTTTACAAGCTGCCGGGATATGATACTGGCTTGTATATAGCCTATCTAAAAGCCAGAGCTTTTCTGGGCAAAAGCGGTAGTAACATAATGACCAATGATAATGTTTCAGCAAAAGATTACCATCACTGTAGAACATTTTAGACATATTGAAGTTTCTCCTATCCTGCATATTAACAAGCTATTAAAACCGTGAAAAGCAAGTAGCGCATAGTAAGAATACGTTTTTTCCTAATCTAACGAGCCATTCCATTCGTTTCTTAGAACACGCAAGTATAATATTGCAACATTAACTCCATGACGTCATTGAATGTTATTAAGCACGTTATATGCACATGACGTCCCACAATGTAAATCATATTTGACTATACCTCTGCATCCCAGATATCACTTTAAAAAGATGAAAGATTGGATTGAACTGACAGATTTTTCCACAAAGTCGTTCACTATCATACTTTAAGAAATTTATAAAAACGGAGCTAGGACACAATAGGCAGTTCATGTCATCCATATTGTAGGTCAACGCGAAGTCATGCATTATCGATGCCAAAGCAAATCAGGAAAGGAACTCAGCGGAATTACATACCAAATATTGATGGCTAGATAATCGAGTTCGCCAAAGTACTTTACATATATAGTCAATTAGCACCTGAGAACCTACAATTCGCCCTATACAAATTATAAGTTGCTACGTAAGTACTTTGAATAAACCAAGCTGTCAGAATTAGATTAGGGATGAACTTCTAAGTGTATTCACAAGGTTCATTGTGCCACGACGATATTCAAAGGTACAAGTGGCCGTTTTACCACCATGTGTGTACATATGAAGCAGCTCAAAGTCAATCAGAAAGGAGCAGGTAAGGTGCTGGTCCCATGTATGACTTGTATCGAGTTGTATGTACGTCAGGTATATTAAAATGTTACAGGTCAGTAGTTATATGTTATGCATGTGTTTGACAGGTGCAAGCACGCTGTTCTGGCAAGGACAATCTAATCGCAAACAAATATGTTCTTTTTTAATTTTAGAGTGTATACAAAATGTATTATTTCATTTTGTCTGGAAAATCATCGTTTTCTTCTAGCAGGTGTCACATTTGAAAACAAAAAGGACCGATATACGTGATTAACAATGACGGATTGGCTGATTGTATTCACTCTGAAAGCCACATTTTGGATACATTATTAAACTCAGAATATCAATGTTTATCATAACACTCTTGGAAGATATTGATGGTGGGCCGGAGTTGATCTCCTATCTGTTTCGCTGCACGTGGGAAATATATGCAACATGCAAGTCCATTTGTATTATTTGTAACTCCTGGTACATGATTTGGTCTGCTTTGTGTAATTTGTATTCACGTTTCTAAATAGTAGTCATTTAACTATTTTTGGATTTTGGCCTACGTGAATAGGGTCATTTTAAAGATATTAAAGGACATAAAATTTCATATTATATATACGTAGAAGCTTATGTAGGTCTTGACAATTATTAATAATATAATTAATAGTAAATATATTTACGAGTTTCGGACCTTTTTCATTGCAATGACTGTCATGTGGTATCTTAGAAGGTATGGGTTAATTCCTTTTGCAGGAGTTTGTTCACATGAATGTATGTTTTGAAATAGCCTGAGTAGAAAGTTCTGTCAAGTTGGGTATATTGTGACATATAGACGTAACAGAATCCTATATGTGTATATAAGGACAAAACTGACCAATTATATGTCATTCCTATTATTGAGCGATTCTTATTTATTGCATTCTTTTTGAAACATCAAGTCTGCAGGCATGTTTTATACTGTGTTTAGATAATATTTACTAAGAAAGACATTGGTGTAGATTATTCTACGAAAAAAAGAAAATGTTCATTGAACTATAATATCATTCTGAAACTGTTATAAATTAATCAAATACGTTATGTACAATGCAATTTGGACAACATCATGATTCTTGGTGGACCAGAACGTTTCCGATTTTGACATTTTCACTTAACTTTTCATTTTTTTATTTTTCTTGCTTTGAATTTGTTCAGTATGATATTCCATTCCTTTCATAATACTATAAGTTCTGCTTACATTTTCATTTATGTCCTTGATAAATAAATTATTCGTCAAGCTTGACGAAATGTGTTGGCTTTGACTATTTATATTACTTTGCTTATGTCCATAGATTCGTAACATATGTTATTATCAAACATGGAACAAATATTTATATCACTCAAAGCAAAGAAGAATTCGACGATGGTAGAGATCCAAGCAAAGTCAAAAAGTGACATCACCATTTTTCTAATTAGACTTTTATCAGATATAGGATATGGATTTATATTATTAGGATCACGTAAGAGTTTTATCTGCGCATACTAATGAGGTGATCTCTTATCGGATTATTTGACCTTGGTATCACTCTAAAATCAATATTTTGGATCTGACATTGATTCAGTTGTTGGTACGGGCTTAGGTACCAAACGCTCGCACTATTTCGCTGACGTGTAAAATCAACATGTATGAATCAAGTGATCCCACATCTGACTGGCTGAGATTATTACTGCAATAGGATGTATTCCTGATCCCATGATAACATCTTTATGATCGTATTTACTATTCCGTAATCCTCCGTGTTCGTTTTGGACAAATTTGAATATTATATCATTTAGAAAATTAAACTGAGTTGGTTTCCACGAAATTTTCTCTCTAGCAAAATGTGCCGCAACTGACGGAATCTTACAACAATTAGTGAGCAATCGTTCAGCACCATCGGTATATTTTAACTCAAGAAGTTGCATTTCTTCGTGGAGATATTATGTGCGATAAATAAGGCCATTATATCACACTGATCACAGTTTTCAACATCAGAACTTTGAAATAACCATACTGCTAAAGGATCGTTTTTACTTATTTCGTTAATAAAATCAAATATTTTTCCACGAGTCGAAACGATAAAATGTTTCATTACTCTTTCGACTACACAATTTATTTTTAAAATTTACATTGGTTTCAAATTATTAACGCTGGTTGTTTCATTTATTGGATAAATTCCATAAATAACTGTTATTAGAGGATACGCTCTTTCATAATACGGTTTGTCAATACCAGTCAACACTCCTGGAATAAACTTTTACTCTGTATGGCAAGTTTTTCACTATGAAGAACATGATCATATTTGTCACGGGTAATCCAATTGTCTGTTTCTGCTAATACAACAAATTTTACTTTGAAAATATATTTTCGATTGTCGAGATAATTGATAATCGTTGCTGCTCGTCTGTCAGGGTCATTCTGTCAAGATTAAATTTATCATTATAAGGCTTTATCTTAGACAATTTCTAGAATTCATCCATTTATAATTAAGACAAATATTTAAATTGATTCAAACAAGGGACAAATGCAAGAAAGCATGGGTAAACGAATTCTGCGGACATCATTTGCAAAGCGTTCGTAATGGAAGTCTAGGACCAAAACCGTGCTTGAAATGCTGTGCTGGAGTAAGAAGGGAAACGCGGTTGTGTGAAATGTGATAGTTAAAAGTAGAGAACTGAAAAGAAAATATTAAAAAATAATGACAGGGACATGTTTATAAAAGTCCAGAAGACCACCTAACTAGATTTTAAAAGTAATGAGTTAGACAAATTATTATTTAAACAAATGACATTATTATATAAAATAGAAAATACGTTTATGAGACATCCTATTATAACGTAATATGAAGCATCTCGTGATGGTGTAACCTTGCATTATCCACAAAAAAATAACAGTTGTTTATGTTAATAATCACGGTTATCTCATATTCAGTATCAGAGAAAAGAAAATATATATGTGTTATACATTCATTTACGTGTATTGCAACGGAGTACTCGAAGACGGTATTATTATCGATCATATTGTCTAAAATTCCCAAAATAATTCTTTATCAATCTGTTACACAAAGCCAAAATTGTAAATCCTGTAATACTGGTAAATGTAGAACAAATACAAAAAGGGCGTTTAAATCTTACAAATAAAAAGACTGGCGAAGAAATGAAATTTCAGTAAATGACTGCAGCTGGCAAGCATTTTGGTAGTCCCATGTCTTCTGTATATTTTCTCACAGAAAATAGTATGAACAAAAAATTATTTTCCATTATTGTTAAGAGGGACAACATTCTCTCTCTCTCTCTCTCTCTCTCTCTCTCTCTCTCTCTCTCTCTGGTAGGCGTTTTAAGTAGTTATGCCGCTTATATTTACTAAATTATTTATTTGCTTCTTATTTTGTATCATCATAATAATTATGAAAATAATTAAGATAGAACGATTATTTTACCATTTCAAGACTTCTGTCGTTTTTAAGGAAACTTCTTTAATTATATGCAAACGGAAGTTCCCACACTCACACAACATTTCAGATAGAATAGTTATCTGATACCTCAATCAAATTTTATTATTATTTAGGGGAGATAACTCTTGTCTTGACAGTATTTTAGCGGTTGCCTCCCTTTTGTAATGCCAATGACGTGAAGTTTCTGCGTAGATCGTACTTAATTTGGTCCTAATAATTAATTAATTAACCATCTGTATCATAATTTATATCAGTGAAGTAACATAATTGTATAATAGTTCAAATTAGTAGAAAAGTAATTTATGGTTTCTAATTTACAAAGGAAATCAAGGCATAAAAACACTCGGTATATTTGCAATACAAAAAATAAGTTATTTTAGATGTTATACAGAAAGATGGCTTTGTCAAGACAGACATACGATGACGTGATACTTTATCATGTAGGCCGTATGCATCAAGCGCAGCTCAGAGAGGACATCGATCGATAATGTGCAGTCTTTAATTTTTTTAACGATGGTGAGTCAGCGCTGTTAGTCAGAACCATCCAGGGCCTTGTCCACAATATCATTCAGGAATTGCATCCAAGCCTGGTGAACCTCGCTGTTAGCAAGGGCTATGTCACACGACGACGATTTGGAAAATCCAAATACGACGAGGCCCACAAAAAGGCGGACAAAGTGGTCTCCCGAAAGCAGTTTCCGGGTGATCGAAAACATAGGGACGCTGTAGACAAAAGTACGTTTTTCCATCAGATGGGCTTGGAATACAAGGATATGGACACGATTAAGCGGTGATGTCACTTTACGACCATTCTGGTGATGGTGACAAAGTTACTAGCTATGATGAAGTCACTAACGATGAGTCACCAGCGTTTGATAAAGATAAATACATTATTTTATGTGATGATGTATTGAGATCATGGAAAAGTGGATCTAATCTGACTGCAGACGCGTACTGGCATTTGGAAAATTTTCAGCTGGAAGAGATTAAAATTGAGCTGGAAAATGTTTTAAGTCAAGGTGATACTATTCCCAAAGGAAAATATACAAATCCACCCATGGCGTCTCAGGAGCTGCTATCTAAAATAAATGCTTGAAAATCCTACATGAGTAAGTACAGACTTATGTTGGTATCAAGTAGTCTGCTTGTAACGATTGCTCCTGTATAATAACTTACGAAAACGTAAATAGAAATGTGGAAAAGATAGCTTGTATCACCATGATGTAAAATATGATAAGACAGATTTCTCTTTTTAAGTTACTTATTTAGGCACGAATTAACAGTAACAAAAGAAAGAGAGAAAACAACAACCTTTGAAAAATTTAACGGATGATTTGTTTCCTTGGAAAAATACTATAAAAATGGATAAAAGAACTTACGGTTTTAAGAATCAAATCTAAAAATAGTGCAAGAATAATCCACGGATTAAAATTTAGAAGTCATAATAATGAAATGTTCCGATAAATTCCAATTCTAGTCCTGACGATGAATCCAAGATGGAAAGCGATGACGTTTACTGCAGCTATTATTGTGATGTTGTGTATACAGTTATGTGTTATTCACAAACAATAATTACCGCTCCGGTGGCCTAGCGGTTAGAGCGTCCGCCTCGGATGCGGGAGGTCGTGGTTCGATCCCCGGCCAAGTCATACCAAAGACTTACAACAATGGTACTAACAGCTGCCTCGCTTGGCGTTCAGCATTAAGAGGTTAGTGTTAGGACTGGTCGGCCTGGTGTCAGGATAATGTGACTGGGTGGGACATCATGCTACATGTCTGCGGCATGATGCCCCAGTGCTAGACATCACTATAAACTGCCACGTTGCAGACATCGTAGCGATATGACTGAAAAATTGTTAAAGCTACTTTAAAAAAAAATTAAATCATAAACAATATTCCGGCGTTTGAATATCCCAATAAAATTTTATGAGATGACTTTTTCCAAGAATTATTTATGAGCACTCATCTATTTCCAGTAAAAAGAATATTTTCTTTTGAATCCAAATATTTCGAATAAACATTAAAATGTAATTCCACAAATGACACAACGAAAGGAATACCTTTGCTTCCCGGTGCTTAGAAGCCAATCTGAGAAAGATCTCTATAAACAACGATTAGTCAGTATCTTGAAATGGTCAACTTTCCAGAATCTTCGAGACGTATTTACGTCTAGAAGCACGTAGCCCCAGTATGACTTTGATAAAAGCCAATCATTTTACTCTAAGAATAGGATATATAAAAATAATTGTTTACTTGTCTCAGTGAGTTCTGAAATCAAGGTCGGACGCATGGTCAGCTTTAGGTGGTTACAACTGCAATGTGAAGGTCAAACATTTTTCTGAAAAAATATCGAGTTCCTAATACACAAAACTACATTATTCTGACACATAATGAAATTGAACATTTTTCTTAAAACTTACAAACAATTAAATTAACTCAAATATAAATTAAATCAAATATACATAACACTTCCCCCATTAAGGAAAAGAAATATTTATATAATAAAGCTTTCTTTTTACGATAGATTAATTATACATGAGGATAAAAAGAACTCTTATCAATTACAAACAGTGTACATGAAATAATACATTGTTTTAGACGGGAAAGTGCATCTGCTATTAAATTATCTTTCCTCTTGATGTGACTGTTGTTAATCTCATATTGTTGTAACAACAAACTCGACCTTAGTTACTGTAGTCTTTGATTTTATTGTTCATCTTGCCGATGAAAGTAAGGGAATTGTGATCACTAAACACAATAATCGAGGAAGGAGCTGAACTAATGTAAACTTCAAAGTATTGTAATGCCAATATCAAAGCCACAAATTCCTTCTCCGTTACTGACAAATTTCTTCGGTGCTTATTAAAGTTCTTAGAAAAATAACAGACTGGATAATCAATACCATTTTCGTCTTCTTGAATCAAAACTGATCCAACCCCAACATCACTAGCATCAACAGTTTAAATGATTGAATGAAATTTGGAGCTGTAAGAACAGGCTCTCTTTTAGGTATGGCTTTTAACTTGTCAAAAGCCTCTGGATATTTTGCAGTCCAAAAGGAACTTGTTTTTCTTACTCAATACTTTTGTCAGGGGTTTAGCAATTATAGGAAAATTGGAACAAAATTTCCGATAGTTTCCAGCCATACCTAAATATCGCATCAGTTGCTTTTTATTTTTGCAGACACAGGGAATTCAGAGATAGCCTTGACCTTAGCAACTATAGGTTTAACTTGTCCATGTCCCACCATATGTCCTAAAAAAGTTACACAAGCACGGCAGAACTCACCTTTTGAAGAAAAAAATTTGTGAGTCTGTCAAAGAATTTCCGAATTGTTGCTAAATGTTCTTTCCAGGTATCGCCTGCCTCTCTTGACTGAATTAAGCGGTAACACGACTTAATTCTAAACCAAATATTTTGAAGCAAATTATCCTAACATTCTTGATTATATCAAAGAACGGTTTATGTCTGATAGATTTTTGACAAATCATTTCCTTATTTCAAAACTTTAGTTAGATTTGAAGAATGGTGAAATTTATGACAAAGGTCTGTTATTGTCTTACTCTCTATTATAGGTATTTTAAGCTGTCTTTATCTCTAAAATCAAAACACAGAAAACATTAAAATCAGAAGGGAATTTTGTCCGCAGAGGACATTAAACTGTTTAAACTCTTTATATGTGTCTGTTAATTATGTTATTCGGACGTTTTCACTTTTTTTACAAACTGAATCTAGTGAATTTGTACAGTTGCAATATACTTGTGCAGTATACTTGTACTATATAAAACTAGAGTTGCTAGTGAGCAGGAACTAGCAAGATAACCTCCTTGTCTGTGACATCAGTCAGTACTTTCGAGAGTAGCATACTAATCACAGAATGGAGGCCTCTGACATGGCTTTAATCACAATTCACTATCATCAGGTATCTAGGCAACTCTTAAACACAATTGACTATCATCGGGTATCTAGGCAGGTCCTAAACACAGCTGAATATCATCGGGTATATAGGCAGGTCTTAAACACAGTTGACTATCCTTGGGTATCTAGGCAGGTCTTAAACACAATTGACTATCATCGGGTATCTAGGCAGACTTTAATCACAATTCACTATCATTGGGTATCTAGACAGGCCTTAATCACAGTTCACTATCATTGGGTATCTAGACAGACTTTTATCACAATTCACTATAATCGGGTATCTAGGCAGGCCTTAATCACAATTCACTATCATCTGGTATCTAGACAGGCATTAATCACAATTCACTATCATCAGGTATATAGTCAGGTCTTAATCGCAATTCACTATCATCGGGTATTTAAGCAGGCCTTAATCACAATTCACTGTTATTAGGTATATAGTCAGGTCTTAAATACAACTGACTATCATCGGGTATCTAGGCAGGCCTTAATCACAATTCACTATCATCGGTTATCTAGGTAGGATTGAGACACAATTCGTTATCACAGGATATCCAGGCAGTGGTCAAAAGCTGCTGCTCGAGATGTACAAGTTTGTAATTAAAAGGTAACCAGGTTTGCTGAGTTTTCATTTAATGTAACATTTCAGACGTACAGGCGAATGGACATTAGTGTGGAATAGAAACCAAGCGCAATGACGAACCAGCAAGAGGTAAATAAAATATTTTAAAATATGTACAGTTAACTAAGTCATTATTCTGCATTAATTAATATTACTACCGACTATAACACTCTCTCTCTCTCTCTCTCTCTCTCTCTCTCTCTCTCTCTCTGGTAGGTTTGTCTTAACATATACCATAATTCTTCATAGGTCAAGATTCATCATGGTATGACACAAACGAAAGATCTATCTGCTCGTTATTTCATGGATATTCGCCCGTTACATGCTACAAAGGTTAACAACGAGAGAGAGAGAGAGATGAGGGTCGGCTTTTGGACAATTTCATATTTAGTTAACACTTATCGATTTTTTTAACCTTATAATAGGTTTAAGAAACAAAAATAAAAGCAACAACAGCAACAACAACAAAGCATTAAACACAATAAATTATAAGTGACTCGTCACCAAGACATTTAACTTGTAGTGTCGAAACTATTATAAATTTGTATCATTGATAATATAAATACTGTAGATAAATCTGAAGAAAGGTTTACACACACCGTTACGAGGAACCATGTTCTTGCAGGACGTTTGGTGCAAGTTCCGTTTCAAGGTTTTTATCCAGCCAAAACTATTTATCTCTCTCATTCCCGATTTCCGCGTATTATGTCCCTTATGCGTGAGTGGGGAGGGGAAATAGAAGAAGAAAGGACTGCGATGAAATTGTGTACCATGTTAAGTTCATTTAGAAAACTGTGATTACTTTCTATCGTTATTTTCATACGTCACTTATGATTAATGATTTAAAATTCTTCATTGATCTATAGGAATAGAACCGACAGAACATAATTCCAAGTAATGTTTTTAAATGCGTATTATTGCGCCATAGGCTGACTGTTATATCAAATTGCTTTATACCAACACTTTAAAAGCCATTATATATATATATATATATATATATATATATATATATATATATATATATATATATATATATATATATATATTCCTAAACTCAAGTTTGGTAGAGCGCGGCAATTACATTCAAAGAGGTATGCTTTCAACACTAATCGCGCATAAAAATAGAAAAAGACCATCAGTGAATTTGAATAATAGACGTTCATTCCTTTATTTATCTATAATTCTCTCTCTCTCTCTCTCTCTCTCTCTCTCTCTCGTATGTTAACCCCTGCTTCATTCTAACAGTGTATAATAGCTGTGTATAAAATGACAATGATGAAAAGTTATTTTACGTATGTGATCTTCATGAGGTCACATTTCCTTAGCTGAATTTCTGAACAAACCTATTCGAGCAATAAAACTGTCCCTTGTGGATGGGTTACAGCCAAGGGTCTTCACAAACAAGAGCTTATTATACTAATATTTCTTTTTATAATGTACACATTCGATACATATTTACAACCGCAAATAAAACACATGAAAAATATAACAGAAATATTGACTTTGAATTAAACTGAGGAGTGCCGAAATTGGAGAGCTTATTGCATGGACAATTGCACCCTTCAGTTTTGCCATTCCCGTTATTGATGTTATTGCCTTTATTCTTTCCCTCGTTCGGATTCACAGTCACGTAAGGCACACCAATCTTCACCTCTGAATGTCCAATAGCAATGTCTGAGCAACCATAAAACTGTTCCTGAGGGCCGCAACCAATGCAAGATTTACCGTCGGGATCGGTACCCCAACTGTTTCCCGTGTTATACTTCCACTGAAGCACACAGCTGATGCACATAACATCACTAGGCAGACGAACGTGCAAATTGAAGTCAACGTTCCATCTTTCATCGATAATGTTATATCTAGTGGAACCGGATTCCACCACCTGGAGAATATTACCATCTAAACACTCTTGTGTAGCTTCGTGATTAGGATTGTCTTTTGCACACAACCGAAACTCAAAAAAGCCTTTATGATTAGCAGTAATTTGGACCGTAACATTGATTATTGCCCCGCGTTCGTATTTTCGCACGACGATACCTTGGGCGTATTTTCCACCAACCTCGTTCTCTCTTGGCCCATCCCATGGGTCGCCACATATACCACATTTTCCGCCATTCGTATTCCATTGCACCTGAACAACAACAATAATAATAATAATAATAATAATATCAATAATAATAATAATAATAATAATAACGACAAGGAAGTAAACTAGGGGACTGGAGAAAGAGTATGAGCAGAGGGAACAGAAGATAACAACCAGACGAAGAAATTGGAATGGACATAGATGAATTAAGCTTTTCACTGCGGTAACTGTCTATGACTGGCAAAACCAGACAGAAGCTAATACGAGCTAGATGATTGATAATAGTAATGCTATGAGGCGGTCATCTTTTCCTTCAAATAAATAAGGAAATGCCATATCAGTCCAAAAAGCATCTAATAGTTACTTAGTCTTCTAAAAGCTTTCAAGCCACGCAACATCTAATACCTACTTAGTTTTACCAGATTTCACCTCCAGTATTACGTCGATTTCTTTTTCAAATGGCAGTTAATGTTAGAAAATATACCTCTCTTCCACCACAGAAGAGTTGATTGTCGTTGTAGTTTTTCGCAGTCGAGTAGCCAACTCTCCACATACTGGATCTTGAAGGCGGCTCAATCAAACGACCATGAGCACTGATCCCCGGGATGAGATCCAAGAGCGCCAAGCAGAAAATGATGTAGGGCTGCATGACGTTTTCTTAAAGAGTGATAAGCAAAATACTTAAATTTAATTGATACATGTGCATCTGTGTCTCAGTAGGAAAAATAACAATACCAATACACAACATTCAAAGCTCACTAAACGACGCATATGATTTACTAGTATTAATAAATGAAACCAGATCAAATTATTTGACATACTGTAAACAGTATCAGCATTGGAAAGCATTTACATGCATCCATGCGGGTATTTTTGAACATAAAATTATTATCTATATACAAAATAAATCAATGAAACCAAATATGTTACCATCTGTTTTTCTTTTAAATAAATACGAGCATGGTAATTGCTGGTTGCTAATAATGCTGGCATATTATTTAACTTGATATACTTTGAGTATTGTAGCAAAGAAACAAAGGGATCTGTATATGCAGTAAACATGTAAAGACATACTAAACACATTGCTTGTAAATATAGCTAGATCATGTTATATGTACGATTGGTTTGAATATGATGTGAAGGAAGAACGCAAGGGTTATATCGGTGCATGCAATGTGTAATTTAAAGAAAGTTTCAGTAAACGAAACAAACTGACAAAACATATTATCTAACACATAGGTATAGTATGTCGGGCTACATGGGATAGATATGAATACGGTCATCGTGACCTTTAGCCCACACAGAGCTTGCATTATTATTTTTATCAACGTTTAATAGTAACATAGAGACAAATGTAATTTTAGTTAACGTTTCTTGCATATTTCAGATTAGATATATCACGATCATTATTACATGGAAGTACACATGTTTATGTCACCTTTTGATCATGGAAGTTTCTAGAAGGGATCTCGCTGATGAATGTGATGCGAGAATGACCCTCATCATGATTATATTATTGTGTCTTTGTTATATAAGGGAGACAGAAACAGAAACTGATTATTCCCATCTTAACCTGACCAATTGAATCAGAGTGTTTTAGTTTGTGTTCAATTTGAATTTGAAACAATTTGTTTATTTAAATCATTTTTGGTAAATACAAACTGCTCATTATTAATAGGATTATTGTGAAGTCATTTAGAGTCATTTTGGATTTATCATTGTGATACATCAAGACTAGTAGCACATTAATACTATTCCTGGCTATTAGTACATCAACATATTGCAAAGTTAGACTTCGTTCAGAAAACAACTGGAATGTATTCGGAATACTCTTTAATTTTGTGATTGTGATAATACCTTTAGGATTATTTAGGTTTTATTTCACAATACTGTAAGTTCTTTTTAAATTTTTCACTCTGTATAACACGGAAATAAATGTGTTAACTTTTCGAAAGCATGTTAGTTTTCGCTCTTTTCTGTTACTAAATTTAAGGCCGTAGAATCGAAACAATTATGACTGAAAACTCGATGGTTACTTTACTCAATGGGACACATTTACTGCCCAACTGCATTTTATTGCATGATCCAAGTTTTCCTCATTATGTTGCAAACTACCTATTCAGGCTGCCGTTGTTTTGGAAATGTTGAGTTTTAGATCTGAATTCGTTGCAAACGAATTTAATACAGTGATGGAAGATCTGAGAGATTCAAAAGACCCATCAAAATGCAAAATAATACCGACAACAGACTGAGAAAGTAAATGTTATGTTTCCTTTAATTTGATACCTTTTATATTCATGTTGCTCGGCTAATAGCATTGACAAAATATCTGTACATCTTAAAATACCATGGAAATGTTGTGTCATCTTATCTACAGTCACTAAACGAAAAATTCAGAATTAAAACCACTATGATAAACTGTTCATGAGTCATTACAATACACATGTTGTACCCACTCTCGTCGCATTAATTCAGAATTATACAAAATGAATGTCTAACAATTTTTGTCGTGAAGCCATCTGTTCCAGAACTATGTTATTTCATATTTTTTAAAAAATGTAAATCATCTTTATGAATAATTTTAACCACTAATTTTAAATACTTGGCTTAAGGCAAGAATGTTATAAGTTAAACTTCTATTCGTCAATCTCATTTTACTTATTATAGATGTTTTGATAAATAAATGTAACTACACTTTGCATATGATTTGAATATCATTATAATCTCTGGTGTTCTGAAATTTATTTTTGTGGTGAATTAATGATTGTGTTTTTCAGTCTAAAAATAATACTATAAGACAAATCATAAAATGAATTGCACGTGCAATACTTACTTAATTCTCGTCAGATTAATTCATCCATCTATGAACATTTACTTGTCACTATTGACAATTTTAGATCCAAGTTAACAAACACCAAACTGGAAGATACGAACCCTTGATACTCATATAAATGAGCAGATAATGACAAATCTGACCCTTCAACGTACCCACATCTTACCAAAACGTGTTGTTGTCTCACTCTGAAAAAATATACTTTCAAATCTCGGCAAATTTGCTTTAAACTTTCGAGCGCTCCAAACCGTCTGATCGAAAACACGCTTTGACTAACTTCTTTCTTTCGGAAACACTCATTATAAAGGACTGAGGTAAGTGGCTTTCGTTCTGGAACGTCACGTTAAGATGTTTCATTTCCTGTCGATGTACTGAACGTATAAGATACGTGAAAAGATATGTTGCATTGTTTATAACTCACCTAATGCTCTGAATAAATCAATCAAAGATTAACTGCTGTAGATAATAACTCGCAAGAAATTTGCGTGTATGCAAACATTCAGATTAAAACTGATATTGGTATGATAATAGAGGATATATCTTTTTATTACAGCTCTAGGTTACAAGCTTCAATCTCTTATGATTTTGTCCTCATATCACGCCCACATACACACGTGAATAGTACGGTAAACGTCCCTCTACGTGACTAGTACATATTCGGGTGCAGCTCGAGCGCAATAATGATTTCCGTGGACACAATGTTCGGATGTCAGTGAGAAAATATATTACAGACACAATCTTTGAACATAAGTGTAGACCCGTCAATAGTTGTGCAGTGATTGCAGACCCATCAATATATAAATACAGATTATGTTTTTTCTTAGTTCAAGTGAGACTGTTTCTTTTTACAGTTATACTGAATTCTGTTTTTCGTGTGCTTTGAGTTTTCAAAGCAGGAGCATATTGAATCAAGAAATGCATATTTATGGGTTGCCAATTCAAATTGCAAATATTCGAGAGATCTAAACATTCTTAATAAAAAACTATATATATTGTGGACATGTATGTAATAAGTCAAGAAACAGTCATTCTAAAAGACGCTACTTTCTTGTTTGGCTCATTATAAGGAGACAAGCGCATATACGTGTCAGCTGTTAACCTTAATAATAAATGTTTTATTTACTTTATAATTGTTGTCGGAGATAGGAAGAGTTACTGTTTGAAACTGCTGATCAGAACATTTCCGGTTCGAATGATAAATAATATTTTTTCTAATTGATTGAGGAAACTTATATGCATGAGTTGGTTGTTCATGAAATATGAAAGTGAAACCGATCATGAAAGATCAATGTCATTTTCAAGAACGAGGCACGTTAATGCTTTTATGACGCATTTGGCTTGAATAATATCTGGGCCTGTTAATCCGTGGTTTTGCACGTTGGTGTCTCAGCTAAGGTTATATTTAAGCCACTGTATCTTATATGGACTATACAAATCATCTTCGCCGTGAAAACTTCATGTTTAGCAGCTTAACAATCGGTAGCCTGAATATAATCACAACGATATCTGTCTAGGAGCACAGTCTGAGCGGATATGTTTTCTTGTATGTAAAACTATTATTACCGTATATATAATAGCGAAAACCTCATAGATTGATGTGTATAGTACTTGAAAGTGTATCTAATGTTGGCATCATAATGCCAAAAAGTGGAGTGTTTCAAATGTTACAGAAATATAAAATCACTATTTCGCTTCAACGCGTCACACATATTTGACAAAGATGATCAAAAGATGTTGTATGATTATTCAAATAAATGTTCAGAACGTCATGACATTTTGATTGGCTTAGGGATTATCTTGGAATCTCCACGATGTCAACTTGTCGCACAATAAAATGTCCGAAAAGTTATTATTTGATATTATAGAAGAAACCTTCAAACTGTTAACGTGGAATGTATGTATGTATGTATGTATGTATGTATGTATGTATGTATGTATGTATGTATGTATGTATGTATGTATGTATGCATGCAGTACCCATTTACTACTTGATGAGCATAACTTTAACTGCAGCAGAATCAGCGAAAAGCCGCAGCACACTATCATAGCTTAACCTGTTAAAACATTTTGAAATTTTCAGCTGTACAATAAAAAATGAAAGTACCGTATATCATTTACGCAGACTTTTAATGCCTTAACATTTTGTTGAAAGCTCTGCTTCCCAAAAAGGAGGTTCCAACGACATCCAGTCAAATACACCACATAACAAGCTAAACAAAATCCGATGCGGATTTTCTCATACTGCAGGCAGATTCGATGGAGAAACTGAGTCACCATCATTGTAATGTATCAAAAAGTCGCTGCAGGTGTTTCTTAAATCGCTAGAGGTTACGGCGAAAAGCATCAGGCATCCACTCTCCTCCCCAGCGGACATAATTATAATTAAAATAACATTCGCTGGTTTTCCACTTCACTGATGCCAAAGTACATGACAATTGTCACAGCTGCGAATTTACCCGAAGAAGCCACAAATCGCTATTTTACTTCATATCTTTCGGAATGTGATGTTCACTTGATAATGCAAGAACACGCAGCAGAAACAATGGCGCCAATGTGTGCAATCCGCAATGTTGCTTGTAAACTTCCGTAACATTCTTCTTATCTAAACTGCTTGTATAAGAGTTTTGTTACGATAAGATCAAACAGCTTTGCACCTGGATACTTATTCATTTCATATGTATATCAATGTGTACGTAAACATAAGTGAGACGTCGTTGTTAAATGAGCTTGTCACCATGCGAACATCAACTCGGTAGCAAGAGACCCTTCTTCCATGACATCCTGAAGGTCCGAGACCCTCATTGTTTAAAATCTGCCTTCAGTATTCTTTGTTATATTCTCTGTTTTTAGAGACATTTTGACATGGTCTTCTATTTTCCAATCGTACAGAAAGTTCTGGCAACATATGCCTACGTTTTTTATACACATGCAAATATTTTTAAAAGAACCCAAGGGGATATTGTACTACCCACAGCCTGTCTGTCCGTCTGTCATCTTGTGCCAAATGATCTCTCCTCCAAAACCACTGGTTGAAATTACACATAGTAGTTAGGTTGCCTTTTGGGGTAACTATCTACAACTATCGCGTAATCCTTGGCTCACACCCCTGGTGTCCATGAGAGGGGATCAAAGGTAAGGTTTTACAAGTTTCAATTTCATTGTTTTTTCAAAACATTTTCCCAACTAAACGTTGTAAATGCTGCCATAGCGAAGACACGTATGTGACAGATTTTGAATTATAACCCCACTAAGGTCATTGTAGGCAAATGGGGCTAAGAACGAGGAAATGGAGGAGGCGATGCGAATGGGTACAGTTGTAAGGAAGGGTGTAGTTGCAACAAGTAGTTTCATGAAAGTAAAAAATGTGTATATGATTTGCACAGTCGACACTTGCCATATAACGTTGAGGATGGGGGTATAGGGTCATGGGAAGCGAGTTGTTTATACGAAAAATAAAATAACTTGAAAATAAGATACATGCTATGATCTGTAAAAAAGAAATAAGTACACCTATTTTTGCAGAACATGTCATGGTTAATAACAAACTCCCAAGATATCCCCCGGAAATTAAATGTCAAGCCCTAAATGACTAATATACTTCACAGTTCATGTGACAACATATACTGCTCCATGTCCTCATTATGTACTTTCATATGACCTCGCTGTGTACATCAAAGTGGTCTCATTGTGTATTCTGGATCAACCGATAATATAAGTGTCACTCCTTTACCATACACTGACATAGATAATGTTTAATGTATAATTTAGGTAATAGTGTGCGTACGACATTTGAAAGTTTTAAAGACTTTACCATCACTACTGAACCACTGATAAATACCAATTCATCGTTAGTCTGGCCAACTTCACGTCACTGATAGTAGCTGGTTATATATACATATATATATATATATATATATATATATATATATATATATATATATATATATATATATATATATATATATATATATATATATATATCAACAAAGCACCTTTGAATAACCTCGTTGATCCTTGTATAAAAATTCAGCTTAAAATCGTGACTATGTGCAAAAGCTGTATCTATTGCTTAACTAATCCAAAATGTATCTATGTGTATGCGCATTGAATCTGTCCAGATGGCTTAAAGATTTGATAGGTATATTGATGGATACAGTAATGATGTCTGAATCTTGGATTGAGTTGTCCTGCACGTAAGTACATGCCAGTAAACTAAATACAATACCAAATAAAACTTTAATCGACGACTATCATCACATACCTCGTAACATAATTTTGTCTGGTAACACGACTATAGAAATACCGGCCTAAACAACGTCAGGCATTCCAAAAGCATATGAGTGACCCTGAAAAGGGCCTTTGGGTTTATGTTAAAATTATTCCGTTAACATATAGGGCATCCCATAGGTCTTCTTCTTTTCCTCAAACTTCTTCTGACTGATGGTTCATAGATAAGGACTCTCTTCAAGCAGCCTTGTCGCTCCACATAAATTCTTCTTTTCGAAATACTCGTATCAGTGATCCGGATAATTGTCCAGCATAATTTCACATACAAGGGTAAGTCCGTACGGAACAGCATTGACGATACGAGAGTAGATGCTTCTACGTTTATCCACATCTTGTGACGAGAACAGGTGAAGGGAATGCAGTGAACTGCAGTGAACTGGGGTTATTTTTAAGGGAATGGAGGATCGAAGCGGATTGAGTTTATTCACCAACCCAAACACGGGTTCAAAATTCAGTCACAACACGGATCCATTCTTCCAGTCCGAAGAGAGTGACATTTGACGTCACATTCCCTATATAGAGGCGCTAGCGTCTGTGCGCAGTCAATACATGTGACACAGTTTTCAAACATGAAGGAAAATAAGAAACAATGAATTAGGGTTCACCAGCCGTGGAGACGAGAAGCAATGGTATAGCAGTGGCTACCAAAGTCAACACAGGCCTACTTCCAGATGAGATCGATTGTAATTGGGATTTAGTGGATTTTTGTTCTTTGTAAGAATTCTTTCCGGTACCAGTACCTTCAGCACCTTCTCCTTCTTTACCAAATGTCGAGGATTTTAAACAGAGACAGAAAGAATAATTGGAGAAACTTTTACAACAGCAGAAGGAAGCATAACAAGCTTTTCTCCTTCAATAACAACAGCGAGAAGAATTAGAAGAGGCAAGAAGGAAACGACAGGAAGAAGCAGCAGAGAAGAAACACTTTCTAGCAGAGAAGGAGAATAGTGTAAGCCAAACGGTAACGGTACTTTTAGACATTTTAGGAGAGTTAAGGAGTCTCGAACAAATTTATCTGACTATTTTATTACGATCCAAGAGAAAAAGACCTTCCCGAGCTAAGCAACCCAGCCCTGCTGCTACGCCTGCGATACCACCCCTAGTGATTTCTACCAAATCATCATCGACATGAACCAGTCCAGAAGTAGGCCTTGGCCGTGGCAAACAAATAACCAACGGTCATTTTTAGGGCCACCCACTTCTCTCGAAAAGAACTAGTATTTGAATTGTCAAAATCAATTAAAAACTCAAAAGCCCGTTTTTACCCATGATGTACGTGTGCGAGTGTGCGAGTGCGTGATTGTAGGTCCATATTCTAAAAATCAAAACCAAGAGGCACTTACGTTTTCTGTTTGGTCTCTTCTGGCACAAATTTTACAATACAGTTCACAACACAACACAACACTTTAAAAAGTTTTGTTCTCCTCTTCCTCCTCACTCTACTATTCTTCTTTTCTTCTGATGTTTCTCTTTCTACACGTTTCTGGGTTCTTCCTTTAGGGAGGGCACCTCTTCTTCCTGTTCGGAACCCCTCTCTTCTTCTTGCTTCTGTTGTTTCTTAGAGAATTCTGAAGACCAATGTCCCTTTTCTTGACAATGATAACAGGTATCTTGACTTCTGTCTCTTCTAGTACCTGTTTAGCATTTTTGATGGTCTGGACACTCTGAAGACCAATGTCCTTTCTTCTTACAGATATAGCAAGTATCTTGAATATTATCTCGAAAGGAGGGTGAGTAGTCTGTAGGCTTGTCTGAAGAAAATTTTCTTATGACACTTCGCAAAGCTCTAATCAGAAGTTCGAAATGTGTGGGCTCCTCAATCTTTCTGCTCGGTTTGATAGTGAAATGAATATGGGATGGGAAGATACACACTCTTTATATGTACGTTGGTCTGACATGGATATAAAGTGACCCATGGCCTTTAAAATGTAGTCAATCAAGCTGAAACGATCGCATCATATCGCGGAAACAGGAGAAGAAAGTAAGAGGCAAAAACGTGATTTATCGCCTCGTATAGTAGATGACGTCTTGGCACAAATTCATGCCAGGGATTTTGAAGATGAAATGAGCGAATCAGTACCCAGACCAAGAGATTCTACACGCAACCAAAGTTCACCTCCATTAGTAACCACTGAAAACTGCTATCGCATACAAGATACGGAAACGCGATCCTCTAGAAAATTTAGAACTACGGCTTACCCGTACACAGTGAGGTTTAAAGATTTAAATCCAATATACCTCTGGAAAAAGCGGATGGCTTTATCACCGAGGTGTGGGATTCTTTGCTAACCACACTGAAACGAAAATGTGAAGCCAAAAAGGACAGTCACTTTCCATTCATCACGACAGTTTTTAGTTCCCCGTTTGGATCGAGTTTAGCAACCCATCAGAGGTGACACCTTCCAAAGTCATTGACAGAGATTCAACACATGCAAAAATCCAACGACAGGTTTCACATCATCGACGGAAAAGCGACACTGTTCATGACCCACGTGTCTCTTCCCCAAGGGACAGGACGCAAAAAGGTGTTATTAGTAGCACCAAAACGAATTAGCAATACTGAAGACCAGATGTGTCTAGCCCGTGCCACCGTGGTGGGAAGAACGCATGCCGACAAGAACGACAAGTTAGAATGGAAAAGAGCCTGGAAACCTATTCAACGATCGGACCGAGCAAAACAACGATGAGAACCAGAGCTCCTGTTATAGCAAGCGGGGCTATCCTAACGTTTCCCTTGTGTCGTACTTGTGCCGAAACGTGTAACCATGACCAACCTTGTCAGCACACCTAGGACGAATGCGCCTTGACAGGAACGTGGATCAGCGTATACTTGTTCAAAGCTCTGGACCTGAGATACCAACTGTTAGAAGTGTACGAATTTTACCACTTTCCCTAGACAGAACAGCACCACAAGAGCATCGAGACTCAGGAAGGCATTTTCTCAGACTACGTGGATGTCGTTTTTAAACGGAAACAAGAGGATAGCGGCTCTCCTTCCTGGTACCAATCTCCCGAAGTCCAAACGAAATTCAAAGAAAAATACTGGGAGCCGGGAGGCATCACTTTAGACCACATCGTCGTAAACGAAGGCTGGCGATCGTTTGCCAAAGCGATGCTATATTGTTTGTGGGGCAAAATGGCACAACTACCGTGTTTTCTCAAGACAGAGTATTTGACGGAACCTTCCCAGTACTTCCAGATGATTCACGACAAAACCAAGTACATGAAACACGTGGACGTCGTTCGTGAGGATTTGATCTTAGTCAATTACGAAGAAGATCTGGACTTTGTACAAGCCGACGAATGTGTAAATGCAATTTTTGCGGCTTACGCGACAGCCTAAGCTCGCTTAAAATTGTACGAAACTTTAGAACTGTTAGGAGATCGTGTACTTTGACACAGACAGTTGCATCTACATCGATCGCCCTATCAATCTCACCCTGACATCGAAGGAGACCGTATCGGAGGCTGGACAGACGAACACCCCGACGAGAAGATTTTAAGTTTTGATAGTGGCGGTCCTAAAAAGCGTACCAGAAGCGAGTGTGGCTTCCCAGCTACTTTAATTTGCCATACGGTCACATCGCTATTGGTCAGTATATATAAAAGGGCAACGTCCAAGATCTGTTGTTAATTGTCACTACCAAAACCAAGCGAGAATGATTAATCCTTTTGGACAGACATCATTCAAGTTCGGTGATTCTCAAGTGGAGTGTGATGCAGTGCCTTGAGACGAGACCGATGCAGCAAAGCATATTGGTAACGTTGTTATCACTACTACTACCACTACACATACTATGGAAAGTGATGATGTGTGTGTCAAACCTGACTGATATTAAAGCCATGCCACTCGTTATCGAATACTCATTACTGGTTTTCATTGTCAATGTCAACCTTCACGCGATGCCTACCATCCTACGGATGTCATCCAAAACTGAGCAAACTCCTGTCGATTTCACCCTGCCCTCATCGAAACGAACCTGTAAAAGACGAATATTCGTTCCCTGCGAGTTTGCCTGAATACTGCGACTTTGGAAATCGTTTTCACTCGTTCCAAGGAAAATGGCCTAAATATCTAGGTGGACCTATCCCGACAAATTAGCCAGAGTCTGATTTTTCTACTTGGGTGCAAGGGATAAAGTCAAGTGCTTCAGTTGTGTGTGTCACTACACCAGAGGGAACAGCAAGATTCGGCATACCCGGAACGTGATCGATGGTCCCCTAATTGTCATTACATACCTTTAGTGGAGTTGAGAAAAATGCAAGTGAAACTCAAAATCATTTCTCGATATTTAAATTATGTTTTATTCCAAAGCAAACGAATACTGATTATGGTAGGACGCTACTTCAGTCACAAATATAAACGAGGCTATTGGCCACGACTCAACGATTCTTGATTCTTGGAGGACGTGATCACGGATACTTTACAAGGGAACATTCGTGGTCTGACTGTGGAGTTGAGAGAACGCATTTACCGAGAGCTGGTCAAAATACAAGTGAAACGCAAAGAACAATTGCATCCGTTACGTCACCGATCTTTAAACCATTCGTACATGGATGCTCTAAGAGGACTGATTCATTTGAAACTGTTCCAGCGGTCAGACATTGTTAAACTGGACGAGGATCAGAACACTTTGGTGTCTACTCATCATACTTGTTACATGTTGACCATACTACAACGAGTTCCAGAGGAAGAGTTAGACCATCACCAATATCTTTTGTGTGATCGAATTCTGTCTTTAGATGAAAATTGTATGCAATGTGTAGTGTGTGAACCAGTGACTAAACAATTTATAGTCATCACGGGATCATGTCTGAGCATATGATCATCTCTGTGAAGAACGTACACTTATTACCTAGGCCAAAAGAGGGTATAAAACGGGCTAACATGCCACAACCTTTATCAGAAGTGATACAACAGATTCCGTGGAAGGAAGTGAGACTTTTCAAACAGCGGAAGATTACCAACACTAATTACGCGAGCTGTGTCCATTGAATTGGGGTCGACGTGTGGTGTGTCTTAGTCACTTGTTTTCTAGGAATTCGTTTACCAGCCGATTCCTTGTGGCCTCTTTACGAACAGTACATGCCACCAACATAAAACATGAAAGTGGTCCCTTGAAATGTCCATGATAGTCATTTTTTAAAAGCTTTGCGTTTTCATCTGGATACTTCTCGAGCTCTACGGGATAAAAAGATTTGTCAACCTTTAGGTACCGAAGATGTGTGTAGCTTGTAACTTACACCCTCGTTGGACAGATGTACGTAACTGGAAAAAAGAAAACTTGGGGTTTGGAGGCTTGAACCAAAGAAGCGGCTCCTTATGATCAAGAGTTGTGATTTTCCATTCAAACGTCCAAAGGAAAAAAGTCACTTTTAAATAGGTGTTAGTGACAGTGCTAGAAGAACCCGTCATCGAGGGGTACCACTCTCTTCAGGACATGACTGTCATGGACATTCCCGAAAGACCATTCCGGGAGGACACCTGTGTGACTGTACCCCATGTAGAAACTATAAGAACATTACACACTGTTCCTAGGACATCTTGGTTACCAAAATAATGTTGTACAGAGACTTGATTATATTCCATTTGGATCGTTTTGATGCGTATTTTATCGTTGTACGTAACCATTTGGCTTTTATGTATTTTAGTCTTTCGTGTTGTTCCATTTTAACTTGCAATAAACATGTCCTGAAAAAGTATAAAAACTCTTGTCTTCTCTGTTTTCGTGTCAAACGTGACATTCCTGACATTATGGCTACCTCTCCTGTATATGATCCCTCTTTCTCCATTTTCAAAGTCATCGACGTACACTTAGATCCTGCTAGCAGGGAGGCCTCGTATCTTTCCATCCCTTAAAAATGTTAATTGCTTGGCCAAGCGGTTCAGGCAAAATCGAATTTGTCAAAGGTTTGATCGAACATAAACATCATTTGATCGATCGTCCACCTCAACGGATCGTGTGGCGTTACAAAGAGTGCCATCGGCGCACAGCCTCTTGAGACAAAGTCAAGGCGATTGCATCGTGTTTGCGGAAGGCATTCCTAGCGATGATGACGTAATCGTGTTTGACGCCAGTCAAACCTATCTGGTCATTTTCGACGACATGTTAAGAGAAGACAAAGAAGAAATTAAACTATGGTTTACGCCCGAAGGGCATCATCATAATGCCAGAGTCAGTTACATTATTCAAAATTTGTTTCAGAAAAGTAGTTCCCATAGTACCATCAGTCTCAATACTCATTACGTGGTCTTGTTTAAAAGCCCTAGAGATAAATCGCATGTGCAAGTCTTAGCCAAACAGTTAGGAACGCCTTGGCTGACTTATGCGTAAGACGATGCCACTCAAATCCCACACGCCTATTTACTCGTGGATTTGCGATTTGCGATTTCGTACCCATCTATTTCACCACTGGTGCCGAGAAGGAGGGCCTGTCCTGTACACGTCCATGTCCTCGACTTGACCAAACAAAATCAAGTCACATTGATTCGTGCCTTGTATGGTATCAGTCGTGAGTAATATCTATAAATATGTGCTTGTGTCTTAGAAGCCAGTATCAAAGAATTATTACGATGGGATACGGTGACAGCACGTCAAATACTGCAAGGCATCATTCAGGTTCCTCATCCAATAAAGTTGTGTTTTTTTGACAGAAACAAAGTAGTATTGTCACAACTGGCCGATCTCCGCATCGACACTCAAACCAAAAAGCAAATTATTTTGAAACCTGGAGGGTGCGGTTCTCAAGGAGGTTTCATCATTCGTTCCCTCTTAAAATGGGATCTTAATCCCCCCAAATATCTCCCCAAGAAACAAAAAACACACCCGAAAAAGCCAAATGAAGCCCAAGGAAGAAACAGAGCAGTGATGGCATAAACAGGTCACAGGCACAGAAAATAAATAAAAAACCCACATAAAAAGAAAAAGAAAAGTCCACAGAAAAAGACAAACCCTCAGAAAAGAGCTTCTACGCGCAAAAGAGACTCTTAGGCCAGGACCAAACCTTATATTCGCAAACCACGACCTGCAGCGATGGTGACCGCGTCTCAGGTATCCTCAGTTTCTTTCACTTCTTCGTTGTTGGGGATGACAGCCAAACCCAATTTGGCACCAGTTCTTCCTCATTTGATGAATGGCAACCTGCGTCGCCAAAAGCTTCTCCACCAGCGGTGACACCCTCCACTTCTTTAGCTGCAGTTGCAGCAGTTCACAAAGTACCTGTTCCCAATAGCAAAGTCCAAGAGGGATCGGGCATGTTACACAGTTTACTGGATTTGTCCAGACAAGAACTGTCCCGATTTAGGCCGTCGCGTACCCCTCCACGACGCGTTAAGGCTGTCATCAAGTTGATACGACGTAAAGATAATCAGCGGCCACGCGTTCCAGTGTAAGAAAGGCCTGAGGCAAAGCATGCGTTTCAGTGTTTTCTGTGCTACAAGATCCAAATATGTCACTTCCCAGAAAATATCCCTCTACTAAACCCTAAAGAAAGAAAAAGAAAAGACTGCCTCCTCGTTTAATCAAACATGGGTACATGCTGTCCGTCCTGTCCCAAGACCCTCCACCCATGCAAAAACAACTCTTTCCAACCGCCTCCAAAGATGTCATTGATACTGTGAGTGAATGTTGTTTGAACGTCTTGAAAGGCATGATACTTTAGTCTAAACACCAGAAACAAACATCGTCACATTCTTCGCCAAATCGCTCAAAAGAAAATCCGCATTCGTCAAAAGAAGATGTTCATAAAACGTGGAGGAATTTTGCCTCTGTTGTTAGGACCCTTGATGAAAGAAGTGATTGGACAATGTTGGGAGGCATCGTGGGAGCGAGAAAAAAAAAGCAAGAAGATAAAAGTGACCTCTGGAGTCCACAAATCTCAGACGTGACCCTTGAAATCGAATGGAAGTACGAAAGCTGGCTTTAGTGCCTTTCAAACGATGGATGAAATACCATCGGAGGCAAGAACAACGGACCCCACATTTGCCTCCCATTTCAAATTTGGCCGAGATTTGCCAGTTACAACACGAATTGCAGTGGTTGATCTATCGTCACGAATTGTCCGAAACAGAAAAATCGCAAAAGTATAGTCAACTTTTGCAACTACTACAACTCTTTCACCAGAAAGCTTTAGATGAAACAGCTGTACCCACTCTGAAAGATTTTAAGGCCTTGATGAAAAGTCCATAACTCACACAGCCAGCAGTTAAGACAGATGAAGCCCCACGAATGCCTGAGGAAGAAGAGGCACGGGAAGTATTTCAAAGACCGTCAGCAGCTCCCAGTCCTAGTAAGATTGCAGCGTCCTTGTTAACCCCTACCCCCACACCCCAACGAGAAAAAATGAAAACTTGGGTTAAAAGATGATGTCCACTCCTTCTTCGACAGATATGAAAAAGAAAGAAGGGAAACCAGAAGTCAAAAAAGAAAAGAAGACCAAAGCCATTCATTTACCACCACCTCCACCACTAGCATCGACGTCTACTCCGGTGGCCCATTGGACACGTAACGCCCTTCACAAACCACTCTTTCAACCCATCCAAAGTAGCATCAACGAAGAGCGAGTGACTTATTAAAATATGGAGAATGTGTTAGCCAGCATTTACAATGATCCATCCCATCCTGCGGGTTACGGAGTAGTTCAGAAATTGTATCTTGCTGCCAAAACTCGTCTGAAAAGTCTCCGTTTAGCTCAAATACAACTATGGTTACAAGAACAAGCCGCCTACACTTTACACAAACCCATTCGACAAAACTTTTACAGACATAGCACCCGAGTGGAGGGTATCGATCATCAATGGCAAGCCGATTTAGCCGATGTCTTTCAATCGGCCACCTACAATCGTATCTACAACTATTTGTTTTGTGTCATTGACGTCTTTTCCAAATTTGCCTGGGTCGGGCCATTGACTTCTAAATCGAACAGTGAATTAGTGTGAGCCCTCCCACTGGTGTCGAAACAAAGTGGTCGTCACCCTCTTCGATGGCAAACCGACAAAGGCACCGAATTTATGAACCAAGCTTTCCAAAAAGAATTAAAGAAACCTGACATTCATTTTTGCACCACGAGTATCCCGAAACCAAAACCAGTATCCTGGAACGTTTTCAAAGCACTTTGAAAGAAAGCATGTGGAAATATTTTAGCATCACCACACTCTCAAGTACATGGACTTCTCACCGCACTTGGTCTAAGCGTACAACCTATCTTACCATCGAATCATCGACGTGCCCCACAAGAAGTGACTCCCGACAACGAAGTGCTCGTTTTCGAACGCCTGTTTTGGTACGTTCCCGACAGTGACTATCTCCAAGAAAAGTGGCATGTTGCTAGAAGGAGATTGGGTGCGCACTGGCAAAACCATACACACATTTGAAAAAGGTTACTTACCTAACTGAACCACATAACAGTTTCGTGTTACTAGAGTGCATGGACGTTATCCTGCCATTATAAATTGTTGCAGATGGAAAACGACGTGTCAAAGAAATCAAAGTGCGTTGAAAAGGATATCCTCCCAGTTTTGATTCTTGGATCAACGCTTCGTGACCACCATGCCCTCCCAGACAGAATCAGCTACCGTTACCACTGCAGTGACCACTCCTTCACCCAGTTCTTCTCTGCAAGATATACAAAAGCAACCCTTGAGGGTGTGATGTGTAGAACGTGTGCCTTAAACGCAAATCGTCTTTTCTCTGCTAAATCTTTGTGGCGTATTGTGTTATCGGTGCTGCCATTGTCTATTTTAGCTTTCAACAAGGAGACAAACAATTGTGGACCATTTTATTGAGCAGTTGCATCTATTATCTTCTTCCCAATCCTTCACTGAAATACTCATCGAACTAGAACAACAGGAATCTTGCGTCCAGCTTCAGTCACCACCCCAGCAACAACCACTTTTTGGACAGAGACACTCTTCTGACATCGAGTGACCCAACCGACAGCAGAACTCTGACATTATTAACCACAAAAATTAATTTTACTTGATGCTACCCAGTGACAGTTCGATGAAGGTGTTTCCCCACAATACTTTATGCTGTTACACGGACAAATTACCTCAAGCCATTCAATTAGACCACGGAGCCCGTTGGGAAGTGGCTTTGGTGGAAATGATTCACCCGACACAAATCCAAAACATCACTAAAATGCAAAACACTTTTCACGTTGAAATCATGAACGAACAATTGCAACAAGAGTTGATTGGCGAAGAATTTTTTTTAAAAGACAAAAGAAAACATCACTTGCCAAAGCTACCTTAAGCAACTATAGAATGGAAATTCAGCAGGCTATTATTTTAGTGGTCAACATTTGGTGGACACGATTGTCAGTATTTTCAATGCTCAGTTTGGCAACGCCTTCGACGAATTAAAAAAGGGTCACCAATGAGTACCATAAAGAAGCTCGTCGCTTGCTGATGAAATTTCAGGATGCCAAAACAATGTCCATTGCATTTAGTCATAAATTGTTTGACCGTTTGGGAGAAGACATCATTTGGGCCCCGTATTACATAGCAAGTAACGACAACGATCGATTTTATAAGTATTTTAAATTCCCTGTAGAACTGAACCGAAGATAGAATTTGGTCTTTGTGTATTCCGATGTGTTGGAGTACAACTTGGTGGGACATACCTCCGAACCGTTAATGCGTGTCATTCCTTTCAAAATGGATTCTGCCACGAACGCTGAGGAGAAAGGTGAAAACACCTATCAACGTCACCGCTAATTTGTACATTCTCTTTGTTTACCTGTCAGTAAGTCGTATTTCGACACTGTTGTCATTGCTATAAAAGGAGATCTGTCACTAAATAGTCCATTATCCAAACGGAAAGTCACGGTGAAACTCCATGTTCGAAATAAGATTCTCTAGCGACTTGTAAGTCATGTATCCTGTGTACCGAGGCGTCGCTCGACAGCGATATTTTGGTTCAGGAGATATGTTAAAATCGGCCTTTCGTTCGGTGTCTCCTGTTTTGATACCGATGGTGATACGAGGATAGCTTGCCTTAAAAGATGCTGCACTGACGCAAGGCAAAGAATTTCACAAAAATGTAATCGACAAGCAAAACCCCAAAGAAGCATTCTTGAGAGCAGGCAAAAATGAATTGCTGCAAACAGGCAAAGACATTTTGGGCCGACGATAAACTTCTATAAATACCCTGAACGCTACTGAGTCAGGCATTCAAACTTCCCTAGTGCCACAGCAAGGACAATCAGAAAGAGACGAAGAAGAAAACACCCCATCAGAGGTCTTCATACCCTAAAAGCTAATAAAAGAAGAACCGTCCAAGACTTCGACTTGTTGATTATTAAATCATAGAGACAAGACAAAATGATGCACCGAGAGTTTTGTGGCTGTTCCAAATCGGAACTGGATCTGTTTGACATGCCACACACTATGATACCATCGATGTGAATAGCAGTTACTTGTACCGGAAAGTCAAAGTTCTAGGTAAGGAATGAGGTGATATAGACGGCGATGAGATAGTAGCTCCCGTCAACAACTTTATGCATTCTTTGTGCAGTGGAGTGGACTTGTTCTTGAATAACAAACTAGTTAGCACCAGCATGGATACTTATCGTTACCGTGCCTACCTGGAAAATCTCTTGACGTACGGATAGACACCAAGAACACTCATCTCAGTGCATGTCTGCTAACGGAACCTGACGATGCGAACCAGTTTGACAAATTAGTGAAAGAAAATGATGGATTTGAAGAACGAAGAAACAAAATAAAAGAGTGGAAGAGTTTTTAACTAATGGAACGTTTAAATTTGGACATATGGTAGCAAGAGAAGTTTTTTGTGTGGATGTGTACCTGAGACTGAATCATAAAAATGTCACATTCATTTGATGGCTGATAATGCTGTCAATCCCAAAATCATCGTCCAAAAAGCCAGACTATACGTGCGCCGCGTGGAAGTGTTACTAAAATGCGAAACGACATCAGTCACACTTTGAGCAGTATCCGATACGACGCGTGGAAGTGAAAACCATTCCCAAGGGGCAGAGTTCCATGAACGAAGATCAACTGTTCCAATGACAGTTACTAGAAAGTTTAATCCTTATTATCGTCGAGACTTCAGCCTTCAACGGAACCTTCAATAAAAACACTTTTGCGTGACCAAAACTGAAGTAGGTGTCGATGACAAAACATTGTGTACCAAAGAATTTGAACCTGACTATAAAGAAAAGAATTACTTGAAATCGTATTTGTCCCTGTACGAAGCCACTGGACAGATAGAACCAACACCAGTCACGGCATTACGTACGACGATTATGCAGGAGGCTATGCGTTGTGGGCTTTTGATTTCACACCAGACCAAGACAGCGACAATGGGACATTTCCACCATATAAAATCCGGCCAGATTCGTGTGGAAATTCAGTCTAAAAACCGAGAACCTGATAAAACGATGAACGTCATCATGTATTCCGAATTCGATAATACCATAGAAATCAACAGCTATAGAGAAGTCTTTCAAGACTACTAGAAGCTATGGAAGACTGTTGCATAGTGGAGAATCTAAGGATATGGCATGGGAGGAGACCATGGAAGCAGGACCCCAAGACGAAGACGAAAAGGACATAGCGATGAAGTCCAGATGGCCATAACAAGAATAAATGTATCTCCTGTTTTGCCAAATACCTGGCAGTAAAAATTACGGAATTAATCAAAAAAGATTGCTATGGATGTCATAACGATCATCCCAGTCAAATTCCACAATAAATATCTGATGCTGTGTCGAGAAGAAAAATTGAACGAGTAGCATGACGAAGCTTGGAGTCAAATCTCGGAAGAAGATATGTTGCATTTGTGATATAAAAACTTGTGTGAACATTCCTTTCCTCCATTAATGACTCTAGAGATCCATCGCATCGAAACTCTCTTGGCTCAGACTGGAAAGACAAAACGAAGAAACGGTTACTTGTCAGTCATTTTTAAAGAGAAAGTCAGGATCGAATTGATCACTTTACCTGTGAAGAAAAACAACACAAAAATGGATAACTGGAAACTTTATTACCTTTTGAACCACAGTTCGTACACTGCTTCTTGTAATCCTGTCATGTGTGCTAAATATGAACTTCCTCATCGCAAACCTCAAGATAATCAAGTTTATGTCATCAACATGGACGACAGACATCTCCCAGTAACACACTGAGTAGCCGCCTGCTTTCCTAAAGAAGGTTGTGTGGAGTATTTTGATTCGTACATCATCAACGTGAAGAAATGTTCAGACAACACGATTCAATAATGTGAAATTACAAAGCACAGATTCCATGGTGCATGGAAAACAGTGTGTGCATTTTCTTCATCAACGCAGTCTTGGATATTCTTTAGAAACTTAAGTGACTTATTTTGATCGTCACTTATCTAGAAACGATGACAAAGTAGATCGATGGTTTTGTGACCATTATGGTTATCTTTTGTCTTTAGCTAGAAAACGTAGTGTACATCATTGGCCCAATGACTTCCATCAGTGGAAGTCGAACATGAGTTCACAACGTTGTCACCCTTGTCCAAAAGATATTGTTATTTGAATAGATGTTTGTTGTTTATTGAAATTGTTAATTCAAAAAGTTGTTTATTGTTGTTTATTGTTGTTTATTGTTGGTTGCTAGGTTTTTGAATTAAAATGTGTTTGAAAAAATGAATGTCGTTTGTTTGCCATACATCATAAACAGCAGAGAGAGAGCAGCAGCAACAACAACATCAGCAGCAGGAACCAGACAGAGGTTTTATCTACTGCCTTGGTGACACCAAGGAGTTCTCCTTCTCTTTCCGAAGAAGCAGACTCTATGGGAAAGCCTAACCCAGACGAGGGCGCAATCTTAGACAATGAAAGATTGCCATAGCCCCCCCTTCCACAAAAAACAACCTTTTTCAGGGCTACCTAATACTCTAGAAAAGAGATACTAATTCACTTGCCAATGATATGTTTGTAAGTTAAAAAAATAAAAGAGTGTCTATAAGCATTTCGTTTCTCTAACATTGTTAGAAGTGAGTGTATAAGCACTTCGTTAACAGTAGCTTGTCAAATTTTTAATTAATATTTGTAAGCAAAAAAGTGAGCAAGTGTTTATTTTAAGTGGGTTGATGATATAGTCTTGTACGTTTTGGTATCAGGGGATGTTTTCCTTCATGTCCGTGCTTGTCAAATATAAAGGGAACGCTCGTCGGTCTGGCTACCCTTGTTGATTCGCGAACTACGATGAATGAGTAGCAGAATAGCAAAGATACTGGAATTCCAGATGCAGCTAGAATATGCCAGGCGTTTATTAGATGAGCTGACTGTTGATGCGATTGCAGAGAAAGACAGGAGAGAAGAGGAGGAGAATGAAAAGAAGAAGCCAGAAAAGAGGAAAAGAAAGGAAAATGTTGTCTCACCTATTGCTAAAAGAGAGTTGTGAAATTAAGCGTATGGTGAGGACACCTCCACATGTACTTCCAACACCACAGACACAACCAGCACAGAGGCCTGTCGTCCCATAAATACGGGCCTGCGATCAAGAATTTCAGAGGCAAGAGCGGGAGCCTCAGCATCCACATGAGGAAACAGGCAACATCCACGTGTGCAGAACAGGAGAAGGATGGATGTCTTCGTTTTCCCTCAACGTGAAGACTGGGAGAGTGAAGCCAGTCAACCTCCCTCAGCGTCCAACCAGAAGAATCAATTGGGAGAAAGATTGGAGCCGGAGAAGAGTATGTGGTGCCAGGCCGGGAAGATGTCATCATTAGCCAGGTGTATGTGGAGTTCTAAAAACAGCCATTTTCAGGGCTAACCAAATTTAGTGTCGTAAATTTATGATCAAGTACGCACTCCAAATGTATCCGGGGCGATTTAAAATGAACGCTATTAGGAGATCAGGTATGGTAAGGCGAGGTAGTTCTTATTTTGTTTAAAGAATTACCATATAGGTATATCTCGTCTTTCTTCGTTGCCATCCCAGACAATATGTCAATCACGTTTTTGTCAGGTTCGAACTCGTGAGATCGTTTTCCTTTGTCGATAGTTTATCTGAACGTTTTTACTAATTCCGCTACTATCCCACTTAAGAATATACAAGGAAATACTTTATATGAGCATTCACATACTGAACATACAGAAACATATTTAAATCGTATAATTTAATTCTCAAGTATTTTAAGTTTAACGTAAACATGTATATTTCTCCAGGGAATAGACAATAATCCATTTTCAGCAACTTAGCGTGTAGAACCACGTTAACGGGCAATATATAGATAGATAGGGATTCCAGCGACTTATTTACACGCATAGACATTGCTAGCTCTGTCATGTGATAGCTGGCATGGCTAAAATGTTGAGTTAAATTAAGATCTTTGAGGTTTGCTGTATTTGGAAAAGTAAGTTACGTTGCTGCATCTTCTGATTTAATGATCTGTAATTAAATCCTTGTTGTAATAATAATAATGAGTGACTCTGCACTTACCATGGCATCTCATACAGCTAAATTAACTCTACAGCGACTGGATAGAACCAAGAAGGATCTTCCAAAAACAACTGCAACAAAGCCTGAATACTCATGTGGAATTTACAGAGGGTACAGAACTGTTATTTAAACCAGTAATAAAGCCGTTAACAATCTTCCGTCGTTGGAACGAACAGCTAAATCAACCGGAAAAAATAGTAAAATAGACTACAGAAACCAAAGAATTCTCCGATATCTTCGATGTAAAGTAGCTTATGATCATCCACAATTGCAACAACCCACAGAGGATCTCAAAGCATTTCATAATGAGGATGAGGATGCGTAAGATGAACCAGAATACATCAACATCGACAAAGGTTTGAACTAATATAATATATAAATTTACCGAGAAAGGTATTCAATATATCAAGGATAAAAACAATTGTATTGTTGCGTTTGGATATAGTGTTACAGATAGATACATAAAAAACAAGAATATGTCGGCACTCTAAAATATGACAATTGGGTAAAGGATATATTTCGCGCTAGCATTGATATTCCAAACTATCATCTCTGATGATGATAATGGAAAATTTGAAATCATTAGACAAGCAGTAAAGATACGTGTTAAAGAAGAACAAACAAATAAAGAAAAGGAGATAGATTCACCTTTAAAAAAAGAAGAAAATAAGAGAAAATAGGATACAGAAACTAAATCTGAGAAACGAAACGGGGAAAACCAAGTGAAATGCCCACCTGGCAGCGTTCTTTAGAACCATAACCAGATCCACATGACGAATCACATGAATGATCAGCAGGAAGTGGCCCTGCAACTCGCCATACACCTCGTAGAAAACGAGTGGTAATATGATACCTGAATCACCGGTGATTATAGATGAACTTTGACAAAATAAGATCCTTGCCGACGTTCATACACTAAAAATTCTGATTGGTGGAAAACGAGCAGGCAACGATTCCCACGAAATCATCAATGAAGCAGCTCCTATTTGTCGGTGTTTATTTACCATTGGCGTCATGGATAGTGGCGTGTACCGGGCGCTGATCGATGAAATGAGCAACAATTATTAATGTGAGTGATCAATTAAATCGGCGATAACAAAATAACATGATTATACACGATGCTCAAGGTAGACCAAAAAGCGCCAGTGTGATGAATTCACGATTACCGGTTTATAAAATGATCTACGGACATGGATTCGGTGATGTTGTTAAAGATTTGTTTAGAAAGATAACCCAAAAAGTTATTCCGATTGCAAAACAATTAGGAATAAAAGACATCGAAGTTGTTTGTGATAAGACTAATGGCACTGTAGGTAATTTTGCTGCTAACGCATTTTCTGTGGTCAGAGACAGACTCTCACGGTTAGTACGACGAAAACCACAGCCAGTAAAACTGCCCAGTAATATAATGAATCAAGCAGCAAATGATAGATTGAAAGAATTAGCGAGAGTGACATCACCGACAAAACAAGCCGCATGTAAGATAGAAAAAATCATAACCAAAAACCTGATAGCGGGTAATGGTCCTGCCCGTCATAGTTGGCTATATTGATCAATGTTAGAACGTAGTTTGGGACAGCAGCGAAAATATAAAACAAAATTCAAACGTGTATCAGATCCAGCATTTAACATGGACGCACCGGTATTCGATGAGAAGTCTGTGCGTGATTGCAGAATTATGTACGACATATTATCGACGGCCGAGAAGGCGAGGTGCGTAACGATAACATCGATGTTGCCACGTCGATATTGGGATTCGATGATGTTCGCGAATGATATCATTGATCACGCCGATGGTGAGCCTTACAAATCTCGGCGCCCTAAAAACAAGTTACTTCTGCGGCCGACTGCGCTGATATTGAAATTTTACACTTTGTAGATGCAAAGTTTAATCTGGTATGCTCAGCACGTAAACATTATATTGATTTTCAAGGAAGATCTAGCTGTGCAATACCTCTATCACATATCTTAGGTATCAGGAAAGTTACCATCGGAGCTGAATACACGGTTTTTTTGCGTAAACAACCACGGACTACGATGCTATCTAGCATGCTGAAGGAGTTGATCCAACTGCAAATGTGTCGCTTCATGGAAATGTGACGCAGACAACGCTTTCGTTGTTGATACCAACAATGACAGCATCATTCATTGAAGAACAACGGCTGCTCTCCTTTATGGACAGTGGAGATAAATCAACGTTGTCATGATTGACAATTACCACAGACTCGATTACATGCAAAAATGAAGGTGCATTTGCATGGAAGACTGCATCAAAACATGGAGTTTCATCACCACGACATGTATTTGTAGCTATTCATGATATTAGAAGACAGATTTCTCAATTACGAAATCATTTGGTATATGGCCCACTTGGGATTAATGGGGCTTCGTTGTGAATTAACGGACTTCAAGAACCGTCTGAAGAAGTGAAACTTGATTTAGAAACTAATCATTTTGCTCGTGCGTATCTACGTTCGATGACGTTTATGGGCTGCGATCAGAATATTGATTCTGGTTTGCAGATATCTGAGCGAGATTTCTCAATGCTATAAACGCTCTACTATTTTTTGCTGAAACGCCTAGATTTGTTTATGCAATATGTCGCTGACGTACATTTTCGAGCTTGAGTAGGTGTACTGCCGGCTGTTGTTACTGATTATAAATCAGTCTCTGTTATATTGTCAAATATATTGTCAAACAAAACAATGTGGCTTGAAGGTGTTAGTGGACGAACAAGAGTGACCGATATGACCGTGGAAACCATGTAATTAGATCATTCATAATGTTGTAATGTCATACCATCACAGCCGGTCAGATTAAATAGCTGCAATCGGCTTCAAAGAAGAATTCTGAAACAAACATATATCTGAAATCAGCGGCGTTGCAGGTCCCAAATAAATTATCATTAAACAAACGTCAACTCAGACACTACATTGACGACAAAAAATCAAGAACTGGCTTTTAGATTTGATCTTTCTGCTAATCCGATCAGCGACGCACAAAAAAACGGTGCTTTATTTTCGTTTCTAACGGACTTACCAGCTCTAATTGCTACCGAGGCTGTAGCAGTTGGTATGGCACTGAAAAAAGCAACAGAACATGGCATAAACACCTCCAAAGAAGGGACGCGGTCTAAGATTACTAGGAACGCGGTAGGGTAAAGGTCTGAGTCTGCCGGGGGCGTGGTTTTGCTATAACTCTCCATGAGTACGTTTTATTTGCTTGATGTTGCCCAGAGATTAAACATAAGACAATTCAGAGAACTTGTAATGCGTGACCAATTACCGGTTCAAGCAAATCGTGTTGAAATCGATATCATTAATCTCGATGGACCATCTAGTCCAGTTACTCAGAGGGTTGCATACGCGGTTGATTCACGTGGGGTTGTTTATTTTGATTCGTTGGAGTGGCACCACCAAGAGAATTTGTATGATATAGTGGCGTACCAATTTGGTATTCAACATTACCAACACAGACAACAACGGATCCACCAATATGCGATCCACAAGTGCTTGTGATGCTTAACGCTATGTCAAGGTCATCAGCACCGTCGCATTGAGTCATGCACGAATACGAATATAATGTTAGATATTTACGAATGATCTGCTATGCCTAAGTGCCCTGTTGAAGTTGATGTATCTGAGTATGTGACGCGAGATGAATTTGCTGATGTTATTCGTCTCACCCTGTTAGATCCGGATGAGGTTGTTGTTTTTCAAGATCAGCATGGGCGGCTAAAGACGAGCAATATCAAATGGTTCAATATTATCCTGTGACCTTTAGGCGCAACGGAATATAAAAACCTCAAATATATATATTGCAGGGTTTCTTTGATACGTGTCTATATCCGGTGGCTCAATGACCGATTCACTAGTCATGACTGGAAATATAATTGCTAGTTTGGGAGTACCGAAATTGGTCGATGACACTGGAACGAAGAAGTACGTGGACGACGGTAATGTCAATATGAGGAACTCGTTAACAATAATAAGTGGCAGATTAACCATATTACCGTCTGAGTATGATGGTCATGTAACCAGAATATACCAGCCATCTCAGAAACTCTCAGATTCTTCTTCAGATCACAAACGATTTTTTGGGAAGACCAATACCCGCCAGAAATAACATCGCTGACCTTCGCACACAGCTCCATGATATATTCAGAGTAAAAACTTCACTCGAATCGATTTGATGTCGCTCTCTCGATATCATCATTGGTTGAAATATTTCGAGAAGAGATCGCAAGGATAAAAAATAATATTACAAATACAGATACTAGTATTGTTGAACTGAACACTAAAATGAGTGATGTACGAGACATGATGAAGAGACCATTTATACCAGATTCATTTACCATCATTCCCGAGGGGAGCAACGTTAATTTGTTGAGAACCCCATACGCTGGGCACTTGTTTCAAATGAATATTTTAGAACATATGTCGCACATATTTCTCGCAAAGAAGAGGATATTTATGATCTTCATAGAGCATATATAAATGGCAGTGACGTACATTGAATAGAGGATAATCATCGCGCGATTATTTCATCTCCAAAGGACTCTATTTTGCTCATGATAAACAATGAGAGTGAGATTAGCAGAATGTACAGAACATTACAAGAATTTAGGAAGAGATCTACGTTTCTTAAAGTCATTGTTTTGCTGAGAAATTGTATTTGACCGAGCCACAGTAGATAACACACAACAGTCGTTTTAAACCGGTTTGTATTTTATATTGGTAGATATTTACGAAAGATCTGCTTCGCGCAAAGGCCCCATTGACATTGATTTATCCAAATATGAAATACGAGAAGAACTTACCCGTGTAAAGTGTCTTGACGACATTGAGCCGAATTAGTTCGCTGTTTTTTTTTCAGAATCAGCAAGGACGGATAAAAGTGACCAATATCTCGTTGGCAGATATTATTCTGCGATATTCAGGCGCTACCGAAGATAACTTAGTGACGTTTACTAAAACCGGTAACATTAAACGCTCGGAAGAATGACTTCTAACAAGCATAGGAGAGATTACTGCTAGAAAAAGGGACGTATAATATATGGCGATCTCAACATAAGCAGAACTACAATTACCAATGCAAGAGAACGAAATTCAGAAGATGGCGATGCAACAATAATACGTGGACAACAATAACACAACAATTAGAACTGAGGTAAGTTGCTAAACTCGGCGATACAATGACTGGTTAACGCAACATGGGCAGGAAACAAAATTCGTGGAGAATAGCAACATCCCGATGATGACTTCGTTAATGGCTTCGATGATTAGCTGGCCATATTCAGATATGAACATACTAATCATGTAACCACAGTTGCCAATTTTCATAGAACCATAAAATACCCATAGATGATATTGTTTTTAAATCCAACGGTCGTCGGTATTAAGCTCGCTGAAAGTCGCACACTCCAAGTTGACAGCACCGAAACAATCAAAGACTTTCAAGATCATGTTGCTCACACAACTCCGTATCAGCACCATATATACACAGCAGCGTCTGTATCGGCAACATGCTCCCAACAAAACTACCCCATCAAACATACTGCTCAGAATACCGGCGTGTACAGCCTCTCTGTGGTTAACGGCGCTACATTTAGGATATGTACAACATATATATGGCTTCATTCTACAGACAGATTTTCCTGAACCTTCTCAGTCGTGTTAAATCAAAATGCTGAGGAAATATTGATACCAGATCCTGAAGACTAAACCCTAACCGAGACGACATACTGGTGTTATCTGGAAATCGTCGCAAAAACACCTCAATTAGTAATTTATTATATACCATAATGAATCACAATCAGTCATTTCGGTATAATCAAGCATGGGCGTGGAAGGCATCTCTGAAATAAATCATCGATGGGAATATGATTAGCCAGCACAATATCGCAGACGTATCATCGTCATCAACAATATTGTAGACACGGTTTCATCGCTGGTCGCTGAAGCAACGACTTAAATCGGCACATCATCAGCAATGCACGTGCTACCGCCCTGTGGTTGGAATCGGAGTCATTGTTCTTGGTGTTGTAGCTGGTTTACTCAATATTATCACGAAAAAAATATATATGTACTAGCAAAAAATTGCAAGAGCACACATAAATGACTTTCACTGCGACATATGCGAGCATAACTATATCATCGATACTGTCAGCATGGTTAAACGATGGTTCAATCTCAGATAATTAATGTGCCGCAATTAGGGTTATTTATTATCGATATCACAGCAACGCAAACTAGCCAAAGCCACATTTAGAATCCGCCGAATATATAATATTGACCGCGTATATAACGACAAGACTTTATATTTTGTTCCATGCAGGACAGTAAATGGTACAAAACTTCAGAGAGCAAACACGTTAAAAAAGCACTCACTGGCACCAACAGGTAAATGTGTAAAATGCGGCACAGAAAAATACAAGTTTGTGAGCATTCATGTTGCAACAGCGGGCGGCAATTTTGCTAATGCACTCGAGAATATACCTGGAAAACCATGGGCTAAGTATCCTGAGGAAAAACATCTTCCAGGATATAACTGTTGTGGTCCTGGATCTCGCCTTGAGATTAGACTTGACCAAACAAATCAACGAAACACCAGGAGAATTTCCGGTAAATGCAGTTGATGCAGCGAGCCATGTTCATGATGTCGCAAATAAAAAGCCAGATCTAAAACAACGACATATTGCGGGTGTGAAGTTAATTCACGCACTGAATGCAAATGCAAATGCAATAAAGACGAAAAAACATAAGATAATCAATAACGAATTAGTTGACAATATCGGCGATTAATGATAAATTATTGTTGGGAGCAGGCAATTAAATACTAATAATTACATAATGTAGTGGGTTTATTATATTCCAGTAGGATGTTGGAGAGGTAGAGCAGTAATTAGTAAGCTCGTCGATGAAGCATGTGCCACACGTGCCGTATCTGCATATTGTTTGTCACAATTGGCCTTATGGAAATTTATCTTCCACGTAAGAAACTGACTCAATGTAGACGGTTTGATGTCAGCACACAACGAAGTTCATCAGGCAAATATCATGCTTTTACCACAGCACGTACCTAAACGGCGCACATACAAATACGCGTTGACTGTCGTAGATGTTGCATGTAGATACAAAGAGGCTGCACGGTTATCGCCAAAAACACCAACTGAAGTCTCAGCAGCGTTTGAACGAATTTATTCGCAAGGAAGTGTGCCACATGGTGACCTGCGATGGCCACAACTGCTGAAGGTTGAGCCGGCAAAACATTTCTTGAGTCAGTAACGGCGCTGTTGCAAATACATAACGTTAAAAGAAGACGACAGATCACCGCGATACATCGCATTCAGGCAATCGTTGAACGATTTAATTAAGCATTTGCACAGAGACTCTTTGGACATGAATATGTCCAAGAATTACTGAGCGGAACCCTGAATGTTCGAGACAGATCTCCTGAATGTGTTGCTAAACTACTTCATGTAGTGGCCGTGTTGAACAACGAGGTCACGAGTTGAATTAACATAACACCTGTCCAAGCAATTGCACAAAAACACATACCACGGCTTGAAACACAATCAGCTCCAACAACCAGTGATGGTTAGTAAAGTAACAGAGAAGTATTGTGAACTTGAGAGCGTTGCAGCAAGAGCAACTGATCCCGAGTGGAATGTAACAACACGTAAACGTTTGCAGCGTGGTAAGATATAATGTGGTAATATACAGATTAGATTTAACAAACCTTCAACGTAGATTTGTCCGTAATCAATTATAAGTAATTCCTGAAAACATTCAGTTCCCACCAGCTTGGATACACACCAACTAAAATCACTAATAAGATTCACAAGCTCTGAGGAACGATGCTCCTCTACGTATGTTACATCCAAGTCACGCCAGACAGACATTATCGCGTGTGTGGTCGAGACTACTATAGATTTTGCCCACGGTAAATTGTCGTAGATCATAAGGAACACATTACTACAAAATTAGGAGCAGTGATTATTTTGTCGCTGTTACATGGTCATGACAAATCCCACATTCAGATCACACTGGCGTGATTGATTATGGTCGTGTCTCATAACCTGCTAATTTGTTCTTCACTGCATTGAAAATTCCTGGTGACGCTGTTGGTGTTTGTGACGCTCTTCACAACTCCGATGCGTAGACGACCCTGCCTAACTGAGATGGTATGGCTACTCTAGACACAGCCAGATAAACAAGCTTTGGCCATTTAATGAGGTATTGGTATCTGATATTGTTAATTACTTGGGCCTATGAATTTGTTATTGCATATGCAAGAGTCCAGCACGATGGGTTTGGCTGCTGTCGTGGGGCTAATGCCGTTTGCATCTCAACAACGCCTGTTTCGATAATAAACATCAGGTGCTTTAATACCAGCTGACTCGAGATAATTGCATATTTGTTCGTGTTTTATTGACCATAAACCCCGTTGAAGCCGCATTTTTTTCTCTATTTTTTCAATAAATGACTGAAGAAGTTCCATTTTACAACGAATAATATAAAACGAATCAGTGACGAATCTAACAACATCATAAGGAAATGTGTTGATCATCAATAATTGGTTTATTGATGAGTAGAATAGTATTGATGATCTACAATGAGTAAAATGAGAAGAATTGCAGTCGCAATAGCTAGTGATGATTACAATAATTATTCCATATTGTGTTGTTGCATTTCTCTGTGACACCAATGTACCTTTTGCCGCTGTGTCCTTGATGACAACATCTACATAGAAAAGGGAAGTAAATCTGAGGACCAAACATTCTTTTTTTTTACAGTTTTCACCACCTGGACGAAATCAATCACTTCATTTCAGTGCTAATTAAATCTCAAGCTTAAAATTGTGTCAGTTCTCAAAAGAAACGTTTCTTCTACCAACTACATCAATGTAACAAATGTTTGGAGATTCACCCATTAGAATATCAGGAAATGGCTTGCAAAAATGGATGACGATCAGGTAACAATATCAGGAAATGGTCCGAGAAAATGGATGGCCATTAGGTAATTATAATAAAGAATCAATGAACAGTTATTTTTTTAAGTATCGAAGGCAATATGAAGTGGTCTTTAACCGTGTTTAGTCATCAGACCAATTAAGTGTATGACTACAAAATACGGAAATTGCAAAATGTATAGATAGACTTTTAAATATGGTATGTATTTTATGTCTTCCATAACCTTTAATAATTTTAACCATCTACCTCAACTCTAAATTACAGCGTGATACAAATCAATGCACAAACTAAAACTGTTTAAGTCTTACACAATAAACATGCTATTCTTAAACATTCAAAAGAAGATCACCAATGTGTGGATAAATGAATTTATATGGTTTGCTTTCCACTCTGTATATGGTGTATATACATGTGCCATGAACAGAAGTGTACACTTAAAAAATAATGAACATAACAGATCGGAACAAAGCTTTATTTACAACACATACCTAACAAGAGACATATGAGATTAAGTATAAATGCCAATTATTAATGTTTATTGTATAGGGAATACACGAATCCGAGCGCCATTTGTAGAAGTGGTATATTCTGACCAATAGTGTTTATATGCAAAACAAAATGGGAGCAAAAACATTACAATATCCATAAGTATTTTCAGTGCAGATGGAAACAATGGTTTCAATATTGTTTCCACAAATTTGCTTAATAAGCTAAAATGCACGGTAACATTTCTGTTATTTTACTAAATATGTATGTCTTAATATTTGGTTTAGACAGTTCTTACTTAGATAATATTTTAATATTTCAGCAAAATTTTGACATTGAAAAAGTGAGTGAAATTCATCGCCTAATCTTGTGAGGCTTGACATTCTCATTTCCTACCAGATATATTCAACTTGCCACTTCCCTGTTTCAATGTGATAAAGGGCATCATCAAGTGTTGCATTAACGTTGGTTAAAATTATTCCAACATTGTCTTACATACATGACAAAAAAGGATTCAAAATTAAAACTTTTTAAAATATCCTCAAAAGTTTTGTGTATATTGATAGTTTAGTGTGATTGGCATCGTTTTCCTTAGCCAGTTAACTCAGTTCTTTGCTTGAGATTACTATAATTTATTCAAACGCAAAATGTGTTTGATAACGAAACTATTTTAGAAATTGAACATATTTGCAACAGCATCATTCAACAAAATGTTGTATAATAATTTTGAAACTGCACTCATTTTTCTAGTTACAGATCTACACCAATGAAAAACAGCTCTAGTTTTGATAAAAATCCTCGAAGGATATCAACAAGGTTTCTCCAAACAACATTTATGGCTGGGTAGTTTTATTTAAAATTAAAGATTTTCGTAAAATGTCAGTGTTTATATATTAAATCCTGTAACTAATCAACGTCATGGCCCTATATCATTTATATAGTAACATTCTGATCACTAACTCATTAAAACATCAAGCCCCCACCCACGCCCTCTCTCTCTCTCTCTCTCTCTCTCTCGTGCATTTTATATGGATATAGTAAAACAAATAGTTACTAGAAAACTGCAATATTTTCTGTATATACAAATATGATGATAATTAAAAAATTAATTCATACTCGTTATATTTTGTTTATGTCCCCAATATATAAAACGTTTATATAAAGTATTATTATTTACAAGATTATTTATGCAAAATAAACAGGATCTTTTGATGATTGATATGTATTGGAACGTTAGACACATTATTTACTATATTAATGCTCATGAAAATGATGTTAAGTGCCTTTCCCAAAAGACAAACCGAGACAGCCGACCCGTATTGGCATGGGCGGATATCAAACAGCGACAACTGGATTACGATTCAAGCTCTCTATCAACTGACAAAACGTTGTTTTGTTTTAGGAAAAAGAAAACATTGAAAGTGGGGATGTTCATTTGTAATTGGTGTACAATGTACGTGTGAGAGGTGCATGTGCACAATAACACTCATATACAAGATCAGTATGTCTTGGATTCCACTTCCGGTAGTATTGACAAAATCATATTTTGCACAAAAAGCGCAATTCCTTATAATCCTCACCCTTGAGGAAAAAATAAATAAAAAACAACAAACAAAAAACAAAACATAAAACAAGACAAAATAATTGTTTTTTACAAAAGGAAAAGAGTATTATCGTTCTATGCGAATACAAAGTAGAGTATTTCTAAAGAAAGGATGCAAACGGTGATTATTACACTGGCTTCTGGATGTTGCAAAATATTCGCAGTGTTTTGTGTGTTCAGAAACCTATTCCACGCTCTTTAAATTTGTTCCATAAAATTTTTATTGTTTTCCTTACCTTTTTTAATTAAACTTGAATGAGCTATACTTGAAGACAAATTATACACAATTCACTTAAAATATACGATAAAATTGTTTCATTGAATTACAGCTAACCAGCTTAATACAATTATATAATTTCGGTATTTCAGAATTATAAGCCAAATAAATTGCAATGGTGCAAAAATGCTCAAGAAAACTAATACAAGCCAATAAGAAGGATATTTTCAATTAATGCATTTTTTGAAATCTTAATTCCAAACTAGAATATTTCTCCTGTAATTTCGAAAGTATTTTTGTTTTCTAAATAAATTATTTGTAGAATGAAAGTGGTAGTAAACCATCTGTACAAAAACTAAGCTTAATATTCTAAATTAACACAAGTTCTAAATAAATTTAAACAGTCAAAAAAAAAAACACTGTATTTAAAATGTATAGTGTGATAATATCAGTAATAATAATAATAATAATAATAATATGCTACAAGATTTCTAAAGGCAGATGAAATAATCTATAAATGTGATACAGAGAAAATCGTCTAACTGTAACTAATTACATTAATCTTACTTGGAAAACAGGAAGTCGTGGTCTAAGTGTACGGCAGCAATTCTTGACGAAGCCATGGAAGCATAGCGTATATATATATATATATATATATATATATATATATATATATATATATATATATATATATATATAGTGATTTCAATTCTGCGAGACGTCGGCTTTACCATAATAGGGTATGTCTTACAATCTCCAGCTTCACTTTACCCTTATATCAAGCATGACCTTCATGCTACAGTGATACCTGGCTTGGTCAGAACCTATCAGTGTACACTCGGACCCTGACTAGCTTTTGTTTACACCAATGTCTAGGAATTCGTAAATCGTAGCTTGCAATGGATATAGTTTATTAGATTCAGTACATGTGTTCTATTATAATAAAGCTTGCGTACAGCCACAATATACAGTGAATAATAGCATCTACTTGTTTCACAATGCATTGCTGTAGTACTGATGGCATTGTAAAGCACTCCATATTAGAAACAGATACCAAAATTCTTACAATCATTTTCTTTCTTACATTACAATACCAAAAATCATGCTTTTATTAAAATTATATGAATTAAAATTACAGCTAAAAAGAACATACATTCTGAAAGTTCCTAAACAATTCCATCGTAATAATTCCACTCAGACCTCGACTAGCTATGGTCAACATTGATGTTTTGGAATTCGTAAATCATAGCTTGAAATGGATATAATTGATTAGATACATATGTTGTCTTACAATGAAGCTGGCGTAGAACCACAATATACAGTGAATAATTGCATATACTTGTTTTACAATACATAAATGTAGTACTGATGGCTTTATAGTGCAATCAATTAACACAGAAATTCCAACAGTCATTTTCTTTTTTATGTGAATGTAAATTACGATTCCAAATATCCTTAATTTTTTAAAAATTATATGAATTCAAATTACAACTCTATAAATCATACATTCTAAACATTCTTAAAAATTACATCGTAAGACATGCAGAAATTGTATATGGCCAATCGTAAAATAAAATGATACTCGGTACATTTGTAGTTTAACAATATGTTTATAAATATATAATAGACAATTCTAAAATTGAGTTCTTTCTTGACGACATTATTTACAATTGTAGTTAGGCAACAGCATTGAAGATGGATGTATTCATATGTAACGAGTGTACAATATTTATGAGATGTACGTACAGTGATTCCCATTAAAAAGACAATTTACACAGCTTTGTAAGACCAAACAGACCGTTTCAGTGTTGAATGAAATCTCAAGTCAATCGTTTCATCAAAGGAAGATGAATGTTTGACCAGTGACATCCATCTACCGAATTAGAAAGATAGACCCGTAATACAATTTGCTACATAATAAAAATGGATTAAAATTATATAACAGGACCTATCTAAGTTAATTGCTAATTTATTGAAACAATATACCAAAGTCAGAGATCATATTTAGTGCTCCTTTTTACCTGGTTTAAGAAAATCTGTGAAAACGCATTATTGCGAACAGGGTTTATAATAAAGACCTCTTTTCCTTCCATGACCTTTATGAATTGCGGTATCTAATTATACTCCAAACTACAGAGTTATGCAAATTAGTGATAAAAACATAAAGGACTAAAATTTACGTGAAAGATAAATTATTCTTAAACATTAAAAACATATTAGGTCTAATTTGCACTTAGTACTTCCGCTGCGATAGCGATACAATAACAATTGTATTAGGCTATGGATCCATAAGCATACAATTTATCCTTACGAAGGCTTATAAAAAAATTACCTTATAAACTATTCGTGGAAAGCATCATTGCATCAAAACCACTTGCGCACGTACAGTTGCCGAGCAATTACTGCTTCAAAAATATCGAATAATTTGAAAATCAGTACTAAAAATGAATAGATTAAAATTTCAACAACAAAATTAAACTGACTCCTGAACGTCTTATACTACTGAAAAATGTATTTTAGTTCCCTTGTGAGTATGTATCTAATAGCTTTAATCAATCAAAAATAGTTGCTTTTCTAATAAAATAAACAACAGCAATAATAATAATAATAATAATAATAATGATAATGACGATAATGACTTTGTATAATATGTGTAACAATTAGCTACTTCTTAAACAAACATACCATATCACCATATCACCTTCTATTATTTACATATTTACAAGTTTTGCCATGACACGAATGAAATAGCTCTCTCTCTCTCTCGCTCTTTCTCTCTCTCTCGCTCTCTCTCTCTCTCTCTCTCTCTCTCTTGCAAGCTGATGAGAAAAGTACCATAATATTCATTCATTTCTGCAATCTTATAACAATTCTGAGACTTATTTACAGTCAGCATTATTTACAACATGTAGATGGAGTATTAATCGCAATGGGTTTTAAATGGTACCTTTTTACCTGTAACATATTGACGAAATAGGGGCTGACTGCCTTACCCAAGGATACAATGGGGTAACGGGCCCGCTATGGCCTGGGCGGATATCGAAACAGGAATCACTGGTTTATGAGTTCGACTCTTTACCATCTAGCTACCGTGGCTCCCTCAATATATTTAGGAAAGAAGAATGAAAGGGATGCATTCATATTAAATTGGGGTGCATTGTGTGTCTGTATGTCTGTCTGTGTGAGAGAGAACTTGTGAGTTCATTAGTGGGTACACTGATAGGCGCACTAAAGGGGAAAAAATCTTGGAATCTCTTCTTAACATATTTCAGTATTCACAACTGTTTGAGAAGCCATGCTGTCCAGTTTGGAGTATATGAACTCTCAAGTCTGAAATTTTGTTATCTGTTAGAAGTTGTTTCTTGACCAAGTGCGTCGATGTAACCGACCAGAAACAAAATCACCCATTACAAATCAGGCAAAACTAATGAGATATTTTAAAATTAGAACTTAATTGCTACGTTTCAGATGTGTATTAATAAACTATTTTTTACTATTTTGATCTTCTTCAGGTACGTATACCAGAATGTAACATATTTATTCAGATTTTAGTCCAAAATCAATATTTTTTTCCATAACCTTTAATTATAGTAATATCCTTGTTCTAATTTACAAAGTCGAGAACTGACAGATAGAATTCGAGGGAGAAGTGTTATTAATTGCGCTGCTGACAAAATGCATTACACATGCATTTAATTAACCTACTGGAGTAACATCATTATGCCATTGCTTTTGTACTGCGAGCAAAAGTCTCAAGAACTTGCATTAACAGGTGAAAACATCATACCCCCACCCCGTCTCTCTCTCTCTCTCTCTTTCTCTCTCTCTCTCTCTCTCTCTCTCTCTCTCGCCTATTATCTGGATATAGTGGAACAAGCAGTTACTAGTAATGTGCAAGAAGATATGCTTTACAATCATATAATAATAAATTAAAAAATTATACTGATTACATTTGTTTATGTCCACAATAAAGCAAAAATTACAAACCAAATAATACGCAATAATAAATTATTTACAATATAAATTTAAAAGAATTGCAATAAAGCTAAGTGGTAGCGATATTTTTCTTCTTTTATTGTCTTCTTATAAGGCACATAAATTTAATTTAATTCCAAAGAACGTACTGTTAATGCTCTGCAAAATTAGTACCGTTTCCTGGTAAGGCTAGAAAACAAGGTTACATCCTATGCATCAGCATTGGTAGGGTGAATTTTTAAGACGGCAAAGGTTTGATGCTTACACGTGTCTGTATTTATTTTTTTTCGAGGAAAATTGTAACTGTAGTTGCCTACCATTCAAATCCGGCTCTGAGAGATCCAGTCGTGTATATATGAATTCATGAAATGATTAAATGACAAAAGATAGAAGAGTAATATTTCAGACTGAAACTATTTGATACATGAGACATGAGTTTTCTTATGTATAGGCGATAATCCAGATTCAAAGCTTAGCACACAGCAATAAGACTACTAAAAGGGAGCTAATCTCGGATCGTGACATATACTCCTTATCAATATTTGTTGTCAACATCAGTGGAATCAGCTTTGTGTGACTTTCTTGCCTTAGATAGACTTATTTAGCAATTATTCTATGAGTAACGCGCATTTACAAAACTTGCCCTAGAACCTCAATTAAATTGTGTGTCCCAATTCTACTTCACCTAGTTCACTTTTAAGTATCGAAGAACACCAATACGGTCTATGTCGGTGTTAATCAAACTTTAAAAAGTTTGTATTCTGTCAGTGATCAAATGAATTAGTGTCATCGACCAACATACCCGTTATATCAGAGGCGGAAATAAATCAACCCGTAATAAACTAAGGCAAAGTTTTGAGAAAATGGGTGAAACAGAGGTAGTAATATGATTACACTGCCAAAATTAATCGCTAAGTCACATAAATAAGATACCAAAATTAGCAGGTATTGATAAGATAAAAAATAATTAAAAAACACAAAAACCCCAATCAAATGCAAATTCGTGTATATACAGACTTTCGTTTGAACATTGTACTTTCTTCTTCGATGACCATGAAGCGCATGTAAGAGTCCATATTCACTTTTCGAAGTCGAGAAGTGTTCCTCCTACATTTTCGTATCGACTAAATGACAGATCGAGATTGGATATATGACAGATCGATATGGTGGGGGGGGGGGAACTAATAGTCTTGCCGAAAACGTGCATTACTTCACATTTCCTTAAAATACACAATCATACCGGTTTTAAAAGTTCAGCATGAGACAAAATTGGTGATGTAACCTTACACCAGATACAAAATATTCGTGTGCATTCAAAACAAATTTATTTTAATTTTCCAATGAAAATAGTGAGAAATATCATGTGTACAACTGATCATTTCCCCAGGGTATAAGCCACATACAAAGAATTTAGTTCCAATATACTGTAGTGTCAATGTTTTTCAGAATTGCTAGACGTTCTGGTAATACATTTCTTCTTGATACTTTGCAAATCGTAGTACATTTATATCACCTTTTTCGTTTGAAAAACTCACTATGAAAGTGTTGGAGGCCATTTAGTATTCAGCTTAATCGTATTAAAAAACAAGGAGAAAATATACAATTAAGGCCAAAGAAAAATTCTTATTGATAAATGTTTACTATTTATTTTACTACAAGACAACACTATGACTAGGGCCGGAATGATACTTTGGGACACCCGGGGCAGTTAAGATGGCAGGGCCTAATAGATCAACAAAACACCCTGAAAGAGGTACATAATCTGTAATTTGCATGCTTATAATTAATAAACCATATTATACTGGTTTAGATTCATACATGATTTTATTTAAACACACGTACGTTTATCCGCGGCAACCTGGCGGGCTTTAATGCACGTGCCTTTTGTGACAACTTAAAACGGCTCTGATAAGATTTGAAACGATGAAAGTGATTGTGTCATTCTTTAACCGGTAGAGCATAAATTATGGATTTGTATTCAATGTTGGCTTTAATCTCCTCATCAGCTTAATCTCCGAAGGCATTCTACAATCTGCTTGATATCAGCTTGTAAGGAATGACTCGTGGAAGCGTGAACCAACGAGATAGTTTTGGCTCTTTTTACAGAGCTGTTAAACTGGGTGGTGATTTTATTTTAATCCCTGCTGTGTTACAATCGACATATACAAACCAGCTCTCTGAAACAATGTATCGCTGCTTTTCGCGTATTTTCTGGTAAAGTGTCAGCCAGTGGGGTTTGGAGAGGCCATCCATATTGTGATGACTCGTTCTTATTGGTGAAAACATCTCTGACAACTCCTTATCATCTTGATTACATCTTCTCTAAACATGCGGTTCATTAATGCGTAAATGAACGGATTGGCAACGTTATATACAAAGTACATATGATACAAAACAATGTTACCCTTAACCCATCCGTTGCCGATCAGCCATGAAGGTAAAAACGCAACAATGAAAACAACTGTGACAATGAAAAGTATCATGGCGGTCTTGATATTGGCAAGACGAACGCTCTCCTTTACCACTGTTGTGGATGATATAGACATGCCACGTCTGTTGGATGAGGTAGTTTGTTCCTCTGAATGACCTACTTGTTTATACGTCATTGTTACTGATCCTGTCTCTTGATTCATTTCAATCGTTTCAACCATAACGGAAAAGTCATTAAGTGATCGAGCTCCAGGAATCATGTTATTCAGAGGGACCATGGATTCATCCGTTAGTTTTGAAAGCCTGTCTGTATTCTGTAGCATTTTCTTTGCTCGGTGTTTGAATACTGAGCGGTATATCATTCCATAAAGAACCAGTACAATGAGAAGGGGTATAAGAAATATTGATGAATACAGTCTCTTGTATACATGTACAAAGTTAGAAGTTAATATAGCTGTTGAGGCGTAACACCTTCCAGTGTTATTGACACTAAAACCTAGAGATGCAATGAGTCCCAACACTATGGCAAATGCGGCCAAAATGATGACGATAATTTTTGCTCTCTTGGCAGTCATAATACGAACGAATGGATGACAAATACATAAGTAGCGGTCAACACCTATGGCCACCATAATGAATGCAGATAATGGAACAATAGATGTTATAAGAAATGAGTAGAATTTACAAAGGAAATCGAAGCGAAAGTGAAATGCCAAAATTGTTGCACTGATAACGACAGGCATGACGACTAAACAAGCAATGAAATCCGTTCCTGCAAGAGCAAGGATGAAAATAATCGTGGTATACTGTTCTGCCTTCCTTCTGAAGATATAAAGAACTAAGCCATTTCCTACTGAGCCAAACAGACTGAATACACAGAGAATGCAGATCAATGTTGTGTTCTGCGCAACGAAACGATTCGCTTGGTCAGATGAATACTGACTTCGGTGTGTCTCGTTCTTTATGTCATTAATATAGTACGAGCTGTCATTCGATAATTCGCCGATATTCTCCATTGATGATCTGTTTTGATAGTAACCTGTAAAATTGAAAAAAGGAAAATTTGACATATTTAATAAACTATTAATATTGTTAGATAATTTTACTCACGGATTCGCGTTTGTGTTAAGCAATATAATGTTTATCATATCATACCCGTTAACTGTCTTCCAGGCCTGATATTGTTTGCCGGGCCTGACTAAAGAATTACAAACTATGTGGTACTGTTCATACAGGTGTGTATTTGAATATGTGAATGAATACGATTAGCCTGTCTGGGTGTGTGTGTTGCAATTGCGTATACAATAAACAATATACACAGTCATCATGTGCTGGCAAAAAGTATAAATATATCAATTTTAATGGCACTAGGGGAATCGCGTAACCACAAAATATGTAATTACCCAATCTTCTAACTTTTAAAATATTTGGTAACCACACGTAGCATTGTAGAGAGATAATGGAACAAATTGACCAGTGTGGGAGCCTGTATGGTATTCAAAATACCTGGTAGAAGAGTAATGACAATGTTATAAAGACCCAAATGATTAACACTATGGGACTGTCTGGTCTAAACACACGATCTTATTGACCAACATCTATAACTACTCAACAACACACACTTACAAAAAAAACACAATGTCTTATTGACCAACACCCATATATACTAACCAGCACTGACGCTTACTAACATAGGAGTACGGGTTGGATGTACTATAATGGGATTAAACGGAAACGAAACGGCTATTAATATAACTTAAATCCTACAATCAAATGACCTATTGTCATAAAACCATTTATAAATTCCCTTGAAGTCCCTACAGCTCCATAATGGCAAAGTAGGATATGACAAGGGATGAAGGGTATTGGGGATTTATGTTGTAAATGAAAGAGTTTTGACCATAGTTTAAGTAATATCTCAGTTTCTAATAGCTTTGGTTAGCCACGAAATTAGCCTTGTAATTGTCAACGAAATATTGTTAATGCTAGTAATTCAGCTTCACCTTTCTTCGTCGTTAGTTTCTTTCCCACTGCAGGCCCATAAATTTACACTCTGTTCAAACATCATCGCCTTTCCATGCGCACAGTCTTTTCTGCCGCTTCACGCAGAACACGTCAAGCATCGCAATTTTATATACCATGTAAACCTAAGAGCATCGATAATTGGGTGATTTATTGAACCTCAGTTTTGGGAAGCATTTACTACAATCCTACACATTTAGCTGCTACGGAGGTATTCAGAATTTGTATAATGCAGTCAAAAAAAAATTAAGAGAATACGTTTGCAGAATGCAGAAAATAGAAACAAGTGACGAACACATTACAAAACCCCGTCCGTGCAAACTGCCATTTAGTTAAACGGAATAAGAAAGAATTGATTGTCAATTGCTATTCAAGTTAGCAGATATTTCACATTTAGCTTTCTACAATGGAGCTTATAACTACTATTTTGTGTAATTTCTATGTTTTCAGAACTGATTTGTGAGGATTATGTGTTATTTCAAATAAGTTCAGAGTTAGTGCGAGCTATAACAATAGTCTTGGAACAAGGTGGTCGGCACTCTCAGCAAGACAATTAAATTTCTGAATCAACCCTCTCAAAAAGATTTAAAGAAACGTAACATTCTATTTCTCACCATTTAAAATTCTGGAACCAAAGTCAGTATCGTAGACAATTTTAAGAGAATCACGAGAGAGCGTAATTGGAAATAGGATGCACATCAACATACGCTTCAGTACGTCAACTAATTACTAACTCTGGTGAAAGCTTGAAGTGTATCGTACAATTTCAGCATCGAATGTGCCCCAGAAAGATGCTGGAGGTTTCGCACTGGATAAACAAAACGCACTTTTGACAAACGCTATTTACCGAAATGGACGACATAATTGTTTTATGCAACAGGACAGGTGCTTGAACGTAACCCTTCTATCATTAAGTTGGAAGATATGAACGGCGAAGTGCTAAAAGGAACTCTTGACATGCCAGAGCTACAACAAATGACAAAAAAGGAGGACTGCTTGTATGGTACTGAAAACATTCTTAATCAAAGAACACGAGGGAAAACGTAGTATCCACGAAGTCTATGTTGGTTCGATATGACATCTATCCATTTTCTATTTTCCAATTTCAGCATCATACGTCATTGACTACAAACAAATATGTATAAGTCACGAACATCTTATTAAATACTGCATCCTCTTCTGGGACGAAAACAATCAAACTAATAACTGTCTCAAGGTACAAATCACTGAAATGTGCTGATTGACTACAGTGAATCTACTCATACACAAATTGTAGATGTTTCTGTTGTTGGTTGCTGTCCATTACATTTTCTCCCGGCTTGTTTACTATTTCGGGTGGAATTTTACGCCTCGTATGCGAAAGCAATAGCATTAATGCTTCGATTATTTTCGACACTAAATGAACGAAGGTCTCAGTTTGATGTTCATGTATTCTGATGTGACCGAGCACAACATAGTAGGAAACACAGCCGCTCGGTTGCTGTGAGTCATTCCTTTCAGAATCGATTCTGCCACTTCCGGCGGTGATAACCAAGAGGAATAAATCACGTATCACATACACGGAGAATTTCGGAACACTTATGATCTTAATATCGGTTAAATGTATCTTGACAGTTGCACCATTAGAATCAAACTGAGAACATGACCAAAATAGTCTATTTTCTAATTAGGGGTTGAAAGTGATGGGTGTAAAGAATAAACCGTAGTGTCACGATGGGCAGAGTAATAACAAAATTAGGTATCCAAGTTTGGGCCAAATACGTCAAAAGGAATCTCACTTCAAAACAAAGAATATTGTTATGTCAGATCGACTCGCCTAGTCAGAAACAACATGACCAATATTTGATGAAGAGTCAGAAAGAAACTTTGAAAGATTATTTTGAAGATGCAATGACACTCATCCCAGGAAAGATGATCTTGATAGACCATTCGACAGTTTCACTAAAATCCCTGTAAGACGAAATACATGCAAGGCTTAGCGTTTATAGACTTGTGAGAAATACCTTTTCTTAATCACAAAGTCAAGTTTGAGATCATTGTTATCAAAAAAGAAAATGAATACCGGGGAACTTCAATACTTCCTGACTTACAGTTAGTTGAATCTTCGTTGAATCTCCGCGGTGTATGCTAAGCTGAACTACCTCACACGAAAACAAAAAGCTTATGACATCAATAATGATAACAGTCGTCGACCAGGAACCCGCTGGTTCGTAAGGGCTTCAAAAGTAAAAATGCTGTATCCATTCAGTTAAAAAATGTGAGATTATTACACGGATAACAAAATCTGATGTGTGAACAATATTGTGTGCATTTTCTTCATCAACACTGTCTTGGATTCATAATAGAATATTTACGGAGTTGCTTTGGACAGAAACTTGCTTTAATACGCATTATGGATATCTGTTTTCGTCCAAAATGATGTATTCATCAAAGGCAAGATTACACTTTCTAGATCACTGAATGTCCATTCTTACTACCCAAAGTTTTCAACCTTTTATATAAGCTCCTGTTTCAAGTTGTATCATCTGTATTTGTTATTTTAAAAAAATAATCTACCCGAAGGGGATGGACTGCCTTGGTGTCTAATTCTTCATTCATTATTCGCGTTTCACTAATTGGGATTGAATATGAAATTCTTGATATTGTTGATAATCATGCTGCATTAGTATTTACAAGATGGCCGCTATCGCTTAACAGGCTAAAAGCAGCTGTTCTGTCTTTTGCGCCGTCTACGTTATTGTGTTCATCATGCATTGTCTGTTCAATTCGTATGTGTTTCTTCATCTCCTTGTTTTCGAAACGAGAACAATTAGACTTTTTTTAGAACAGGACGAAGAGTTCCAGTTATCTCCCGTATACCCTTTCCGGCTCACCAATTTAAACATTCGACCTTAATTTAGATGACCTAATTTAAATCCCTATTAAATCTTCAACCTTTGTGTCAACTATCCAAGAGATACCTCTGCGTATTGCATTGTTCAATGCCCAGTCAGTAGGACCACCGGCAAAGCGCACCTAAATAGTTAATTTTATCAACAATCAGAATATCGACGTCTTTTTCCTGACAGAAACATGGCTCAGAACATCAGGCGATGAGCCCAAGTGCGCGGATCTAACACCCACCAGAACAAGTCGATAACTGCCTGTGTTCATTGCTCGACAAACATGCCGCAGCCACCAAGTGCACAGTATCGATTCAAAACTGTTCTTCATGGTATAGCAGTGTTAGGGATTAGTTTCGCACTGCTAAAAGAGACCGCCGTGAAGCTGAGATGCTTTGGCTTTCCACCAGACTCGCTATTCATAAGCAAATCTATGAAGCGGCTACGAAGAACGTCACAAACATAGTCCATGCAGCGAAATCAGCCCACTACAGTACTAAAATCATGGAAGTTCCAGCTGCAAAGAGCTCTTCGAGATTACTAACTAGCTAATTTCAAGCAACAAATGTACACCACTTCCAACTACCTTATCTCTTGTCGACCTTCAGGACCTCTTTGCAAATTTCTTCCGTGACAAAGTACAAACCATTAGAGATAAGCTTGACAACACAATTTCAATTGGCTCTTCGTCACCATACAGTTGGGATACATAATTTCAGCGGCAACCATTAGCATCAATGGAACTTGTCTCTATGGATTTAGTACGTACAATCGTGATGACGAGTGCACCAAATTCATGTGAACTTGATCCATTTCCAACATCACTGTTGCTTGAGTGCAAGGATCCAGTATTGCCTTCACAAATTGATGTTATTAATACCTTTCTCTCATCCGGGGAATTCCCATCATTTTTCAAAACTGCCATTGTAAAGCCTCTGCTGAAGAAACTAGCACTAGACCATAACTAAAAGTAGTCAGTTACATTCTCTCTGCTTTGGATAATGGAAAGATTACAGTCCTCATCCTCCTTGATTTGTCTGCAGCATTTGACACAATCGACCAAGATATATTAATTCACGGTCTCCAACATGTATCTGGCATTCATGATACAGCCTTACTGTCGTTCAAGACCTACTTGGTCAACATGACACGAATTGTGCCTGCAAATGGAATACACGCCAGCCCAGTTGATATATGGTGTGGTGTTCCACATGGGGTATGTTCTTGGACATGTTATTTTCATTCTATACAATCAGCCGCTCTCAAGTGTCATATATCATCATCCAGTGTCTCACCAATTGTATGAAGACGACACCCAAATGTACAAATATAGTCACCCAAACGAAGTTGATGTTACCATCCAAGGTTTGAGAGGTGCATTTCTGATGTGAAATAATGGATGGCATCTAACAAGCTGCATATGAATGATGATAAAACCGAGGCCATTCTGATCACAACACAAAGACTTTCTAAGTCACATCCTTTACCTCATACAATAAATATCAGTAACACCAACATTAAATTCACACAGTCAGTACGAAACCTAGGTGTCACTCTGGACAGTACTCACACGTTGCACCAACATGTCCTGAACATATGTAAGGCTGCATATCTTGAACTGAGACGCATCAGCTCCATTCGCAAATATATTTCAATTGATGCCACTAAAACACTTGTATGATTATTAGTACTTTCAAGACTGGACTATTGTAACTCAATTCTGTCTGATTCATCTCAATATCTACTTCAGAAGTTTCTTAAAGTTCAAAACTCAGCTGCTCGGATCATACTTAATGTACCACGATCAGAGCACACCTGCCCGCCGCTCTTCATTCTACAGTGCCTGTCCATTCGATCCAGAATCAAACACAACATGTATTCTATGTGCTAAGTTTAACTGACGTATTCTAGTCCAACATACCTATCCGACCTCACCCATGTGTACACACCAGCAATATACTTACGCTCCTCTTATGACAATCGTACACTCATTATTCCCACTACGAAAACGAAGTCATATGGACAACGTTCTTTTGCATACCAGAGCCCTACAACGTGGAATGAATTGCCCACTGAACCTAGACACAACGACAGCCATCTCATTCAAGAGTGCTCTTAAACCTCACTTATTGCGACTGCAAGAACAAACTTAAAGACCTAATAATGTTCTCTACCTTAAATATTTTTCATCATATTTGTTATGTTTTATAATTTCATGGTGTTTGTTTGTTTATAATACTATCATTATATATGTTTTTTTTAATTACTGTTTAGTGTGATAGGTGTTGTATAATGTTGTAAAGCGCTTAGATGTTCTAAAGATTAGGCGCTATACAAAATCCCCATTATTAATATTACTATTATTATTTGTATTATTATTGGTGAAGTTTTAAAAGTTATTTTGGATGCTAGTTCATTTATCACTCCAGAATTTGGGTCGTCTTCCTAAATTGGGGATGTTTCTTCTCATGTCAGAGTACTGATGTCAAATGGATGTTTTCATTGACCTTTGCGTCATCCCTTGTTGGACCATCAAGAATATAGACTAATAAGGAGCGACCACGTGAAAGCATGAAAGGTAATGAAGGCGCTCTCGTATCTGGATAAATGGACCACCTCTTGGGCCTAGTAAAAGACAATTATCCCCAACCAAGATATCTGCTGGAGGAAATGATCTCCTTACGGGCGTGGAAAAACCTGATGCTGGAGAGAATAGGAGAAGAAGCGGATCAGATTAAATGTGAATAGGGAGAAGAACAAATCTGAAAGAATGAGAACAACAGATACAAAATTTCATGAGTACGAACGTGCTCAGCGAAGTCTGATGCAAAGACAAGGAGAGGAAAAGGACGGGGATATAAAGCTGGAACTGGAACAGCAATATATGCAGTCTTAATAGCCCCTATCCCTCATGAGAAGTTTGAATTTTACAGGCCCATACTGTTAAACCTATGGGTTAATGCTAAACTAAAATTGTTCCTAAAGTACCACATTTTCAAAATGTCGGCCGTAACATTAACTCCCATTGTCCCCAAACTGGTCAGATTTTCACCACAAAGGCCCCTATTTCTACTCCCAATCATTACACTAGTGAATACTGTAATTCCGCCATTGTCCCTGATAAAAGCCAGCTACCATTGTTTGATTGTTTGTTGAGTTTATTTGTCACATTCCCGTAAAATCATCTGGTGTATGTTATAAATCAACCGTGATCAATGTTTAAATGTGGAATACGGCAAAGGATTAACAGTGTTCATATATGTGTGTATGAATGCATGTATTTGCATATGTATGTATGTATGTATGTATGTATGTATGCATGTATGTGTGTATGTATGTAAAGGTTGCGAAAGAGTGATTTGTGAATATATAATTGCGTATAACACAAAACTTGTAATGAATGAATTATGTTCACTCTTACAAATTAGCCTTGATGTACGCTCTAGCAGCACTGATTTCAATATGATTTTCACATACAAGTTAGAACTTCTGTGTTTCTTCTAATAACACATACCATTGATACTCACATCTAAGATCCAAACTGCACAGAGCCATATTTGCCGTCGCAATATGCGCCGTTAGATCTGAACCTCTATTGTTTGCAGTTTCACCCGATCTATCAGTGAGCATATACGGTATGTTTCTCTTTCAACACCTTAGGATTTCTGCATAATCAATATGAATTAAATATGGTACGTGGTTTATTCTCAAGGATGGCATGCTTTCTATAGTAAATCATCGTAGAAGCTGAACTTTGTATTTCAAAGTGATTATATTTTCGATATCAACTTAACTGCAAAAAATATTTAAGACACCAAAACACATCCCACTTCTACTGCTGCTTATTGCGTCATGCTAAGGCGGTAAGATTTATCTGAGATCGAGGACATCTACATATGGCAGGATGCGATAAGATGATACCATCCAAATTATCATTGCTTAAGTGTTTATCAATTAGGTATTACAAGTAGTTGATTCCGCAACCTATTACATATACGTAGTTCTAATCAAACCATGTTCTGAAAGAGAGGCGAGTCTTCAAATGTAATGTTTAGTCAATCAACAAGGGCTAATTTGCAGTACACGGATCTTGCGACACTTCAATTAGTCATATACAGTACTAAGTTGACGAAGTCAGGAAAGTACGTATCGAAGTCATGAAAGTAGGTCTCGACTAAAAATTGCTCTCTCTCTCTCTCCGCTAATGAAATCATTCTATTTCACGCATGCTACAAAAAACAAAAAAAAACACCCAAACATTACATGCCAAATATAAGAGTTAATTATGTTCCTGCCGGAGATATGTGTGTTACCAATGCAATTTGTATCTGTTAATGAAATTATTTTCTTAAGAAGGATTTTTGCTGTTAATTTAAGGTCAATTTTGTCACTTTGCCAACTATAGCGCACTTGTTGTAAAACATATCTTCACCAATGAACAGAGCATATACATTCACACTATTACATCCGGACCTTGGAACAATCTCTCAATTTCAATTCCAAAGAAATTGAAACGTTTTGTTAAAGAATTGAATTAAACTATATAATGACTATAAAAAGCTTTATTAAAGAACTTTAACAAGCTATATAAGGGATTTTATAAAAGGGAAAATATAATATTTTTACATAAAGTAAGAAGTTAATAATTAAATTATTAAAAAAAAACCATTTTGAACATTCGTTTCTCAAACTACATCAGAAAAGGACGCTTTTCAATATGAAATGCAACATTGCCAATATGATTATTTATAATATTGTATATTATAATGCTATTATTTGTGACTATTTTGCATTATTTTGCTATAGAGAATATTTTTGTTTGCACAGGCAGCGTACAGATCCAGGTAACCAAGATCAATATCCGTCTGGTATGATTGCGCTTGTTCCATCTAATAAAAAATACGAATATGAATTGTCTGCTGCTTCATTGGATATTTCTGTAAATCATTGTCCGTCGACCTGAGTAATGCAATAATGATCATAAATCTGGCGTATATTTGTATCATCTCGACCATTTTAATGCAGGAAACATTTTGTATTCATTTTCTTTCGTCCTGTTCATATTAGCATTATCAACTGTGTTTATTTGTTTTGTTATTAAGACACTCAGCATGGATAACGTCCTCCTGATCAGAGACAGTATGTTATAATTAATTTCAATTTTTTATGTGTTGAGTAATTCATGCAATATGCTATAAATGGACATACCAGCAAAACACACACTACTGCAGACCAGTCTGGTGTAGATTTAACTAAATGGACATACCAGCAAAACACACACTACTGCAGACCAGTCTGGTCTAGATTTAACTAAATTGACATACCAGCAAAACACACTACTGCAGACCATTCTGGTATAAATTTAACTAAATGGACATACCAGCAAAACACACACTACTACAGACCAGTCTGGTCTAGATTTAACTAAATTGACATACCAGCAAAACACGCACTACTGCAGACCAGTCTGGTCTAGATTTAACTAAATAGACATACGACCAAAACACACACTACTACAGACCAGTCTGGTCTAGATTTAACTAAATGGACATACCAGCAAAACACACACTACTGCAGACCAGTCTGGTCTAGATTTAACTAAATAGACATACCAGCAAAACACACACTACTGCAGACCAGTCTGGTCTAGATTTAACTAAATGGACATACCAGCAAAACACACACTACTGCAGACCAGTCTGGTCTAGATTTAACTAAATAGACATACCAGCAAAGCACACACTACTGCAGACCAGTCTGGTCTAGATTTTACTAAATGGACATACCAGCAAAACACGCACTACTGCAGACCAGTCTGGTCTAGATTTAACTAATGGACATACCAGCAAAACACACACTAATACAAACCAGTCTGGTCTAGATTTAACTAAATGGACATACCAGCGAAACACACACAACTGCAGACCAGTCTGGTCTAGATTTAACAAAATGGACATACCACCAAAACAAAAACACCCTACTGCAGGCCATTATGGTCTAGATTTAACTAAATGGACATACCAGCAAAACACACACTACTGCAGACCAGTCTGGTTTAGATTTAACTAAATTGACATACCAGCAAAACACACACTACTACAGACCAGTCTGGTCTAGATTTAACTAAATTGACATACCAGCAAAACACACACTACTACAGACCAGTCTGGTCTAGATTTAACTAAATGGACATACCAGCAAAACACACACTACTGCAGACCAGTCTGGTCTAGATTTAACTAAATAGACATACCAGCAAAACACACACTACTGCAGACCAGTCTGGTCTCGATTTTACTAAATTGACACAAAAGCAAAACATACACTACTGCAGACCAGTCTGGTCTAGATTTTACTAAATGGACATACCAGCAAAACACGCACTACTGCAGACCAGTCTGGTCTAGATTTAACTAAATGGACATACCACCAAAACACACACTACTACATACCAGTCTGGTCTAGATTTAACTAATGGACATACCAGCAAAACACACACTAATACAAACCAGTCTGGTCTAGATTTAACTAAATGGACATACCAGCGAAACACACACTACTGCAGACCAGTCTGGTCTAGATTTAACAAAATGGACATACCACCAAAACAAAAACACCCTACTGCAGGCCATTATGGTCTAGATTTAACTAAATGGACATACCAGCAAAACACACACTACTGCAGACCAGTCTGGTTTAGATTTAACTAAATTGACATACCAGCAAAACACACACTACTACAGACCAGTCTGGTCTAGATTTAACTAAATTGACATACCAGCAAAACACACACTACTACAGACCAGTCTGGTCTAGATTTAACTAAATGGACATACCAGCAAAACACACACTACTGCAGACCAGTCTGGTCTAGATTTAACTAAATAGACATACCAGCAAAATACACACTACTGCAGACCAGTCTGGTCTAGATTTTACTAAATTGACATAAAAGCAAAACATACACTACTGCAGACCAGTCTGGTCTAGATTTTACTAAATGGACATACCTTCAAAACACGCACTACTGCAGACCAGTCTGGTCTAGATTTAACTAAATGGACATACGACCAAAACACACACTACTACATACCAGTCTGGACTAGATTTAACTAAATGGACATACCAGCAAAAAAAAAAACACCCTACTGCAGGCCATTATGGTCTATATTTAACTAACTGGACATAGCAGCAAAACACACACTACTGCAGACCAGTCTGATCTAGATTTAACTAAATGGAAATACCAGCAAAACACACACTACTGCAGACCAGTCTGGTCTAGATTTAACTAAATGGACATACCAGCGAAACACACACTACTACAGACCAGTCTGGTCTAGATTTAACTAAATGGACATACCAGCGAAACACACACTACTACAGACCAGTCTGGTCTAGATTTAACTAAATGGACATACCAGTAAAACAAAATCACCCTACTGCAGGCCATTATGGTCTAGATTGAACTAAATGGACATAGCAGCAAAACATACACTGCTGCAGACCAGTCTTGTCTAGATTTAACTAAATGGACATACCACCAAAACACACTACTGCAGACCAGTCTGGTCTAGATTTGACTAAATGGATATACCAGCGAAACACACACTACTACAGACCAGTCTGGTCTAGATTTAACTAGATGGACATACCAGCAAAACACACACTACTACAGACCAGTCTGGTCTAGATTTAACTAAATGGACATACAGCGAAACACACACTACTACAGACCAGTCTGGTCTAGATTTAACTAAATGGACATACCAGCAAAACACACACTACTACAGACCAGTCTGGTTTAGATTTAACTAAATGGACATACCAGCGAAACACACACTGCTACAGACCAGTCTGGTCTAGATTTAACTAAATGGACATACCAGCGAAACACACACTACTACAGACCAGTCTGGTCTAGATTTAACTAAATGGACATACCAATGAAACACACACTAATACATACCATTTTGGTCGACATATACATGTCATCAGATTGTCAGTAATAAAATTTCACCTCGCATTTCTAAACATGTAACTAATATGTTCGGAGACGTGTAACTTAGCCATGAATGAAAGGCAAACAAGTCAGTATAATGGGAAGGAAGAAACAAGGGCAATTGCACTTTTAGTATTCTCTTAACATGCATTAACATAGTTTGAGCAATTTTAAGGGTTCCAAGACAAAATTTATTGATTAGTAACTTTTTATTTTCTTAGCGATACATGCGGTTACATATTACATCCAAACGCATGACATTCAAAAGTGTTGGGTAGTTAACGTAGCTTTAACAATTTGTGTGACATCGCTGCTATATATGCAATGTGGCATTTTATAGTGAACTGTCTAGCGTTGGGGCAACATGTCGCATACATCTAGCATGATGTCCCACCCAGGCACATTATCTGAAACCAGGTAGATTAGTCGTAACACTAACCTAGTAATGATGATAATACGATGGTTAGAACAACATAACTTTAACATTGTTTTTTTTTAATATAGGCACCTAAGAAGAGACTGATTAAATTAAATTCATAATCTTATCACACTCTATGGGTTTCATATCACTATTACAATCATTCATTAATTAAATATAAGTATTAATACAAATTTCACATGACATTAAGTTGTTTTTTCTTCTGAATAAGACTCCATTTTGAAAATTAATGTTTATAATGTTTTGAAATTAACAAAATGTTTTATCGTAGACAATGGATGATTATAATTTCTTAAAATGACAACAAACACATAATCTGAGTCATCATTTATTTTGCGACCTTGTGTGTATATGCGTGTGTGTGTCTATGTGTGTAGACTAATGTAATTTAATGTGTGTGTTTAGGTACAGAAATACATAATATAATCTTAAACAATATATTAATTTTGAACACGAATAAATCTAACCTCTGACAAATGCATCAAGGACTTTTTGTAAAATTTCCTATACTGATATCCAAACTGAAAACACCCAATGTCATTCCCATGCATAATTTCTTTACGCCTTCCTTAAAAGATATGGTGCTTTTGCAAAGTTGTCGAATGTTTAAATATATTTTGTTTCAACTTAAATTTGCCGTATTCTGGATCCTTTAATGATGGTCAAGACAAAATAATGTAAACATGATTATAGTGGTGGTGGTAGTAGTAGAATCAGCAAGAATCATAGCAGAGGTATCAATAGTAGCAATCGTAATTGTTGTCCTTGTTGATATTATTGCTTTTGTTGTAATGATATGTATGGCAGTAATGGTATAAGGATTAACAGTAACGATGTTCATATTGCTATCCCAACGCACATGATTTTATTCCTATGAACATAAAATTCAACTTAAACATATTTACCAGTTGTTCACGATATCATATTAGAATATGAAACGGTTTACTTACCGACCGAGATTCGAGTGGTAAATTCTTGGAGATAATTAAAACTGTTCACGGTTCAATATTCTGCTTTTCAAAACTATTTCTGCCTGACTTTACTAGAATGTCGTCTATAGTCAGCGCCGAAGAATATAGATGATGCAGTGCGTGATAACCTACTGATGGTAAAGTATAAACTGTTCTTATGATTGATAGCTTTACAATTTTCCGCAAATGACGCATATTGTTATTCAGTTCATGTATACATACTTAATCAAAGTAACAATTAATTCGATTCGATGTTCACTGGATTATATAATACACGCCCAGTCAGGAAATATTAGTATAACTTAACATAAATATTATAGAAGGGGGGGGGGGGGCTGCATGCAATCAGACAGATCAGGCAAAATGATTTACACTGCCAGATATACAGAATCTGCAACCCATCTACACAAAGCTATGAATCATAAAATTTCTCTCTAATAAAATTCTTAAAAGCAAACCATGTTCTAGTTACTGTTACAAATACATCACGAATTTGAGATGAAAATAAAACAAATATTTGCATCATGTTTGATGAATTAGCGTGGGTTATTATATCGCTGGTTCACATTTTGTTGTCTTTTTAACAATGACATTAATACAATATATTGCGTTTGCTATCGATACATTTTTGCCCTTTTAGTATAATCGGCTCTTATTGTTTTATTTTATTCCATATTTTTATCGGGACTAAGATTACCATGACGAGGTGGATATATGGGCATCGGTAGAACCTAAAACAATTAAACTAGTCGTGCGATTAAAAAAATCCCCATCTTTAATTCGGTGGTAGATTCCTCGATGAACGCGAAGTTATTGCATTTGCTTAACTAAACAACTTAGATAAGCCCTGGCTGAATTTGGAATGGATACTCTACACTTGGCAATATCTTTACTGTATAACCAGTAGGTAGCCAACGACGCAATAAAGAGGGCTGGCGATTCTGCTGCTTATTTGTAATCTTTACAAAGGAGATTGAGACGATTCATCTTGCAAACTTATTTCAGTCTGGTATCTACGGGACATGCTCATAATATAAATTCTCGCAGCACTGTATACAAGTTGTCTTTTCAAGTGTACCAATGATCATTCCAACGCTCTTTTATTATAACAAGGGAAGAGTAATCCCATCATTTGTAATATATTTAACGATGACGTGATCTCCTAGCTCCAAACCAACTGGAGGAATTGAATATCCGTAAAACGAGATATTTAAGAAACATTTCTGTAAAAAGGCGTGGATATCTGCAGTCAAAACTGAATAGATTAGAACAATTTTGTGTCAAATTAGGCATGAATCATACGTTTTAACAAAACTGTAATAAAACATGTTTTGGTTCTAAATGGACCCTTTTGCGGTATACTCAAAGTTTATATTGCTAAGGACGTCTTGTCGAAACAATCTTTTATCAATTATATGCATTCGTTCCTAACTCAAACATTACATTGGAATATCTGTAAAACAGAGTTTGGCAACACTAAAAAGATCGTGCTAATTATTTGAAATATACTATGTAAATTGGAAACCTTTTCGCTGTTAGGTTACGGTAAACAGATTCAAAATGTGGTTATTGCAATCGTGGTCGATGGAGCAGAAATGGAGAAAGCACTCACAGCCACTTTTGTAGAAAGATATTGAAACTGTCACAAAATACATTTTATCATGGTTCGATATCTACATTTGTTTCTTAATTTAATGAATGTGCGAAGTATTGCATAAAACCAGAATATAATAAGGCACATATCAGTGTTATATCATCAGTGTTGTATCATCAGTGTTATATCATGCTAAAAGGACTGGATGATCTTGGTAGAATTAAATGTGTGAGAGAAATTAACTTTATCACTTAAAATCTAGTGTTTTGTTTTCGTTTTAGATGTAGTGGTGGTAAAAAAAAAACGTGTTTAATTATTTAAAACTTAAATACTAACGTTGCATTGCTGTTTTATCCTGGCTCTAGCACCCAGTAAAGGGAGAAAATTACCCCATCATTTATCAATTGACGGTCTATAGTAAAAGTGATCACAGTCTTAGATCTTAGTTTACTTCTGAAAATCAGGAAATATGACATTCTTTGACCAACACCGAGACTAAAAAGTAGCCTGGTAATAATGAACTAGGAAAATGGACAATAATAGCCTTTAAATATTACATAATTAAAACAAAAAAGAACAACATTTTAATAGAAGTAATACATTGTCTGTGCCTTGAAAACTTTGAAGAGTGAATTCTTCTTGTAGAGGTATCAGTTGGAACTAAAAAGAATGTTTAAAAAAGGCAGTGGGTTTTACAAACGTCTAACAAGCGAAGCCAGTGTAACTCTTATATAAGGTATAGGACCCAATCATCTTCTGTGAGGTCTAACCTTACTCTGAAAAATGCTCAATCTATCACCTACTAAGAGGCAAACTTGACCTGAAAAGGTATAGAATTCACCCCTGGCCCTTTTGCCCACCTCGTCGTCAGAAAGATATATGAAAAGAAGCTTTAACCTGGGTCTAACGGTTTTGTTGATTCCCGTGCTGCGAACGTTTAGAAGCGGAAGTTGTGAACCATGAGGATGGAGTTCATTTGCATTCTAAGGTAGACCCATAACGTGGATAGGGACCGGTTGATCCGATACGCCTTGTGAGGAAACTCTAGTGATTAGCCCTCAGAATAATTCTTCGGCATCAAAGGTCTGGCTGATAAATATTTTTTGCAGTGCTCCAACAAAACCTTCGATCTCTTCAAGGCGGCATCTCTGCGGAAGTGAAGACGTTCTGCAAGAGTGCCCATGATCATTGGAGCTGGGAGCTTCGATAACGGCTTCCAACACTATATGTAACGTACCCTGATATAACGACTCATCCTTTAACCGATTAAAGTAGGCCTCCGAAAGAAGAATGATATTGGACCCTATGATAACTAGTGTTTGCACCCTGACAGGCTTGACAGACAGGTGGGCCCAGGTCCCTGCTAAAATCTCCATCTGAAAAACACCACATTACAGTGCGGGGTCGGGTTAATGGACTAGAAAGACGAGCGGCAAGTGCATCTTAAGGCTGAAACCAGGGCCCTAAGCGTAAAAAGAAAGGATAGACCACTCACTCTGCTGTCTCACCTCATCCTCGCCGAGTGAAGGAGGAAAACAAGTCCGATTCAGTTTATGCCCCGGACAACCTCTTCAAACTTGTGAGTGTCCTATCGTAAGACAGTCATGGTTCGTACTTCCTACGCTATCACTAAATTCATAAGGCAGGACGAATATAGAAACGTCAAAAGATAAGGACCAGACATAATTGGTTCTTCTTGGAACTCATATATGTCAATCAAAATAAATGTTTTCCGACTCGTCTTTCCTCTTAAGACGAGACATAACTAATGATCTCTTCGCCTTCGCTCGAGAAGGCGACTGCGATTGAAGGTACGTTATCAGGTCTCCTCTCCCGAGAGTTGAGGGTGGGGTGGGGTGGACTACCATGTTGCTTGTCTCTCTCTCTCTCTCTCTCTCTGGAGAAAGCGATTGACATTATATTTTCAAAGCAGGATGTGGAAATCATCGGCCCCCCATCTATAACGGCAACGAAGCCGGCGGAGTCAGTGATGATGTACGGCGCGCCTGGTCTGTACTTAAATGTAGCCATAGCAAAGTGATTTATGGTGTCTGGTTTGGTAAAGGAAACTTGGCCGACTAACCGCCAGATTGTACAGGCTCAACGAGGACATCGAGAAATGACGGGTGTTCACCTAATGCCTTTCCCAAGATGGATCATCAAGCCACAGCGCCCGTTCCGCATAAATAATAAGCAGGAACAGAAAAAGGGGGAAATCGGACCGAACCCTCTCCCTGGAGAAACTCCAATGAGCCTTCTGACAACCAGTGTTTAGTACACATAGCACGATTCCCAGCACTCAGTGCCCAAAGCCGAAAATTTAGACCTGTACCAATCACCATAGCGCCGTGTTATGTGCCCGGTGACAGACATTTCTCTACTGTTGCTTGAGGTATTACCTAGTGTTTGATAACTGGTGAATGGTGTTCAGTATCTGGTGACCAGTGACAAACCTTCTATGACCATGGCGTGACACATGTCCTAGTGACCGGTGACAGACTTTCAGTGACTGTCACTTTACAAAGACTTCCCGATGAGCAGTGACTACTGATCCAGTAAACTGTGTCCGCTAACCATTAGATGATGTAGGTCTTACTGCGAGACTTAATTTATCATTTAGAAACCTAATTCTGAAAAACGAGATTCTATTAAAAAACAGGTCAACTCAAACACGACTGTTCTCTTGTGTAGGAAAGCGGCACTAGCAAATGGTTTCTGTCCAATTTGTTCCTCTGGAAAGTACAAAAGATACATCCCATGAAGATCCTGAAAACTTCATTTTATGTGTATGTGATCCTATCCTTGCAGAAGCAGGACATTTTTTACAGACCAGAAAGAGCCAAGGACCCCTCTCTTACTGGAGCTGGCTGACAACTTGTATAAATCTTGAAACGACAGAGACCCTCACGTGAGAGGTTCTTCCAGTGATGATAACCAAGAAGCAGGTTTGGTGAATGTTTAGCAAGTCCATATTTCATTTGGTGGAAGATGCCAAACAGAACAATCATCCCTTCATACATGCTCAATAAACGCTAAGCAACTGACATCAGTGTGTACCATGCTACCTTTTTATGGTCGCAGGTATCCCATCTAGAGTTAGATTAAATAATGAAAAGAAATAAAAGATATAAACAATGAACTGAAAAAATAATTTGGTTGGTACTAACGACATGAATACTGGTTAATTAACAGAGGGAAAAAAAAACAAATCACCAGTTTTTTAGTGAGATGATCATTGCCTATAAATTCAACGAAAAGAAAGCAAGTTATATTAAAGTTATGCATTGACTGGAGTGAGCATAAATATAACACACAAAAAGATAACAGTTGAAATACTTGTTGGAAGTTGACTAAGTTATCAGACTGAGATCATGTTGCTCTTTGTTCGAGACCTCTTAATAGTTGAAGAAAATAATTTCCTTGGACTTGGGAAAGAATGCTTGGAAAAGAAATAGCAATGCAAAATTCGCAGGTTATGCATTACTGCTATTGAATATGGAGATGTAATGTACATTGTGTTTAGCCCGTATCCATGATTGAGTGTTGAGTTCTGACCTAAGTGACTCATCATTTGTTTCATTCAAGATGTTTACTGGAATTAGAGTTTGCCTTTATAATGACCTTAGAAGTCTCTGGAACAAACTTGTTGACAATATTTGATGGAATTTTTCCATTAGAAAAAACCCACATCAAAGGTATTTTTGCTAGGTTATGGGTTAGGTAGCATTCTTTATATAAAAGACTAGATTAACAATTATTTATTCCCGTTTTAATATCTGTCTGTGAAATCAGTTTTGGTTAAGATATAATTTGAGCAGAATAATTTATTTAAATTATTAACTGGAATTACAAAGTGTTCATTGACATTGTAGAAAATGATATTATTTTGGGATTACTGAAGGCTAATTCAAGACATTCTTGATTTTATCATTGTGATACATCAAGACTATTGGTGCATCGGCACATTAAAGATTATTAGAATTTCTTTGGAGCATTCTATTTTGGACTTGTAATAGAACATCTACAATTACTTGGGATCTAATTCAGGATACTGTATGTTCCTCTTAAATTTTCATTTTTTAACTTAAAGAAACCAATTGTTAAATTTTGCTAAACTTGTTGGTGATACTTTTGGTAACTTAGTTTAAGACTAAAGAGTCATAAAAAGGGCTATGTTTGGATTGCTGAATATGAAGTTGATATAATTGTTTTTTCTTTATACTTTAAACAATGAACCAATGACAATATGCTAAAGTTTGGACATATCAATCGACCTGGCTAAATCCAAGAATGCTTCCAACTGCTGACAGTTTAACTCTTAAATGGTCATTGAACTATACCCCTGACTTGGATGTCAGGATATATACAGACAGGCTTTATCTCAGATAAGGATGTCAGGATATATACAGACAGGCTTTATCTCAGATAAGGATGTCAGGATATATACAGACAGGCTTATCTCAGATAAGGATGTCAGGATATATACAGACAGGCTTTATCTCAGATAAGGATGTCAGGATATATACAGACAGGCTTTATCTCAGATAAGCAGCTCTTATAACCAGCTTCTTATGAAAGCTGATAGAGACACGATTATGCATATAAATCACTGGTACATATTCCTTGTGTGACAGTGTCTTTATGAAGATGAATCTCATATGGTAAGATTGTCAAGCTTGCTGAAAGACAAACTTCTGCACTGCCAATATGTCCAGTATCCATGTCTTGAAATGATTTATTACTTGTTACAGTCAAAACTCTCAATCACAAAATATTTCTAATATTGGACTACCTGTGTTTTGAGCTTTTATTAAAAGGCAATTATTCATATCACAAAAATAGATGTAAATGAACAATACACAAACTACTTCCTTGCAATACTGTATCACATAATATGTCTTAAGTGTGTTCTTCATTCAGAAAATGATGATAAATCATGTCCACGTTATGTATTTTGGGCTGGTGGCCTTGAATTATTAATAAACATCTTCTTGCCACGAATTATCTCCAAAAAATAAGATTCTACCTTTGTTCTAGACATGAATCAGCCTTTCCTGCTATATCCAGTTTCCTTTATGTCTGATAAACTCAGCCACACCAGCAACTGAATTAGCATTTACAATTTATAGACGCTCATTTAGTATTGATGTGGACCCGTTTCAATCATATACATATAAAGTTCGGACATTACAATGGCTCTAGCTGAGCTCAGTCTGGATCCTATAATGGCTAACATTTGCTCAGTCTGGATGCTATGACTCATGTTTGCTCAGTTTGAATGCTATAATGACTCAAGTTTGCTCAGTTTGAATGCTTTAATGACTCAAGTTTGCTCAGTCTGGATGATATAATGGCTCAAGTTTGTTCAGTCTGAATGCTATAATGACTCAAGTTTGTTCAGTTTGAATGCTATAATGACTCACGTTTGCTCAGTCTGAATGCTATAATGGCTCAAGTTTGCTCAGTCTGGATGCTATAATGGCTCAAGATTGCTCAGTCTGAATGCTATAATGGCTCAAGTTTGCCCAGTTTGAACACTATATGGCTCAGTTTGCTCAGTCTGAATGCTATGATGGCTCAAGTTTACTCAGTTTGAATGCTATAATGACTCAAGTTTGCTCAGTCTGGACACTACAGTGATGGCATCTTTGATCAAGTGCATACTTCATTGCTCTGCAGCTTTGTTCAGTCTGCACACTTCAATGACTCCAGCTTTGTTCAGAATGCACACTTCAATGACTCCAGTTTTTTTTCAGTTTGCACACTTCCATGACTCCAGCTTCATCCAGTCCGTACAATACAATAGCTCTAGCACTGTTCAATACAGACACTAATGGCTCTAGCTTTGTTCAGTATGGACAATAATTTTTCATGTTTGATTAAAATGTAACTGATTTTCTGTTACCAAATGTTATATTGTGTACACTGGAAAAGATGACAATAGGGAGTGGCACAGTTCCTACAGTAAGTGCTGCTTTAGAGCTGGATATGATCCCGTTGATTCTACTTTACTTTTCTTGTATAATGCCTATCAAGACAAACAAACATTCTTTTATTATACTTTCATTCCAACATTTTGATCATATTTTTGCATTATAGTACTTGTCAAGTGTTCCGTGGAACCTTGTATCACACATGTGCACATGCCATGTTTTATCCACACCTCTTGTATCAGACTTCCAAAACATTAAAACAAAACTTTGACATTGTGGTCTGAAAGTGGTACCTTTTTCACAAAATGCAAGGCAAGCTGTTGCTGTTGTTGGGTTTAATGCCATTTTGCAGCACATGCTAGGCTATTCATGAAAGCCAGTATATTTGTTAGAGGAAGAACCCAGGAAGACCCTTGAGAGAACCACCAGTTCACATCATGAAGCTACAAACAAGCTTTCTCTCACATTTATTTGGTCAAGCCAAAACGTGAACTCATACAGGCAGAGGTGAGATGTGAGAGTGACAGGCAAGCAACTTAGACAAGTCGGCCACAAGCTGCAAGTCAATGAGAATGAAAACAACTCTTAGTCACACACAATTTTATTTGCATGAAAAAAATGATTTCATCAACCTTGACTTCATATCTCTTTCTCAAATTCTACAGATGTCATAAATTGTCATAAAAAAGTACAAAGTTTTATATATACTGTATTATATCTTCCATTTTCTGTAAATATTTTACACAGTGTACTGAGATTGACCAAAGGATGGAACATGCTGTTTTGTTATGCCATCATTATCTTGATGTCATCTAAAGGATGAAATATGCTGTTTTGTTATGCCATCATTATCTTGATGTCATCTAAAGGATGGAACATGCTGTTTTGTTATGCCATCATTATCTTGATGTCGTCTAAAGGATGCCTAATGTCAACTGGTACAATATGGAATTTTTCTTCCAGAATGCTTCGTACTTTGGGGGTAAGAAATGCTGGTAACACTGGACCAACACGGATATTCTGCACTCCAAGACTAAGCAGACTTAAGAGCACAGCAACAGCTTTTTGCTCAAACCAAGACAAAGTGATTGACAAAGGCAGACTGTTTACATCAGTGTTCAGTGCACCAGCTAATGTCTTAGCTATCAGAACAGCTCCATAACTGTCATTACACTGACCCAAATCCAAAAGCCGAGGGATTCCAGAGTCTCCTAGAAAACCAAATTCTTTATCGTTGAACCTGTACTTTGCACACCCCATTGTGAGAACAAGAGTCTCAGGAGGCAGGGATTCAGCCAAGATGGTGAAATAATTCCGCTTGTTTTCGGACCCGTCACAACCACCTATCACAAATACTCTTTTCAAGGCACCTGTCTCTACAGCTTTCAAAATCTGGAAAGGCAAAAATAAATGTCAACATCAAAGAAAAATCAAATGCAATTAACTTTTTTCTTATACCTACTATACTTCAAGTACATCTCCCTGTACATGTTTGTTGCTACATTTACAATTTGCTCTCAATAAAACTGCATTCCACCATTGATATATTTGCATATTTAAAGCTTTCAAATTCAATAGCAAATGATTATTACTACTTGTACAAAACTTCCAACTTAGTGTGCTACAAAAAGATTCCACTCAATGATGGGCTTCAAAATCATTGATCATTATCATTACAGTGTAGGCTATTCTTGGTCTGCTTTCTTACTTTTGTTCATATACCAGTTTTGTAATTGTTTTTACGATACTAGCAATGTCTTGATATAAATTTAATCATCAAAGTCTCATTTCTGTCATTAAACCTGCTAATCTGGATGTAGCAATTTGAATTATGGGGCATTTTCTCAGTCTTCTAATCTTTGGGTATAATGGATTCATTGAAGATACTAGCACATGCTGTGACATCATAGAATCTCCAAGATGCTTCTTTTACAAGAGTGGATACTCCCATCAGGAGACAGTTCGGAGTGATCGTGCAGGTGGCAGAAGTTTATATATGGCAGTCACTTACCAGGAGCATGTGCAAGTGCCTGTATTGAACTATACCAAGGGAACAAAAATGCACTTATATTAAATGGCAGTAGAGGCACTGAAACATGCTTGCACTGAAAATTTAATAAGGGCCTTTAGATGCATTTATTAGCTGAGAAAGGGCTAAAAAATGAACATAATAATATATTTATTCATGTGTAATAAAAAGAAGTGTCAGGTCATACAGATTTGCAAAGAAAAACTTTAACAAGAGGTCCATGTAAGCCTGACATAATATACTTTATGGAGATTGACCTAAGATCAAATATATCAGCAGTCAGTTAAGTAATCTGGGTTTATGAAATTAATTTAGTAAAATTAAAATTCTTCTTTTTCTCAAACATGAATAAAATGTCTTGATGCCATGATGCCCATTTTCCCGTGAAATCGACTTTTTTTAAACCATTTCATTGAAGTTGCTGTTTCAAAATTTTTTTAAATACATCGGCCTAAATGGACGGCACATGCACAACATCTATTCGATTTCAGACTCTAAGTGGTTCTTGTAAATTTGTTGAAAAGCCTTTTTATTTGTACTGACAACATACATATTTAATGGCAGATTAACATCATTTTAAGTTATCTGATAGCATTAATGCTAGATTTCTTTCTATTAAATTTTGTCAAATTTAGCAGCTATGTTGGCAAGGAAGTTGGAAAAAGAGATCGTTGACTTTAGCAAAGGTAGCCATAATTTTATGGTCGATTAATGAAAATGATACATAACATAAACACTGATAGCATCATGTACTGGACTATTCGGTCCAATTCTACTGGAACGTTTTCTGAGGCAAAGGTTGTTTAAAAATGAGCAGGCATACTGGTAAAATGTGTACAAATTAATAGATCTGAATGACAGGATGCTTCTAACTTCAGGAGAATTCTGCTGAGGAGTTTAAACTTTGTTTTATTTATAACATTGGTGGATTGGTTTCATAAGCAGAAATATCCAAGGCCTTTATTCCACAATGCACTAATATTCTGATAGAAATTGACTGTGTCATTTTGAATAGTTACCTGGCTGCAACTGATTCAGTTATTACTTAGCAAAAGTTTAAAAAAGCAAATTCGGATGGAGATATATGGACAAGTCATGGCAATCAGAGGGCAAGCACAAATGAAACCATAATATATTCATATACTTTAAGTTTGATTTTGAAAGTCAGATGCAGTTTAGCAACTTCATTCCATTGATCTGCCTTTACTTGTTATACATATGTGGTATCTGTCATTTTGGACAAAGCTGGTATCTGTCATTTTGAACACTGGTTGTATCTGTCATTTTGGACATATGTGATATCTGCCTTTACTTGTTAGACATATGTGGTATCTGTCATTTTGGACATAGGTGGTATCTGTCATTTTGGACATAGGTGGTATCTGTCATTTTGGACATAGGTTGTATCTGCCATTTTGAACATAGGTGGTATCTCATGTTGGACATATGTGGTATCCATCATTTTGGACATAGGTGGTATCTGTCATTTTGGACATAGGTGGTACCAGTCATTTTGGACATAGGTGGTATGTCATTTTGGACGTATGTGGTATCTGTCATTTTGGACATAGGTGGTATCTGTCATTTTGGACATAGGTGGTATCTGTCATTTTGGACATAGGTGGTATGCCATTTTTAATGTATGTGGTATCTGTCATTTTGGAAATATGTGGTATCTGTCATTTTGAACATAGGTGGTATGTCATTTTGGACATATGTGATATATGTCAATTTGGACATAGGTGGTATGCCATTTTGGACATATGTGATATCTGTCATTTCAGACATAAGTAGTACAATATATACAGACATATTAGACATTTGTTATTTAGACAACCTTTTCACTTTGCCCAAGAATGGCTTCCCATCCAAACCCAACCATGAGTTGTCTGTCATTTATCCGATCTATCTTCTCCCGAGTGAATCCCTCGAGTCTCTGTGCATGTTCAATTATCTGACTCATGCCTTTTGGGGTGTTTATATCCACGTGCTTGACACCAGGTACCCCACACTCATTTAGTGTGTACAGCCGATCATTGTAGGACTTGAGCGGTTCTATCACACAGTTTGTAGTGACAACAACAGGACCAGGGAATAAGCTAAAGTCTGTCTTCTGGACCTGCCAAGCCCCTCCGAAATGTCCAGCCAAACTCTATGAATGAAAGAAATACAAACTGTAATGACTACATTAATAACATGAATGAAATGAACGACAATGTATATAAGCTGTAGAAAAAAATGCAAAAGAAACCAGTCTTCTATTTGTGGATAATTAAATGGACTGTATAATAAAAATTATAAGATATCTTGAATTCAGTGCTTTCCCTATAAGGTAAGACTAACAGCTGCCTCGCCTGGTGCTCAGCATTAAGAGGTTAGTGTTAGGACTGGTCGGCCTGGTGTCAGAATAATGTGACTGGATGGGACATCATGCTACATGTCTGCAGCATGACAACTCAATGCTAGACATCACTATAGACTGCCACACAGCAGACATCGTAGCGATGTGACTGAAAAATTGTTAAAGCTACGTTAAAAATCCAAATCACACACACTCTATAAGGTAAGCATTTGAGATATACAGGAATAATTTAGTGAAAGCTATTTACAGGGCTAAGGAGCTGGAAATAAAGGACTCTCTCTCATACATATACACAAAGAAGAAATGCACACATTGCAATAACAAACCTTTTCATTAAAAAACATTAGTAACAGTCCTAAAAATGAATGACAACTTGATACCAATTTATTCCATAACTATCAACACTGCATATAATTTGATGACCCTTAACACATTATTATATATCGATTTACTCCATGATTCTCAATATATTAATAAATACCAATTTATCACATGACTCTTAACACATTATTATATATCGATTTACTCCATGATTCTCAATATATTAATAAATACCAATTTATCACATGACTCTCAACACATTATTATATACGTATTTATTCTATAATTCTCAACACATTAATATACACTGATTTATCCCATCATTTTCAGCACATTAATTCATAAAATTTGACAACTCTCAACACATTAATATAATCCATTTGGGGATTTTAAAAATATTAAACTTTACAAAGAAAGTTGGCTTTTGATGTTTAAATAACATGAACTATGACCTCCAAAGTTATTGATGGCATAAACTTGAACAATCTTTTCACTCTGAGCTTAAACTGGTGTAAAATCTTTTTTATTTACAATTAGTTCATATACAATTCAAGTATTCATGAAATGTAAACAAACAAGGCACTGTAAAATACATTTCCCAAGTAAAATGGCAACATCTGTAATCCTCGTTTAAGCTTTGCAAAGCCACATCGATCCTTTCAGTAATCAAGTAAAAATGTATGTCAATAGTGAAATTGTTGCTAAACTGTGAGTGGTAAGTGACCAAGTAAAAAACACAAGCTCGTGTTAGTATACTTGTAATTGATAATGATTTTGATTTATACACCTAAATTCTAACACCTGAAGATGAACTCTTCCCTCTCTATTTCCTCTGGACACAAACAGCTTCCCAACTGCAAATACATAGCTAGTTTATCCGTTTATCTCTGAAGTTCAATAGCTTCTGCTCCAATTTACTTTTTTTCTTCAAATGCATTTGTAAATGAATTCTGCTTCTTGACCTTGCTTATCTTAAAAACACTGACAATGTCAGTGCTTTGTTAAAGCCTCTTTTGTATATATATTTTTGAGAACCCCAACCTACTCCATGGTGTATTTCCTATTACATTGGTCTAAGCCTCAAAACCAGACGCTTCAGACAGCTTGGGCTCGTTAACCTTGGGTGGTCTAACAACTAGGAGAAGGTAAACTCTGATTTCAAACCTTCGCTGCCTTGTGACTATAACCTCTCATGGGAAAGGCTAAAGGTGTAAACCCCAACAAAAAATCTGTAGACGAAGTCCCTAAGGTGAATCTGAACTTTATTCCCTCTCATGGGCAACAGCTGATTCTCCATTATCACCCTGCCCAGGCTTGCGCCCTGGAGAGGACACTCCAGCTTTGCTCCACAGTATCGACACAACATGGGAAGCAGCAGTTTACTAGTTATGTCACTGCTCAATAGGTGTAGATTCCGATGCCAGTGGTTGCTTCCGGTGGTGGGAAAGATCAACAGGTCTCACTGGACAGCTACTGCCCACCTCAAGCTGGGCAGCACCCAGACAATAAGGTGCCATCCCACCACAGGTCATCTGTCTTGCTGGGTGCGTAAGGCTGAAGGTACGCGAGTACCTGACAAGTGGACTGCAACTACTGCACCAAGAAATAGCAAAAGAAAACCAATAAGGAAACCTCCTATCCTCAAGCTAGGTACGTGGAATGTCCGGACCATGCTGACTGGGCTCTCAGATGATCTTGAGACAATCAGAGATGTTCAAAAGACATAAGTCATCAGCGACGAACTTGCAAGTCTCCAGGTTGGCATCACCTCACTACAGGAGACATGACTACCAAATTATGGGTCGCTCAGAGAAAAGAACTGCACATTCTTCTGGCAAGGAAAGAGCGCCGACAAAGCCAGAAAGTTTGGTGTTGGATTCACCATCAGGAACACTCTGCTGAGGAAGATAGAATCCTGTAAAGTAAAACGGAAGACTGCTAATCCCTCTGACTCCACACCACAACCAGGTCTGTAAACCTGATCAGCGTTTATGCTCCCACACTAAGCGCCATCGCAGATACCAAGGATGAGTTATACAATGAGTTATACTCACTCATCGACAACTGGACACACTCTAAAATGTAACTGCCATTTCATGCGCATTGTAGCAACTCACTCATCGACAAAAAAGAGAACTTGATATTACTGGGCGACTTCAATGCTAGAGTTGGTGCCTACCATGACTCTTGGCCTTCCTGTCTTGGCAAGTTTGGTGTTGGAAAGATGAATGAGAATGGGCAGCGTCTCCTAGAAATGTGCTCATACCATGAACTCAGCATCACCAATTCATTCTTTCAGAAAAAGCCACAGCATAAAATGTCTTGGAGGCATCCCCAGTCCAAACACTGACACCAGTTGGACTTGATCATTATAAGACGGTCTGCCATGAAGGGCGTGCTTCTTAATTGTACCTACCACATTGCTGACTGACACCGACCACTCGCTGGTATGCTGCAAAATGAAGTTTCAACCAAAGATCCACCACTCTAGACAAGACAGTAAACCACGCATTGATGTGAGCAAAATGTCATATCCAGACAAGGCTGAAGTATTCACCTATGCCCTCTTCAAGAAGTTTGATTCAGAACCCCCAACAGCAGTGCCAAAGAGAGATGGAATCACATCAGAGAGACTGTGTACAACACAGCCACAGCGATCATTGTTAAGAAGCAATCAAAGAATAATGACTGGTTTGAGGCTAACTGTCACACTCATGTCAGCCAAAGAAGAGCGCCACAGTGCTCACTTTCAATACAAACGATCCCCTGCCAGAAGACACTACAGGCATACAGGTCTACCAGAAGCAAAGTGCAGAGGTTAGCATGGCAGTGCGCCAATGAATATTGGCTTCAGCTCTGTGAGAGCATCCAGCCAGCAGCAGATATTGGAAACATCAGAGTCATGTATGATGGCATAAAGAAAGCAATGGGTCCCACAAAGAATTTAGTGACAGCACCACTTATGACTGCCACAGGTGATACCATCCACATCAAGCGCAACAAGGGCAAGCAGATGGAGCATTGGGTGGTGTACTACTCAAAATTGTACTCCAGAGATAACCATGTGACCAATGATGCCCTCAGTGCCACTGAAAACTTCCCTCTCATGGCAGAACTGGGATGAGGGTGCAGAGCCTCAGGACATGAGAGATGCCAACATCATAACCGTGTACAAGAACCAGGGCGATAGAAGTGAATGCAACAACTACAGGGGCATATCCCTTCTCAGCATTTTGGGTAAAGTCTTCGTATGCATCATCCTGAACAGACTGCAGAAGCATGCTGACAGAGTGTATCCAGAGTCGCAGTGCAGGTTACGCGCAGAGAGGTCCACAATTGACATGATCTTCTCCGTCAGGCAACTGCAGGAGAAATGCAGTGAACAACACAGACCCATCTTCCTGGCCTTTATAGACCTCACCAAGGTATTCGATCTGGTCAGCACAGACAGACTCTTCAAAATCCTGTTAAAGACTGGATGCCCTCCAAAGCTGCTAAGCATGATACAGTCCTTCCATGATGACATGAAAGGCACAGTGCAGAGTGAAACAGGGCTGTGTCCTTGCCCCCATGCTCTTCGGCATCTTCTTCATTCTCCTCCTCAAGCCCGCCTTTGGGATGTCTACAGAAGGGATCTATCTGCACATGCAATCAGAGGGCAGACTGTTTAACCTGGCACGACTGAAGGCAAAGACCAAAGTGTGTGAAGCAACCATCAGAGACATGCTCTTCGCAGATGATGCTTCTCTAGCAACTCACACAGAAGCTGAGCTACAGTGCATGATGGATTGCTTTGCTAAAGCATGCGATGTGTTTGGGCTGACAATCAGCCTACAGAAAACAAACGTGATGGATCAGGATGCGGCCCATCCAAGCATCATCATCGGCAACTACAAACTTGAGGTAGTCAGTCACTTCATGTACCTTTGCTCTACTATCACCAACAACCATCTCGCTCGATGCTGAGCTCAACAAGCAGATTGGAAATGTATCAACAACTCTCGCCAGGTTGTTGCAGAGAGTGTGGAACAACAGTATGCTGACCTTTGAACACTAAGATCTTGTGTACATGGCTCTGTACAATTCACAAGAAAAAAGACTGAGCACCTTTTACATGCCATGCCTCCGACACATACTTGGGATCACCTGGAGTGATCGAGTAACAAACAACAAGATGCTTGAATGTGCCAAGATTCCCAGCATGGTCACACTGCTCCACCAATCTCAATATCGCATCAGATGACTGTGCCATGTATGTCGGATGGAAGATGGATGGATCCCCAAAGACATTCTTTATTCAAAACTTGCCTCTGTCAAAAGGATGATCAGACGGTCACATCTCCACTTCAAGGATATCTGCAAACGCGACATGAAAGCCCTTGACATCAATGTCAATACCTGGGAAGAGCTTGCTCTAGACAGGTTCAGCTGGTGACATGCTCTGATCACTGGTCTGAAAGCCGGTGAGGAAAAGCTATGCTTGCTAGCTGATGAAAAGCAATCACAAGGAAGAAGCAGCAGCTCCAACCCACGCAAAACTCATCCTTCAAGTGCAGCAAGGACTGTCACTCCCATGTTGGGCTACATAGCCACAGCAGATGCTGTGCAACCACCAACTGGGACATCTTTCATGGGTGCATATCAATGTCTCTTGAGACTAATGGATGCCAACTGGTAGTAAGCACTTCAAGTTTTGTCAAGAACATTTTTCTTTTATTTTTAATAATTTCTTTTTTTCTTTTTTACTTGAGGAAAAAGTGCTAGGGTTGGCAACTTAAACAGCGATGGTTGGCTGACCGAGAACTTTTATTTGTTTTGCCTGATATGACATTTTCGGTGTGCGGACAATCAGAATCTGGGAGATAATGTTATCTCATAGAATTTTTTTTAGATAATTGAAGGACTCTACATAATGCTCATAGCAGGTGCTTATCTACTTACTGCTTTAACATTTAAAAAATGCTTAAGTTATGGAAAGTTCTGGGAAATATTTCTTTTGCATTCTTCCATTGGTTGCTGAGCATGGAATTATCCAATCACAGCAGCCGATTCATCAAACAATCTTGTATGCACCAAAATAATAAATTTGAAAGTGGTCCATTGAAAGCAAACTGGTCTGTGAATACTTACATTATAAAGGAGTGGGTTCATCAATTGCCATAACTTGTTGTGTTATGCATATGATAATCCTATTCGCGGAAATGTTCGTAACCTCCTAAATATTGTTCAGCCAAGAAGGCAATCAAATATTACAATGTTGAAGATTTGGTGTCTGCAAGGTTGCCGAATTTTGGGATTACAGAAGAAATTATTTAAATGGATAAGAAGTTTGTTTCTCTTTTTATTATTTTACATTAAATTTGAAAAAGATAACATTTATTAGCTCTTGTTTCATAGGCCAGCTGTACATTGCATCAGTTTTTCAGTCAACTGCATATGCTTTTGGTGGGAATGGGGTTGTTTGGCAAACCATAAATACTGTATGATGTCATTTACCCACTAGGCGTTGCGCCATCAGCCATATTGTTTTCGGACAAACATGTAGGCGTTCAGTAAATCTTATTGTTGTTTTCATTTTTATCTCAATGTGATAGATTGTGTGTGTTGTAGAAGAGTGATTTTTAAAAAATAATTTTCGTGAAATAATGGTATGGAAATTGGACTGAGTGTTCCTGCTTCTATGTTTACTCCTTATAGATATATGATAATAGTCATAATAATAATAATAATAATAATAATAATGATAATAATAATAATCTCTTATTATTGTTGTTGTTTTTCTAATTTAATCTTTGTACGATTCAGATGTAATTCTTTGGAAGTGAATTACAAGACTATAGTACATTTTAATGACGAAAATTATTTAACTACGCTCATTTTGAATAGAGCAGAGCAAACTAACCCATTAACATTAGTTGAATTTAGAAGAAAAGAATTAATGGTTTTATTTATTTCTTATGATTATTAAACATGAAAATGAAGTCATGTTTAAAATCGTGGAAAGAACAATAACATCTGAAAAATATTTAAGGATTCGAAACTGGATCTTGGAATAACTGTGTACATAATTATTATAGTGCACTGAATCAGAATAATCGGTTTATAAATAGGGTTAAAGACATGTAAGAATAGAACAGAACATCCATGTGTATAGATTGTTAGGCAGGCAGCAAGACAATCTACAAAGCAAGCAATCAGATTCATTACTGCTGAAGTACACTGATGAAAAGCTATATTACTTTATCCATTTTCTTTAAGTACAGTAGTTTATAATTTAAATAACTACACTGGCCTGACATATTATATTATCATGTGTTTGTCGGAAATTATTGCTGCATTCTACTTTGAGATATGAGGTAGTGATTCGTGACATCACATGATGGCCACTGTTTAACAACCTTATAGACCTTGCAAACCCAGATAGTATATGCCCGTCATTTTGGGTGTAAATTTATGCACTATGTTCAAATGATTAATGCTCATGCATGTCATATGTTGATGATATTAAATAGTACTTAAACTGGATTTCTTTTGTTTGTCTAACTGAAAAGGAAATATAGCGTCCATGACACGAATCTCATGCTCTGTTTTACCTGTTGCATACAAATTTGCAAAAGGCAAGCATCACTGATCTCTTAACTTTATAAAGGATGTCAGGTTACATAGTTAAAAGGATTATTATTTTTATTTTTAAAGGCCATCATGCCAAACCACTTTTTTCTTCAGCAATAAATCAGGATATATGTATTTTTTCCCGCAAGTAATCAATTCCAATCACTAGTAAATGGCACATAATGTATACTATTTGAAAAATTTTCACTTTTTTTAAATTTAGGGTTAAAACAAGTAAAGATGCAAATCCACACTCACCAAAACCACCAATAGCATAGGCAACATCAAAACAAACTAAGATGGTAACGCCAAAACAAACTAAGACCGTAACGCCAAAACAAACTAAGACAGTAACGCCAAAACAAACTAAGACGGTAACGCCAAAACAAACTAAGACGGTAACGCCAAAACAAACTAAGACAGTAATGCCAAAACAAACTAGGACAGTAATGCCATAAATGTCCAAGGTAAGATAAGGACGAAGCAATTTCAAACTTTCTAAAAACTTTATATGCTACATGCATTGTGTCGTATCTTTAAGGGTTGATTACAGTAGCCTGGAACGCTGTATTATCGCTGTACTTAATGCTTTCCTATTTGTGTAAGATAAGTAGGATCATAAGCAATATTTTGTCAATTTTGGTCCATACTGGTTACCATGGGATGAAATTCCAAGCCTAACCGTGCAAGGACATGTGTGTCACTATCAGCATGTGACTTATAATCATCAACCATCAGACGATACACTGAATATATCTCATAATCAAAGCCAATGCAGGTATAGCAAGTTTGACTGGAGTTTTGTATGATAAACATCATAGCATGCACTTTACAAAAAAGTGATGTTGCACAAAAACATATTTGTGTCCTTACTAGCTTACTAACTTTACTTCTGTAAACAACCGATAGACGGCATGTATACAAAAATTAATCGGAAAATCCTGTTTGCCGTGATAATATAGAGCTTGCAATAATACTGCATTGGAGTATTCAGTGAACTAATGATACATTAATTTGAACTTTTCTGGCATTGAGCCAGGAAGAGAAAATAATCTTGACTGTATTTGTTATAAAATGTTTAGAATGATGGTCAAAATTTCAAAGAACAGTCAGTTATGGAAATATAGTATTTTCAGGTTTAATATCTTGTTTTCAACTAAAGGATTCAAAACATTATTTGTAAATTTAAGGCTGCCAATAACAGTTATGTTATATGTGTATTGTTTGATTTATTAGTTCATCACATTTCATATTTTCAACCAATATTGCTTTTTTACAGAACTGATCCAAACAAATGTCAGAATATCAAAGAGGTGATGATAAAGAAGAAAATCAGTGAAGTGCTAAAACCATCATGAAATCAGTATATAGATGGATGGATTTTCAAAATTAAATGGATAATAAAAGAACCTTATGGGGATTCTTAATATTTGGACCTTTTAGAAATTGTATTCTTTGAACAAATTAAAAATAAAATGTATTCTTATATTCCGTAATATTTACTTCATTATTGTTGGTCTGATGTTTTATGCCAGGGAGGTGTCCAAGGAATCCTTTGACGACACATCCTAGGAATCCTCAGACAATATGTCGTAGGAATCGTCGGACAATATGTCCTAGGAATCCTCAGACAATATGTCATATGAATCGTCAGACGATATGTCTTAGGGATCCTCGGACAATATATCCATGGAATTCTCAGAATGTTTGAAAACCATGGACATGTCCAAGGATTCCTAGGAAACCTCAGAGTCTTGACAATAAAAACCTTGGACACTGGTTTTAAAAAAATTTGTCCTTGGACTATTACCTTGGAAAGTCAGAAACCAATACTCTTAGGTTTTTCCTAGGAGTCACCAACCAATACTCCAAGGTTTTTCCTAGGAACATTTGTCTGAGGTTTCCTAGGAAACCTTGGAATATGTACAGCCAGGCTATTCCCTGCATACAAAATTGGGAGGGGGAGGTATGTTTGCAGATGCCATTCAAAAATTTTTGAGATAATTGTAAGAATTTGTTCAACATTCTTTTAATCAAAGATCAACCCTTACTTTCTACAAAATTGGGTAAAATGGCTCCGTAACCTATTTTTACTAATCTTTCAAATATTTTTAACAACTGGACACAATCTAAAATGTAACTGCCATTTCATGTGCGTTGTAGCAAGGCAACCATCAACCAAGCAAGCCAATCACAAAAAAAACTGCCATTATTATGTTTATTGTGTCAAGGCAAACATCAGCCAAGCAAGCCAGCAACAAAAAAACCTGCCATTATTATGTCTATTGTGTCAAGGCAAACATCAGTCAATCAAGCCAGCAACAAAAAAAACTGCCATTATTATGTTTATTGTGTCAAGGTAAACATCAGTCAATCAAGCCAGCAACAAAAAAACCTGCCATTATCATGTTTATTGTGTCAAGGCAAACATCAGCCAAGCAAGCCAGCAACAAAAAAACCTGCCATTATTATGTTTATTGTGTCAAGGCAAACATCAGCCAAGCAAGCCAGTAACAAAAAAAACTGCCATTATTATGTTTATTGTGTCAAGGCAAACATCAGTCAATCAAGCCAGCAACAAAAAAACCTGTCATTATCATGTTTATTGTGTCAAGGCAACATCAGCCAAGCAAGCCAGCAACAAAAAAAACCTGCCATTATCATGTTTATTGTGTCAAGGCAACATCAGCCAAGCAAACCAGCAACAAAAATACCTGCCATTATCATGTTTATTGTGTCAAGGCAAACATCAGCCAAACAAGACAGCAACAAAAAAAATAAACACATATAATGTTCATTTTGATAAGGTTAACACCAGCCAACAACAAACACATAACTGCCATATCATGTGCATTAAGACAAGGTAAACATCAGCCTAGGGAAAAACTTAAAACTTTATGTATGGATACATACTGTATATGGTCAAAGACATGATTTGTGAATGCATACTGTATATGGTCAAAGACATGATGTGTGGACACATACTGTATATGGTCAAAGACAATTGATGTGTGGATACATACTGTATATGGCAAAGACTTGATGTGTGGATACATACTGTATATGGTCAAAAACTCGATGTGTGGATACATACTGTATATGGTCAAAGACTTGATGTGTGGATACATACTGTATATGGTCAAAGACTTGATGTGTGGATACATACTGTATATGGCAAAGACTTGATGTGTGGATACATACTGTATATGGTCAAAGACTTGATGTGTGGATACATACTGTATATGGTCAAAGACTTGATGTGTGGATATATACTGTATATGGTCAAAGACTTGATGTGTGGATACATACTGTATATGGTCAAAGACTTGATGTGTGGATACATACTGTATATGGTCAAAGATTTTATGTATGGATGCACACTGTATATGGTCAAAGACATATCATACTTTGACGATTCAAACATTGGTACAAAACAGGGTCAACAGCTTATCAATTTGACAAAAATGAATTCATACACATTTCTTATGAGAACAGGAACATTGGTACAAAACAGGATCTACAGCTTATCAATCAACACAAATGAATTCCTACAGTTTTCTTACAAGAACAGGAACATTGGTACAAAACAGGATTTACAGCTTATCAATTCAACACAAATGAATTCCTAGTTTTCTTACAAGAACAGGAACATTGGTACAAAACAGGATCTACAGCTTATCAATTCAATACAAATGAATTCCTACAGTTTTCTTACAAGAACAGGAACATTGGTACAAAACAGGATCTACAGCTTATCAATCAACACAAATGAATTCCCCCAGTTTTCTTACAAGAACAGGAACATTTCGTTTAAAATTTCAGAAGTACAATACTGTACTATGGCACTAACTATGTACTATCACAAATACATATTTAGTGTTTTCAGTAAATTTATGAACTGCTGCTATTTAGCTTAGTATGGTGTTCTTAATATTTACAATATCTGGTTTTCCATGAATTAAATATTACATTTTTATTTAGTTGCCAGTAAGAAATATTAGTTGTACTTTTTTATGATATGTATTAATTCTTTGAGAACTTTAATATAATACCCATAATTTTAGGAAGCACTTAAAAACTGTTCTTGTGATAATAAATATCACATGGTTCCAGGTTTGTTTTCCATGGCTGCTACCAAAATACTGCTGTTAAGAACTAAAATCAGTGAAAAGTTCCATTGTCTAAAATTACCAATAGCATCATCTCTTGAATTAGGCTTGCTTACATTGTCCAAAATACCAACTGCCTTACCTGTTGAATTAGGCTTGCTACACATTGTCCAAAATACCACCTGCCTTACCTGTTGAATTAGACTTGGTTTGATGATGTTTGTGATCTCATTCCAAAATGAAGTATCATCCATTACTGTAGCAGTGAAATGATAGGAGCATGAAGTTAATAAATTTTAGCAGGCATCATACTGCCATACCTTGCAATCAAAAGCAGCAAAAAGGGCCATTGCTGTTTGATTTTTTTTTAAATTTGTAAAGGAATTAAGATGCAGAATATACAAATGAAAGAATTATATTGTATAACTGAGAGGTACCCTATACACTGAACCAAAAACTGCACAGACCAAGGCCTTTCATTGCACAATGTACTGACAGATCTGGGTCTATGCATTTATGAGTAATCAAAGCACATACAACATACACAATCATCTGACAGTTCATTATGCAATGGCAGATCAGGATCTATGCTGCTTGCAGTTGGATTTGACTTACAAGCAAGTATATATGGTATTTAATAGAGCTCTCCAAACTCATTACAAGTGACAATGTAATCACAATATCTTTAAATGATCAAAGTATAATTTAAAACATATTTAGGTAACAAATGCCAGCTTACTCTAGTGGTTTTGGGGTAAACTGCAGATAGATGTAAAAAATGAGAGAGAGAGAGATATAGCATAATAAGTCATAACCTCTCATAAGATGCGGAAATTTGAAATGAAAGTACTTTTCTCATTTTAACTTTCCCCTTGCTGAATAATAAAGAGAAATGAAAACAAAAACATGGCAAAACATTATTACGGCCAAATGGTGAAATTTAAATGCCATCTTAAAATCTCATGATTTTTCTTATTAATTAAATAGTTAAACTTGATAATTATTTTAAAACATTGGTATATTTGCTTATTTTCCCACTCTGATTTGTATGACAGCAATGTTAGTTAAAATGACATTACAAAAGCTGAAAATGTGCTAATGAACTGAAAACCACATTACAGTTCTTTGCAACTAATTTGTTTATTTAATTTTTTTAAAGCCATTGCTTTCTGAAAAAGTATCAGATATCATTTCAATTTCTTAAATTTCCACAAGAGTAATGAGCATTTCACAACACCTCATTGTACCAAGTTACTATATTCTGCAAATTAGCAAGTTCTGTTTCTTCACACATACACACACACATATGCACACTGTCAACCAAGCAGGGAGAGGAGACAAGGAAGATAGATGGAGATATGATTTCCCATTCAAAATAAGCTAATGTCTGGATCGAATAATAGTCAAGTTACACTCTACTGATGCAAACATCAAACTGTTAGTAATTCAATACATGTATAAAGTTTGCTTTTTCAAACAGCATTGAAAGCAAGTCTAATGAAATGTGCATGGTGATGGAGAATGTACCAATACTTACTTTAAATTGCCTCATATTAGGATATCCATGTGCTGGCAAAAGTTCTCCATGGGTGTACACATTAATTCCAGCACTTTCTGCTACCTTAAGAATGGTTGCAAGGTCCCTCATGTCATGTCCCGATACCAGAATAGCCTAAATAATAATAATAACAATAATAATAATAATGTATTACGATGATTAGATGCAGTAGTATTTCTCTCGTCCACAACAGTCTGTATTGATTTTATTTCTATCTGGTATTTTTCTCTTGGGATAAAAACTTGACCTCTTGCCTTTGACCTAAATAGATTCCTGTGGTACTCAAGCTATTCCCAGGAGTTAGGTAGTAGATCCAGTTAAAGTGCTATTCCTCATATATGTAGGTTGTCCCCTAGCTTGTGAGATATTACTCCCAGTGCTTCCATCATAATTGGTACAATCTTTGTCTAAATCTGTATACCTGTCTCAAATATTCTGGCCAAGTCACTGTACATTATTACCTTTACCATATCCTTGCCAAATCATTGGACATTGTTACCTTTACCTTATTCTTGCCAAATCATTGGACATTGTTACCTTTACCTTATTCTTGCCAAATCATTGGACATTGTTACCTTTACCTTATTCTTGCCAAATCACTGGACATTGTTACCTTTACCTTATACGGGCCAAACCACCATACTTTGTCACTTTTACCTTATTCAGGCCATGTCACTGTATTTTATTAGCTTATTCTTTGTTTACAACATAATTCTTCTTCTTCTTCTTCTTCTAGATCATGATGACTAATTTTTTTATATCCATAGCATAGTTGACTGGTATATAAAGGCATATCTGATTGAGATGTATAGGCATAGTTGACTGATATGTAAAGGCATAGTTGACTGGTATGTAAAGACATAGTTGACTGGTATATAAAGGCATATCTGATTGAGATGTATAGGCATAGTTGACTGGTATGTAAAGGCATAGTTGACTGGTATATAAAGGCATATCTGATTGAGATGTAAAGGCATAGTTGACCGATATGTAAAGGCATAGTTGACTGGTATATAAAGGCATATCTGATTGAGATGTATAGGCATAGTTGACTGGTATGTAAAGGCATAGTTGACTGGTATATAAAGGCATATCTGATTGAGATGTATAGGCATAGTTGACTGGTATATAAAGGCATAGTTGACTGGTATATAAAGGCATATCTGATTGAGATGTATAGGCATAGTTGACCGATATGTAAAGGCATAGTTGACTGGTATATAAAGGCATATCTGATTGAGATGTAAAGGCATAGTTGACCGATATGTAAAGGCATAGATGAAAGGTATATAAAGGCATAGTTGAGTGATATGTAAAGACATAGTTGACTGATATGTGAAGGCATAATTGACTGATAGGTAAAGGCATAGTTGACTGATATCTAAAGGCATAGTTGACTTTGATGTCACCAATATTCTAAAGCATATTTGCATTCGACTTGCTATGTTACATATATTTTCAAGAGTATCATAAACAGTATTGCAATGTTATAATCGATGTGACTAATCCATATTTTGACACTATGATTACCTTGCAAGTTGGATTTTGAACTTTCAGTGATTTAGCTGGTTTTAAGATGTTCCCTTGTAAACTAACTCAGCTTCACCTAATTTACATTTCATCTTGATTCTTTTACAAAATGGTGCCAAACTCCCTGGGTTAACAAACTAACATTTAAATACCAATTTTCTATTAAAATATTTCCAAAACAATATTCTAATCTGAATGTTAGTATATTTGTTTCACCTCTAATATTATCCATACACTTACTACACACAGACCAAGGGGCCCTGAGTGGCTGAGTGGTCTAAAGCGCTCTCCGTTATGGATCACTGTCATCTCACCTCCTTCTGTGTGGGTTAAAGTCTCGAATTCAGCCAATGTGGGTATGTGAGAAAGCTTGCCAGTAACTTCTCGTGGGTCAGTGGCTCTTTCCATCATTTTCCCTGGATCTTCCTCCACCAATAATAATGGCTGCCATGTATAGCCTATCGTGTGCTGAAAAATGGCGCTAAATCCTACAACAACAACGACGTCAACACAAAGACCAAGCATACACTGGAGATCTGTATGTCCATACACTTAATACACACTGACCAAGCATACACTGGAGATCGTATGTCCATACACTTACTACACACAGACCAAGCATACACTGGAGATCTGTATGTCCATACACTTACTACACACAGACCAAGCATACACTGGAGATCGTATGTCCATACACTTACTACACACAGACTAACTATACACTGGTGATTTAAATATATCCATACACTTACTACACACAGACCAAGCATACACTGCAGATCATATGTCCATACACTTACTACACACAGACCAACCATACACTGGTGATTTAAATATATCCATACACTTACTACACACAGACCATGCATACACTGGAGATCTGTATGTCCATACACTTAATACACACAATTATGAGCATAAACTGGAGATTTGTATGTCCATACATTTATTACACACAAATCTTTGCATACACTGGAGATCTATGTGTCCATACATTTATTACACACAAATCTTTGCATAAACTGGAGATCTGTATGTCCATACACTTAATACACACAAATCTGAGCATACACTGGATATATGTATGTCCATACACTTATTACATACAAATCTGAGCATACACTGGATATATGTATGTCCATACACTTATTACATACAAATCTGAGCATACACTGGATATATGTATGTCCATACACTTAATACACACAAATCTGAGCATACACTGGATATATGTTATGTCCATACACTTATTACATACAAATCTGAGCATACACTGGAGATCTGTAGGTCCATACACTTATTACATACAAATCTGAGCATACACTGGAGATCTGTATGTCCATGTGCTTATTACACAAAAATCTGCATATACACTGGAGATCTGTATATCCATACGCTTACTACACAAGAATCTAAGCATAAACTGGAGATATGTAGGTCAATACACTCATTACATACAAGTCTAAGCATATGCTGGAGATCTATGTCCATACACTTATTACACACAAATAAGTGCATACACTGGAGATCTGTATGTCCATACACTTATTACACACAAATAAGTGCATACACTGGAGATCTGTATATCCACACACTTATTACACACAAATCTGAACATACACTGGAGATCTCTATGTCCATACACTTGTTTACACGTAAGTCCAAGCATACACTGGAGATATGTTTGTCCATGAACTTATTACACACAGTCCAAGTGTATAATGGAGATCTGTAAGTCAATATAATTATTACATATGTTTCCAAACATAAATTGGAGATTCTCTCATTCATCTGATCTTAATTACTCTGTGGTAAAAAAGGATCAGCAATATTGCATACAAAAAGAACGAAATATCTCAAATGCCTCTAAACTCTCAATTATTTTTAATATATGAAAGAAAGTTCAACTCTCTGTGACCTATAATTTATGAAAAAATATGTCAAGCCAAGAATTTTCAACTGTCTTTGATCTATAGCGTATGAAAGAAACATTTGTCAAGCCAATAATTTCAACTGTCAGTGCTCTATAACATATGAAAGAACATTTGTCAAGCCAATAGTTTTCAACTGTCAGTGATCTATAATGTATCAATGAAACATCTGTCTTACCAATTTTCAACTGTCAATGATAGATTGTGTATGAAATAAACATTTGTCAAGCCATGAATCTCAAAAGGGAGTAATCAGTTATCTGGAATTTAAAAAGGGAGCAACCAGTTATTTGGGATGTCAGATAAAAGAGTTCTGGTAATGTAATATAAAATACATATATTTTCTAGGAGGAATATATCTCTTTTTGTTTGAAAATTCCTTCTGTGAACACAACAATGTACAAATATTATGGATTTCTGGACATCACTCATGAAGTAACTGTCAGCATCTGATGCAGCTTAATTGGCCAAATGTGAGGTCAAAACCTAATATGGAATGTTGTGGGGTTCTAGTACAGCATAACAATATCTGATTTTATCAAACTGATGAAACAAATAATTACAAGTCATCACTTTTCAGTCAGTATTTTGGTCATTCTTTTAACCCTAATTTTTAGACTTTTAAAACAACAAACAAAATGGCTCCTAGCTGACTTGAATACAAGGCTACAGTCTTAACATCTACGAAGAAGAAATCTCCCATTGTTACCTTTCCTTCTTTAGGCTTAGTGCTGACTCTGGTAGGGGAAGGAATACCAAACTGCTTTCTGTGACCATTGTCCAGTAGCTCCAATACACGCATATTTGTCTCCCCTACTCTGAGAGCCATTTCCAGATTCTTACCCAGATCCATTTTATCAACGATACTGCCAGTCTCCAGAAAGTCAAAAGCCTGCCCATATATAACACAAAGCTATAACAATTGACACAAAATTGTTTGGTATAACATGAGGAAACAAATTAGCAGAAAAAAAGCACTAACCTGATTTGTTTAATTCAATGAACAAAACAGAATCACAATCATTTATTGGGCAAAATCTGATAATTTTTATCAAAAAAGTAGCTCTCTAAAAGAGAATATTTTTTTACAATCAAACAGAATGATGAGGCACAACAGAATCGTTAGACATAACATAATGGTTAGACACAACAGAATGCTTAGACACAACAGAATGGTTAGACACAACATAATGGTTAGACATAACAGATAGCTTAGACACAACAGAATGCTTAGACATAACAGAATGGTTAAACATAACAGAATGATTATCCACATCACAATGATTAGATACAATGCAATGCTTAGACACAAAAGTATGGTTAGACATAACAGAATTAGACTCAACATAATGATGACACAACACAATGCTTAGACAACATAATGATGACACAACACAATGCTTAGACAACACAATGCTTAGACAACACAATGCTTAGACACAACATGATGATTAAACATAACAGAAAGCTTGGACACAACAGAATGGTTAAGATATAAAATTATGCTTAGACACAACAGAATGATTAAACACAACAGAATGGTAAGATATAACAGAATAGGTAGACATAACATAATGATTAGACACAACTGAATGATTAGAAACAACACAATACTTAGACACAACAGAATGGTTAGACGCAACACAACCATTACACACAACACAATGCTTAGACACAACAGAATGGTTAGACTTAACAGAAAGATTAAACACAACATAAAGATTAGACACAACACAATGCTTAGACACAACAGAATGGTTATGTGTGTGTGTGTGATTAGGTTTTTAACGTAGCTTTAACAATTTTTCAGTCATATCGCTACGATGTCTGCAGTGTGGCAATTTAGAGTGATGTCTAGCACTAAGGCACCACAGACATGTAGCATGATGTCCCACCCAGTCACATTATCCTAACACCAGGCCAACCAGTCCTAACACTAACCTCTTAATCATGAGTGCCTAGCAAGGCAGTTATTAGTATCATTTTTGTAAGTCTTTGGTATGAATCGGCTGGGGTTTGAACCCACGACCTCCCACTTCCAAGGCAGATGCTCTAACCACTAGGCCACCCGAGTGGTAACACATAATGGTTAGACAAAACAGAATGATTAGACCCAACACAATGACTAACACAACACAATGCTTAGACACAAAAGAATGGTTAGGCACAACACAATGCTCAGACACAACAGAATGATCAGACACAACACAATGATTAGACACAGCACAATGCTTAGACATAACAGAATGGTTAGACACAACACAGTGCTTAGACACAACAGAATGATTAGGCACAACACAATGATTAGACACAAAATAATGGTTAGACATAACAGAATGTCTGGACGTAACAGTATTATTAGACACAACAGAATGGTTAGACACAACAGAATGGCTAGATATAACAGAATGTTTAGACACAACATAATTATTTGACACAACAGAATGATAGAAACAATATGATACTTTATCTGAAAGAGAACTTGGTGCTTATTTACATAAATTATGTGCAAGATAGGCTGCAGGCTATAAGACTGATCATTGCTTTAAGACTGACCATGGCTATTAGACCGAGCATGGCAATCAGACTGACATGTTTATCAGACTAACCATGGCTATCAGATTAACCATGGCTATAGTTTTTTCAGGATTATGAATAAGAAACCTGCTGCATATGCATTTTTTATTTTCAGCCCGTAAAATTTTTTTGGCCATGTTCCACCTGATTTTAGGTTGATTCAGGGTGCATTCCACTTTAAAAAAAAACAAATTTCAGACGGACTTAGGTGGACTGGGAATACTCCTATAGTGATAAACTGAATCCGTCTAATTCTTAAGCATACTATTTCTCTTTTTCATCCTAAAGGATCATTGTTTGATGGAAAAGTTCTGATTGTTCAGTTCATTTTCCTACTGTAAGATGGATTTTGAACTTTACCAAATGAACTACCAACATAAATGAATCTTTGGACTTATAAAATTTGGTGCAAGGCAGGTTTTCAACTTGATCTGATGTTTACTCTGAGAAACAAGTTTTTTTGCATCCTATTAAAATATGCTCTACAAAAATCATACCCTAGTGAAAATGTGACTGAAATTTCAGTGAAACTGCATTGAACATTCAGTGGCATCTCAAATGTCCTTTTTTAACCAAAATTATGATATTTCACCACATTTTAGATTCTGCCAAAGTTTCTGAAAATATATTTGAGATTTTGTAATTGAAATTTCACTGACTGCCAAAATTCCTGAAAATATCAGTGAGAATTTGTGATTGAAATTTCACAGAGATATTGCCAAAATGTCTGAAAATATAGTGATATTTTGTGATTGTAATATGACTGACATTTAATAAAAAATATAAGAAACATTACTGTAAAGATATATAAAAAAATATTCATTCTATTTTAATAATTTAATTTTTGTTTCTTGTACAATTTCATTGAATTCAGCAACATTTATATTTCATGTTTCTGAGAGCTGTAATTTTATTGTTCATTTTGAGAACAATAACTTCTTTTCACATCTTTGTTATATTTCTTTTTCAAATTTTTCTTGTTGTTGTTGTTGTATTTCTGTTTAATTTCAATTCAATTTAATGGCCCTAAAACAAGATTATTTTCATGTTTTCTGTTTTAAAGCAGAATTTGACTTTTCTCCAGATCTGAATCTGATTTTCCTTGATATGGACCATTTTAAAAAAAATATAAATCTCTGTCCTGTCCAATTCCACAATGATCATTTGAATAAGTATTTGTTCCATATACTATTTAACAGATTATCGCTATAAAGAGTGTTCTGATTGGTCAAAAGTTGGTATTTGCCCATTGTATCTTCACGTAATGGAAACTTATAGGATGAGCATGCAGGCCAAACATGGCATTTCATATTTTCAAGCGGGATACAAGACTGAATAACAATTTGAAAAATGTGCAGCAAGGAGAACAGTTTGAATGCAAAGTTGGTGAGAATGAATGAGGTCAATCTGTATGAAAACTGAATGCCAGGACAAGCATTCTGCGATCTGTGCCATAAGGAATTTAACAACAATTAATGGCTTTACAATAGCGACTAACATGCTATATATGACAAGGAATTGACCCTGGATGATCTCGAAGTAATACACCTCCAAAATGAATCATTTCCAGAATTTAAGAAGGGACAGAGTATAGATCACCAGTGGGGAATGGTTGATATTGTTGCCAGATACCCATGTCTAACAAAGATATCTTTGAAGAGTTTTTCTTAACCCACAATAAGAATAACCCTTCAATAACGTGAGTGGTATTATTGTATATATTATCAAATATTCTAGTTGTATTAGAATTCAGAGTAAAATAACAGTAATTGTATCGTGATAAACATTTGTCAGGGCTGCTTATGGAACAAGGACTCATTCAAGCAACCACAACAGCATCATAGATTGTAAATTCAAAAGTCAAGTCTGCAGCACAACTTCCATATCTCTTTTATGTCATATAATTAAAACAGCTGTATAACTGTGTTTCATGTACACTGAAATATTACCCTGGCTAATAAATTCCTGTTTAATTTATGTCCATTGTTTATTCGAAACCTTTAGAAATATATGAGAAAATTTAATGAAACTTCAGTAAAATACTATAACATGGTCAATTTAACTTTGGTGAAATCTCAACAATATTTTAGCAAGCTCTCACCAAACTTTCAATGAATTGTATGCAAGATCTCCAGAATTTCAGTGAAATGAAAAAGACATGAATGATGCCATCACGGAACAGATTTTGTATGCAAGAAAGAAAATGAGGACATAAAAACTTAAATCTTAATTGATAATGTCTGTCAAAATAAACTTTATGATCCATTTTAAAATTTATTGCGATAACCTATCATTGATTCCCAATAATTTCTAAGCATTAATAGGCTGTTTAATAGAAATCTGGAGCAGACTGTTTTATTGGATGATATTTATGTAAACAATTTAGGCAGCTTTTCTTTAGACAGAAATCTTAGACAAATTTTTAGTTAAGGAGGAATTTTTTTCAGGTGTATTTTTATTTCAGGTGGAAATTTTAGATGGAATTTTTTTGTTTAAGCGCAATCTTGGGACATTTAAGTTTTAGATTTCGTCTAAAATTCCATCCTGAATCAACCTAAAGTCTGCTTGAAATGTGTATGAGCTTCTTTAAGTTTCTGATTTAGGCAGAAAATGCTAACAAAAAAATCTGAAATCCACCTCTGGTAGAAATCCATTTCAGTTAATGAAAACTCTGGTAGAAATCCATTTCAGTTAACGAAAACTCTGGTAGAAATCCATTTCAGTTAATAAAAACTCTGGTAGAAATCCATTTCGGTTAATGAAAACTCTGGTAGAAATCCATTTCAGTTTCCATTTCAGTTAACGAAAACTCTGGTAGAAATCCATTTCAGTAAACTCTGGTAGAAATCCATTTCAGTTAACGAAAACTCTGGTAGAAATCCATTTTGGTTAATGAAAACTCTGGTAGAAATCCATTTCAGTAAGTCCAATCCACATTATTTGTATTAAGCTCACTGAAGAACCAACAAAAATCTAAATGACCTTTGACTTAACCTTAAGTCAGGTAGGTCTGATTTTAAAGATAGCTGCCAAGCTTCAGTCTCTATTGTGTGGCCATTTTTGTGGGATGATTTGCATCATTTTCATTAGGAATGACAATAAATTATAAGAAGATTTTATGACAACCTTTTTTGTGTGACCATCTATTCAAAGGAACAGTGATAACAAGATTTTCAAGATGGCAAACTTAATGGTTACCATGTTGTATCTCAGAGGGTGCCACTTTCATTAAGGACTCACTACCTGTTACAAAAAGTCTTTTAGTGAAAATTCAAGGCTGATGCAGTCGGTGTATGAGAAATAGCCATTACAATATTTTAAAGATGGCCACAAAATTGCTCATTTTGGAGACTGGATTATCATGTATTTGATGTGAAACCTAAGGTAAACAAATATTGCGTCTGAAGGAAAACTGCAGAATAATATAACCAATAATTCATTATGAGTAACCATAACATGATTTGTAAGATGCCCACTATGGTGGCTTTGTTTTGGAAGTCATGTTTGCCCCATTTTCATTTAGAACCTAGTACAAGAAATGCTTTAGTAAACAGGAATATGACCATCTATCCAAGCAGTCATAATATATGCATGATGGCTGCCATGGTAACCTTCTCGGTGATAAAATCAGCATTTTCTTTATTTAGGCTAGGCTATATATCATAAAACCTTTTTTCTTTCAGAAACACTACATCAATGCAACCATCCATTCCAGAGATGTCATCATAACAACCAATCATTCAGGAGAATTCACCATAAAAAGTTTTTTTACAATGACTTCCATAACATTCAATTTGAAGGATGAATCAGCACCATTTCATTCAGAACCAATTATACAGCATATGAACTGTTTCAGTGCATTGGATGGTGTCAACATAATCATCCATGTATGGTGAAAATATATATCATGATTTTCAAGAGGTAGATGTTGTGGCCTATTTGAAATCAAATAAGCACTGTTTTCTGATTTATTACAATACCATAAGAAGTATTTAAGTGCAAACTCAGTGCCAAAAGGAGCATCTTCACAGACTGAATCGTTATAACATGACTGTCAAGATAGCAATGCCAATAAAACTTGTCAGTAACGGTGTAACTATTACTGTTTCCAAATAATACCTAAAGACCATGCTAAACCAAAATCAAACCTTAAACTGGATCTACGAATAGTTTCCAAATCACACTGAAAGGACCATGCTAAATCAAAATGAAATGTTAAATCAAGTCTATGAATGGTTTCCAAATAATACCTAAAAGATCATGCTAAACCAAAATGAAAACTTAAATCGAGTCTATAAATGGTTTCCAAATAATACCTAAAAGACCATGATAAATTACAAAGAAATTTTAAATCGATTTGATGAATGGTTTCCAAATAATACCTAAAAGACCATGCTAAACCACAAAGAAATGTTAAATCGATTCTATGAATGGTTTCCAAATCACAACTAAAGGACCATGCTAAACCACAAAGAAATATTAAATCAATTCTATGAATGGTTTCCAACTAATACCTAAAAGACCATGCTAAACCAAAATGAAAAGTTATATCAAGTCTATGAATGGCTTTATTATTACTAACAGCTAGAATAATAGTTTAAATACTTCATACCTATGCACAACCCCTTAACATGTTTGATACTTGTAACATTATTGTCTAGCAAACATAAACACAAAAGTCATGTTAACATACAGTCACTGAAACAATGTCAGACTGTAGTGACCCATATTTGGTACGTGTAATATGACATTAAATTAAATGAAGTTTATCTGCTTTACATTTAAAAGAATGTTCAACTGTCAGAATTGAATTTTAACCCCATACCTCGAAGATGAATTTTGACACTGTTGGATCAAATTCTCCCAGCGCTGCTGCATGACTAGCATACGCAGCCAGTCCCTTAATACCATACAGTACCATGTGACGCACACCAGCTACATCGGCCCCATAAAAATCCCGCTCTGCCTCCACACCAAACTTTCTCCCTTAAAAATACAAATTCAATATTCCATTAAAGAACTCAGCAGAAAAGCCAGCAAAAGGTCACATAACTTAGGGGGAAACTTGTCCTCTTTTGAGGGCATGAAAATGGTGTACAAGCAATATATCACATGATTATAAGGCAGTGAATGTTGCATGCAAAAACCAAACACTTATGATGTATAAATGCATATACAGTGCCGTAATCACTAATTACATTGCTCATCTCTGTGCAATTCATAATTACCTGTTGCCACTTAATTAAATATCATGCAGAAAATTTAAATAATCCGACTAAAATGATTCTATGAAACGTTGACCATTGTGATGGGGGATACAGAATAAATAAAAAAAATTAAAAACATGACCATTTTATATGGCATCAGAACACAGATACTCAAAAGCGTTAATCAAAGACCAATATATACTTGTTTTGTTTTACATTTTTTAAAACCAATGTTTATTAAATCTACTTTAGAAATAATATCAATGTCCATCAGAAAACGCCTAATTAGAACATCAAAGGCTTGGAATAATCTTGAAATTAGTAGTCATGATTAGAAGGATAGTTTATTCATTAATAATTACCTTGATTAAGCATAGACTAGTCCTCATGAAAATCTTCATTTTCACTCACCCAATTCCAATAATCATTTCCATGTACATTACATAGGTGAACCTGCTGCTGGTAATGTATTACAATATATGGTAAATAATATAGAAAGTGTGTTCCTAAATAAACATATTTAAGTACAGCATGGGCAAATCTGTAGTAAGGAACTAAGCATAAACACATAACCAATGTTTATACAGTATACAATATAAGTCACAGTGACCAACATTTGTTGAAAAGATGTAGTAATAACTTAGATGCATCCCAAATTCAAGTCTATTGACTCTAACATAAACAGCAACCAATAGAGAGGTTCCTTAGACATGATAATTTCAACCAAGTCACTGAAACACAACATGTAGGTCACAGAGACACATTTATGCAGTAAGAGTATAACAATTAAGCTGCATCATCTCATTAAGTTTCTGCATGTGAAGTAGGAATGTGTGTGTGAGTGTGTGTGTGGATTTTAATGTAGCTTTAACAATTTTTCAGTCATGTGTTTGATTTGGATTTTTAATGTAGCTTTAAAACAAATTCAGTCATATCACTACGATGTTTGCAGTGTGGCAGTTTATAGTGATGTCTAGCACTGAAGCATCATGCTGCAGACATGTAACATGATGTTCCACCCAGCCAAATTATCCTGACACCAGGCCGACCAGTCCTAATACTAACCTCATAATACTGAGCACCTAGCGAGGCAGCTGCAAATCATCAGCCTCATCTTGCTAGCATAAACTGATCCTGAGAAATGAACACAAACCTAAATAAATGATGCACAGAGTATGATCCACAATGACCTACATTTTATGCAATGAGAGGGTAGTACTCATCAGGATGAGTTTCCTCAGCAAATTACATGCTTCTTTTGTGCAAAGATTTGATACAAAATAAAGATGCACACAATAGTACAAGTTAATGATTCAAGCTGGAACAAAGCTTGAGAAATAAGCTTAAAACACAAAATTTAACCAAAACTGGTGAGACATTAAAAATGGGTCAGGGTGACCTATCTTCATTTGTAATAAAGCTGTAGTACTCGTCAAGTTGCATTCCTGCACAAGGTTCATGATTCCAGGTATAAGAGTATATAACAGATGGTACAAACCACCTGGTCGAAATGCAAATGCTTAACAAAGAATGTACTGTACAACAGATGTACATATGTGTAAAAAGTTGTCCTAGCTCTTCAAATATAGGTGCGATAAAAAACTCTCCAAGTTGGATCAGAAAAAGAGTGGTTAAGACAGTGAGGCTTGTACACATTTATATGTCTTGTAGATATGAGTTAAATTTATCCATATTTGTCAAAGGTTTACAACAGCTCTGTGGCAATTATCATAATTGATGTTTCTCATTTAAAATAAATTCATCACAAACTGGTTTGAAAACAAAATCAATTAATATCAACAGAAATACCTTGATCACCAAAAAAAAAATATTTAACCAGTTTTGTATGTGTATTTTAACTGAACCAATCAAAAGACTTTCATTTTAAAGATCATCTAGTATGTTCCATATGCTGTACCAGGAGTCTTCAGTCATCAACACACATGTACAAAAGAATACCTGCTGAGTTACTTCCCCTTATCTTGATAACCAACCACAAACGAGTTACTTCCCTTTATCTTGATATTAAAAGGACATGTCAACTGTACAACTCCAGATGGGTGGAGCTTAACATATAGGGAACACTGTATTCAGAAATAAACAAAACTTGCTGTCATTGGTGCATTATGTCAGAGCTGTAGTTTCTGTCAGGCTTAAAAAAGAGTTGATTATCTTGGCAACATGAGTTTATGTTAATTCATATATCTATCATATTTTTTATTTTTAAGATTTTCAAAACATGTGATACAGATCACTGAAAATGCATCTGTTGTGACCGAATAACATTTACCCTTGTTTAATTCCTGCAGAGTTATCTCTCTTAACTGCAAATGAGTACATGGTTTTGTATTTGTCAAATTGACACTATAACTTTTTTCTGTATGGCGATGAATGACGTGCATGCTGGGATTGGACGGAAGTATATTTATTTCACAAAACACCAACATTAAGGTCTATGGAAAAACAATTGGTACCATGATACCATAAGTGCACACAAGATCAGACAAAAAATGTATCTAATGTAATTTGTTTTACCATGTGCTACATGTTTTCCAAGATATATATACACATATATATATATATATATATATATATATATATATATATATATATATATATATATATATATATATATATATACTGTTTTGAAGGCAGTTGCCCAGTTACATATCATATTTCTTAATCACTGTGACCACTGACCGTTCACAAGAAGCCAGTATTATGCACATTCATTTGGATTCTACATTAATCGTATTTATTTTCTTGAAATAGTAATATCAACAGCAAATTTTAGCAAAACAGAAAGTATTAATCACAATTGCAATAAACATATATACATACATATATACATACATATCTACAACATATATACTAAATTTTACTTTTTCCCACACCATGTTTGAAAAGATGTATAACTTGTATGTTATTTGTGACTTTCAAAGTCTAAAATTGATAAACATATAAACCAATACAAAAATGTAATGCTAGGTCCAGAATTATTTTGTACACATAGTATATACCATATGGTTATCGCTTAGTTTAGTTTACACCTCTAAAACTTTACAAAATCATGTAACAAACATGGGCATTGATATCCTGATGATGGAACTACCCATTCCAATTCATTTCATTCATTCAATTTCATTTCCACATCTCTGATTGCATAAGACTGATATTCATTCAATTTTTCTGTCATATAGATGATTTTCACATCCACTAGGAAAAAGCCAAAATAGTCATACCACAAACTATAAAACTTTATACAACAGGGCTGATTTACTAACCTTGCAGACAATTTTTTCAAACTAAATTATTTACCTTTTGAAAAAATATGTTCATTACCAAAACCTACAATTAGTAACAATGTCAAAATACTGTCTGAAGCCACTGCAGTTTCTTACTGTTGATCATTCTAATGCATCTTTAAACACTGTGTCCATCACTTTGACATTATTACTTCCAGTAATTATATATAGCAATATGACTGTGTCCATCACTTTGACATTATTATTTCCAGTAATTATACATAGCAATATGATTGTGTCCATCACTTTGACATTATTACTTCCAGTAATTATACACAGCAGTATGACTGTGTCCATCATTTTGACATTATTACTTCCAGTAATTATACACAGCAGTATGACTGTGTCCATCACTTTGACATTATTACTTCCAGTAATTATACACAGCAGTATGACTGTGTCCATCACTTTGACATTATTATTTCCAGTAATTATACACAGCAGTATGACTGTGTCCAACACTTTGACATTATTACTTCCAGTAATTATACACTGCAGTATGACTGTGTCCAACACTTTGACATTATTACTTCCAGTAATTATATATAGCAGCATGACTGTGTCCATCACTTTGACATTATTACTTCCAGTAATTATACATAGCAGTATGACTGTGTCCAACACTTTGACATTATTACTTCCAGTAATTCTACATAGCAGTATGACTGTGTCCATCACTTTGACATTATTACTTCCAGTAATTATACACAGCAGTATGACTGTGTCCATCACTTTGACATTATTACTTCCAGTAATTATACATAGCAGTATGATCGTGTCCATCACTTTGACATTATTACTTCCAGTAATTCTACATAGCAGTATGACTGTGTCCATCACTTTGACATTATTACTTCCAGCAATTATACACAGCAGTATGACTGTGTCCAGCACTTTGACATTATTACTTCCAGTAATTATACACAGCAGTATGACTGTGTCCATCACTTTGACATTATTACTTCCAGTAATTCTACATAGCAAGATGACTGTGTCCATCACTTTGACATTATTACTTCCAGTAATTATACACTGCAGTATGACTGTGTCCATCACTTTGACATTATTACTTCCAGTAATTCTACATAGCAAGATGACTGTGTCCATCACTTTGACATTATTACTTCCAGTAATTATACACTGCAGTATGACTGTGTCCATCACTTTGACATTATTACTTCCAGTAATTATACATTGCAATATGAATGTGTCCATCACTTTGACATTATTACTTCCAGTAATTATACATAGCAATATGACTGTGTCCATCACTTTGACATTATTACTTCCAGTAATTATACATAGCAATATGACTGTGTCCATCATTTTGACATTATTACTTCCAGTAATTATACATTGCAGTATGACTGTGTCCATCACTTTGACATTATTACTTCCAGTAATTATACATAGCAGTATGACTGTGTCCATCACTTTGACATTATTACTTCCAGTAATTATACATAGCAGTATGACTGTGTCCAACACTTTGACATTATTACTTCCAGTAATTATACACAGCAGTATGACTGTGTCCATCACTTTGACATTATTACTTCCAGTAATTCTACATAGCAAGATGACTGTGTCCATCACTTTGACATTATTACTTCCAGTAATTATACACTGCAGTATGACTGTGTCCATCACTTTGACATTATTACTTCCAGTAATTCTACATTGCAAGATGACTGTGTCCATCACTTTGACATTATTACTTCCAGTAATTATACACTGCAGTATGACTGTGTCCATCACTTTGACATTATTACTTCCAGTAATTATACATTGCAATATGAATGTGTCCATCACTTTGACATTATTACTTCCAGTAATTATACATAGCAATATGACTGTGTCCATCACTTTGACATTATTACTTCCAGTAATTATACATAGCAATATGACTGTGTCCATCATTTTGACATTATTACTTCCAGTAATTATACATTGCAGTATGACTGTGTCCATCACTTTGACATTATTACTTCCAGTAATTATACATAGCAGTATGACTGTGTCCATCACTTTGACATTATTACTTCCAGTAATTATACATAGCAGTATGACTGTGTCCAACACTTTGACATTATTACTTCCAGTAATTATAAACAGCAGTATGACTGTGTCCAACACTTTGACATTATTACTTCCAGTAATTATACATTGCAGTATGACTGTGTCCATCACTTTGACATTATTACTTTCAGTAATTATACACAGCAGTATGACTGTGTCCATCACTTTGACATTATTACTTCCAGTAATTATACATAGCAGTATGAAATAATATCCGATCATTCAAAGTATGTGTAACCTAACTTGTCACGTATATTCAACAATATTGTTTCGAAAACACTGGATCATGTCATAACACAAGGCAGAAAATTACTACAGCAACAAACAATGACTTTTAGTTATGTTGATCATTCATTATTAAGAAGGGCTTACATATAAATAGTTGTTAACTGTAAGTGGATCAGAATTACAAGGTTCATTTTCAAAATATTTTCATTAAATCGCATTGTTTCAGTTAAAGTACACAAAGTACACTTTTATAAATTGTTATAAATATTAAGGCCATTGATGATTTTAATAATTTATTTTTCAGTAAATGACTGGTGGATCCACTGCCTGATAGTACATTTTGAATCATGTGTGTGTATTGCTTAACAGCAGCTATAGATCTCAAAAAAAGAAAACTCCACAGTGGGTTAATATAGGTCACAAATAATTGATTTATATACAAGTGATCGTGTAAACTTTGTTTCTCAAAAGTGTGAAAAAATTGGTAATTTTATAATAACTAGTGCTGCAATCTTCACTGTCTCAATGGGTAACAAAAATTTTCCTTTGAGCGTAACTTTGAAAGATTGTGCCAATCATGCCTTCCAATCTAACTTTGAAAGATTGTGCCAATCATGCCTTCCAACCTAACTTTGAAAGACTAGGCCAATCATGCCTTCCAACCTAACTTTGAAAGACTAGGCCAATCATGCCTTTAAACCTAACTTTAAAAGACTAGGCCAATCATGCCTTCCAGCCTAACTTTGAAAGACTGGGCCAATCATGCCTTCCAACCTTAACTTTGAAAGACTAGGCCAATCATTCCTTCCAACCTAACTTTGAAAGACTAGGCCAATCATGCCTTCCAGCCTAACTTTGAAAGACTGAACCAATCATGCATTCCAACCTAACTTTGAAAGACTGGGCCAATCATGCCTTCCAACCTAACTTTGAAAGATTGTGCCAATCATGCCTTCCAACCTAACTCTGAAAGACTAGGCCAATCATGCCTTCCAGCCTAACTTTGAAAGATTTTACCAATCATGCCTTTCAGCCTAACTTTGGAATACTTTACCAATCATGCCTTCCAGCCTAACTTGGAAAGACTGTGTCAATTATGCCTTCCATCCTAAATTTGGAAGACTGTGTTGGTATGGTAAATTTACAGAAAAATCATACATTTTTTGGCTGAAATTTTTTATGAAATAATAAAAAAATGAACCCATCATGACCACCTTGGCTAGTTCTGCATGTGGATTAATTATATGACTGACCAAGATGCTATGAATGAAACAACAGTTTGATCGATCATAAGTTCTCTGTTGATCCGTGTTTCATTAACAGTCAGAGTGATCCAAATGGAAACTCTCCACATATATTCAAGGTGTGATTTGAATTTAAAAGCCATACCTGCATTTTCCAGTGTAGTAGCCTCTAGGAATTTCATGTCAGGTGTCCATGTAGTTACCCCTGACATCAAGATCTTTGAGTTTGCATCTTCAGTTGCTGATAACTGCTTCCGTAGTGCATCACGGTGGCCAATGGCCTCCTTAATGTACATCAAGAATCTACTCGCATCAAAGTTGACGTTAGTAAGGGTACTGAAAAACATGTACGATTGATTGTTACAATACTTTTATGTAGCAAAAAAATCTTACACATAGTCTGTGTGTGTGCTTTTTGATTTTTAATATAGCTTTTTACAAAATTCATTTATATTGCTACAGTATCTGCAGTGTGGCAGTTTAGAGTGATGTCTAACACTGGGGCATCATACCACAGACATATAGCATGATGTCCCCCAGTCACATTATCCTGACACCAGACCAACCAATCATAACACTAACCTCCTAATGCTGAGCGCCAATTGAGGCAGCTGTTAGTACCATTTTTATGTCTTTGGTATGACTCGGCTGGGGATCAAACCAATGACCTCCTGCATCCGAGATGGACTGTAAGGATTATTAAGTCTACTCTCACTTTTAAGTCAACAGATACGACAGTCAGGAAAGGGAAACATGATCTTTACATCCCAGAATCTACAGGTATTTTATTACCTTAAATGTCATCAACAAAGTCGGATCAAGGAAACTGTACAAGACCCAAAATTGTTCAGGTAAACAATTATTTTCTTTAAGCCACACAGACCCAGACCATTGACCATTTCACACCAAAATCAGTAGGCCTCTTTCGTAACTTAAGTGCAAACCCTCTACAAATTCTGCTCAAATGTAAAAAGTCCCGAACATCAGTTATTACACAAGAACCATATTCTTCTTTAGTCACAGTAACTCTGACCTTTGGCCTATTGACCCTAACATCAATAGCCTTCTTTCTTATACAACACACAAGCCATCAACAAACTTTGGTGAAGGTATATCATCACTAACTGAATCTTTTGTCCCCAGATCATATCAACCTTGACCTTTGACCTTCTAAATCCCAAATCAATATCTTCCTAACTCAGATTTATTGCCTAAAATCAATATAATTTCTTCCATACTTTAAGTGCAAATCATCCACAAAACTTCCTGCCAGGTTTGATGACTCTAGATGGTGGTCAAATTGTGTTAGTATGCATATACAGTTTTTCTTTTTTTCCGTAATAGTAACCTTAACCATCCCCCTTTAAATTCCAAAACTGATAGGGTTTTTTATTGATCCAAGTACAATCCACCCTTAAAGTTTTGAAACTCTAGATGGTGGATTAACTTAAGTTATTGTGCAGAAACAAACATAGTGATAGATAGAGTGAGCGAAATAACTCTTCACTAAATATCTTTTGAGAAGAAATATGTAAGGGATTACCTTTCATGAACATTTTCTACTGAATTAATGACATGCTCGAAGCAACTATATCGAGGAAGGTAACCAGTCTAATAGTTTAGTCGGGGGTAACACTAGACAGTTTCTAATTCTGGCTCATAGGATACTTTTTATTATAAACATGCATACATACATTTTGTATTTTGTTTAATATTTTGGTCAGTGCAAGTTTTTATGTTTTTTCGTACTTTTAAGAAAGATTTTTTGTGTACAAGAAAAATACATGTATATTAAATTCTGGGAGCCACACTAAACCGTGTTATATCCGAATTCGTGTTATCACGGAGTGCGCTATAGTGGGGTCACACTGTATTTTCAAAAACAAAAACAAAAGGTGCAATAAAACAGCTCCATTGTAAAGATATTAATGCTACTTCCAAAGCAATGACAGAAATAAATTAGTCATCTACAAAAAGAAAAAAATATTCAGAGACCATTTGCCTACAGCTCTTAGTCTAAAATGTCATGTTCAATTTAATTTTAAAAAAATATAATTTATTAAATTTTTATATTTTACATACAGGGGCTGTGTTGTTTTAGTCTATATCTCTGCTCAGATCTCACTTATTCCATCCATTAATTTCATATTTTATGTTATTATTGACTCGATCTGTCCAATAACACCGAGGCTGATCATCTACTAGATAAAACTGACCAAACCAATGCCCACATAACAAGTGAGAAAATCCCTAACACATATAATACTGTAACTTAAATGTGAACTGCAGAGAAGGAAAATAATTGTCATACTTTTTTCATTCCTATATTTTCTCCAGTAGTATAGGAAATGGAAGTGCTGGCTCACCTAGCTCCATGAGCTAGACAAGCCTTCCCCCCCCCTTCCCCCCCGGATCTTTACTACTGGGATGTGGGGTTTCTGCCTTACTTTTATCATTCTGGGTCACAGTGGTTGGGGTTCAGGCTCACTTTTGTTTTTGAGAAATGCTTTAAGTATAGTGAAGATGTCACTTCCATGTTATACCTGGCATGTGGACAAGTTAGGTTTGAGTGATAAGATCCCTAATCGTAGGTGGGAATTAAGTGAGGAGAAGTCTCAAGAATGGTTGATTCATGTGAAGGAGTTTAATAGCGTATGCCAATAAGGATCTAAGCTATGTGCTAGAGACGATTTATTGTGAGGAGAGTGATAAGGAGGAAGAGGATGAGGAGTGTGTGAAGCGGAATCACCATCATCAGCATCATGTCAAGCAGTCATGTCCAGCAGTACAATCAGAAGTATTATATCTGTAATAAGATAAGTGTTTTAATTTGTCCAACTCCTAATGAAATGAGATTAATTACTGGTTGAATAATAGGACTCGAGTGCAGCTGATGGATAGTGAAAAAATTTTAAAATATGAATATGTGTTTAAATGTTTATTTGTGAAAATGGATCTTCACGAGCATGCAGCAAAATACAAGACTGTTTCTGGAAATAGTTTAATGGAGAAGTATGATCAGATTATTTTGGAGGTGTTATCATAGTAAGTGGAGCAGTAAGAATCCATGAGTTGAATCATTCAGGACAGCCAAACCACCTGACAAGCAATTTGTTTTCTTCCTTTGATAGAGATAACTTTTTGAATTCTGAAGACATCACGTCTCGTTTTTTTGTAATTCCTGCTCATAGAAGGACCCTTGCATAGGTTCCCCTGAGGAATCTTTGAGGGAATAGGTAATGGGAATATTATTTTTAATGTCATCGACAGCAAAAACTTCTGTCCAGTCTGGAGTGTATCCCTTTTTTGAAGGAGGCTTTTTCTCTGCTAATTCTTACCCGATCCCCTACGTTGAATCTGGATCTAAAAGATAAGGCCTATGTGATATTTAGAGGAGGGTGATACTAATCCCAAAGGAAAACGTACAGATCCACCCATGGCGTCTCAGGAGCTGATGGATAAAATAAATGATCAAGAAACCTACATGCGCAAGTACATGCCTGTATTGGTATCAACTAGTCTGTTTGAAAATATGGCTCCAGAAATAATAACTTACGAAAAAGTAAATAGAGATGTGGAAAATATAGCTGCTTCTTTTTATCGTCTTTACAAGTATCACCATGATATCAAATATGATAATCCAGATTTCTCTGCTGTGCATGCGGATTATGAGATCTTAAAGGTATTTAGAGCAAGTGAATGTGCAAGTGACTCCTTACATGTTATTGGATCTTGTGAAATTAAACCAGACGGTAACAATAAAAAAGATTTAGTGATCATGGCTCCACTTCAACCAGATCAACTAAAGGGGTTTGAGAAATGAACAATAAAGGTAGATCATCCACATATCAAATTCTTACGGGATAAGCTCAAGATAATGCTGCAGAGTTTAGTGGACGCTGAGGCATAGAGAAATTAAACCAAGACTTTAACGACATGGACGAAAACTTACCGGAAGATCAGCGTCGCGAACTAGATGCGTATTATCGCTATTATCATCAGCAAGCTTATGTCTATAAACACGCATACCGACGTTACAGGCGCATTCTGAGAGTCACTTCAATGATTCCGATTATCGCGACGTCTACGGAGTAATTTCTAAGGAGACACTAGCTAATCCGATGATGCTATCAGGCGCTGTACTTACCCTGCCAACGCTAACAAAATGTGTCGAGCCACGCCGGGAAGCCACAAAAATTAGCGCCAAACAAGCTATGCTGACCTATCAGAAAATGTTGAATAAACTCCAATTGTACTTGCACGGAGTTCCTTTTGATATGGAATTGCTGATCACCAAAATGAGAACCACAGACGACCTCATCTTGGACATGGCTGGAAATCAACGAGTGCCCATCAGGCGATTCGAAAAAATCTACGATACAAATAATAGAGAGAATTTCTGTCGAAGTGGTCTTTGTGACAGACATGATCTTGCATCATCTCGAACCGATCTACGAAGACATCACTACAGTTTTACGAAATCACGTGGCTGTGTATCTGGTATTGACTGACTAAAGTGCAAGGAGCATCGCGTGGTCAGGTCTTACTGATGAGAGAGAGCAACGATCAGACTTGGCTCACAATGGTGTAGTCAAAATCTGCTATGATGAACATCTGATCTGTCAGCAGCACATGCAATGTCTGAGCAAAGAAACGCTGAAGAAAATTATACAATTATCTTATTATAGAATACCTTGTATTCCAGATTACCAAGGGGGACGTAGAGATGACGGAGAGCAACTCTGTGGATCACACAAGATACACGACCTATGTTATCGTGGAAAATAAGGAAGATCTCGAGTAACTATCGTCAATGCTTTCCATTTTAGTATCGACCAAAAATGTGGGCATAGAAAATTATATTGTCTTGCTCATGGCAGCTCAGTAGAAAACACTCTACAAAATGTGGACAATCAACATCAACTACGATAAAGAACTCCTGTCCAGTCCCTATCATGTCCCTCTCTTCATCACAACTGCTACAACATAAGTCAGCTCAGGAGTGTCACATGTGCAAAGAGTACTTTAAACCCCATAACAACAAAGTAAGAGACCACTGCCACATCACATGACATTACCGAGGAGCTGCTCACACCAACTGCAACTTACGCTTCAAGGATCCTTCCAGTCACTGCTCATAATCTACGAGAATATGATGCACAGTGTATCGTAGCCGCTTTCAATCATCCACACATCAAGCAGATTCTAGCCGAAGTGGGAACTAAGCTTAAATGTATCCCCAACAATTTTGAAAAGTACATGTCGATCACCATTGGAACTTTACAATGCATCAACTCATTCCTGGTTATGTCCACATCGCTGGAAGAACTCACTGTCCTCAATTCAATCATCTCAACAAAGAATTTGGTCAACAAGCTGATCTTCTCAAACAAAAAGGAATTTATCCCTATGAGTACATCCATGCTCATTCACGCTTCGTCGAAACTTCGCTACCACTCCAAAAAGACTTTTATTTTCATCTCAGCTTGACAGAAATCACTGATGAGAAATATCAGCATGCATGCAAAATATGGAACGAATTCGGATGTCACATTCTAGGAGATTATCACGATGTTTATCTCAAAAACAGATGTGCTTTTACTCGCAGATATCAACTCGATCCACTCTGGTATTTCTCCTCACAAGGACTCTTACTGGGACGGCATCCTCAAACAATCTGGAATGACCATATAACTCTCCACTGATTCAGACATAAGTATGTTCGCTGAGCAAATGGTACGTGGAGGCATCTGTGTCATCAGCAAACAACATGTCGCCGCCAACCATAAATACATGACACAATGCGACCCACACCAATTATCCATCTACATTCGCCATCTCGACTACAATAATCTATATGATGGGCTATGTCACAACCCCAACCCAAGGAAAGATATTCACTGGATCTCCGAAGAACAGCTTATCCAAGACAGTCGAGCTGGAGTACACATCACATCTGCATGATGCTCATAACGATTATCCATTATGCGATGAATCTATTCTCGTCGACTACTCGGTGCTCTGTCTTGAACATCTAAAACAAAAGAAGCAGTTCCGACTCGGATATGCTAATGTAAATAAAAATCGTACCCAATCTCCATCACAAAACACACCACAAAATGCATTATCGACATCTAGAACAAGCCCTTCGGTACGGTCTCGTTCTTCAACAAGTTCACGGAACACTCAAATCTAAAAAAATAGCCAGGGATGAAGTCCTACATCGACTTCAACACAACATTACTAACCAAATTTACCAACACCTTCGATATAGACTTCTTCAAGCTCATGAATAATAGTGTCTTTGGAAAGAGCATGGAAAACGTCAGACACAGGAAGAAAATCGATATCGCGAAGAGATAATCTCATGGTCAATGAATCTTTTCTCAGCAATAGAAATCTTTCATGAAGAACTCGTTGCCATCGAGTCTAAACAAAAACAAATCTCTTGCTAGACAAGCCCATTTACGTCCGAGCAGTTGCTCTCAACTCTCCAAAATGCTTACGCTCGAGTTTCATTACGACTTCATCAAACGAACCTATGGAGACAGAGCCACGCTACTCATGACCAATACGACAAACTGTTCGACCTCAGCGATTATCCAGAAACAAGTCCATTCCACTGCGACGACAATAAAAAAAAGTCCTAGGAAAGTTCAAGCATGAAACTTATGGCATGACCATCACAGAATTCATAGGACATCCATCCAAAATGTACTGCATTACTCGTGACGATGACATCCCCATGAAAAAGCCAAGGAGTCACAAAACATGTCACCGCCAAAGTAGCAACACACAAGCAGTATACACAAGCACTGCAGGGATACACGAATCACTACTCCATGAGAACTTTCCGTTTACAACGATACCAGATCTCTATCACACTTATTAACAAAAACGAAATTTTGCCCCCTCGATGATAAACGATACTGCATCTATGGCAATAATAGACTCGCTCACTGACACAAAGCATAAGAAAAACAAAGTGAGCCAGAACCCACATCACAGTGACCCATAAGGAAAAATGTGAACCAGAAACCCCACACCTACGTAGCAAAGATCCATGAGCGTATAGGCTCGCCTAGCACATAGAGCTAGGCGAGCCAGAACCCCTATTTTCCATTTCAAAATTCTCCTGTGAAAAATATATCCTTATATTTTCACATGCGAACATATAAGGTTTCTCCATCATGACATGCGACACTTGTTTTGTGTGCCTACAAAAGTTGTACCTGTAACAAAACAAACGAATACTTTGTGGCGAAAACAAACAGAAACTGCCTTACGTTTCAGACATGGAAATTAATCTTTGATAAATAAATCTGACCAGAAGCCGTTGGCGTCTCTATACTCTTATTACAACTTACTGCCTTGACAAAATCGACAACCTGATGCATTGAAAATCTGATGCATTGCTGAATCTGACTTGCATTATTTTCAGATGCGGTAAAATAATTTACAAAATGGTTACAATTTAATTTATTGCGACAGATCAGGAAAACCATTCCCAGCACTTTCTTAAGTTACTGATATTTATGTGACCAGGCAATAAAAGTGAGGCGAATTTACGAAAAGGTGTTTGAGGTCAGCGTATTGTGCCGAAGAATATTTTTAATTCTCTGAATTTCGATTCTGCGTCGCGTTTACCTATCAGGTAGTTATGTGTTACTTTACTCGCTAGAACACGTTTATCTGTCAGGTAGCTATATTCTACTTTACATTCGGAACAAGTTTACCTGTCAGTTAGCTTCATGCTACTTTACATTCGGAACAAGTTTACCTGTCAGGAATCTACATATTACTTTACACTTGGCGAAACGTTTACCTGACGGGGAAGTTATATATTGCTTTACATTCGCGAATATGTTTATATCTCATGTCTCTCTATATTCTACTTTACTCTTGACTACAAGTTTACCTGTCAGGGTAACTATATATTGCTTTACGGCCAGAAAGTTAAAATTTGTAGACAATTATGTGCTCATTCTTTTCTCACATGTTGCATTGATGAATTACAGCCTAACTTTTGCTGGCAATTAGTATTTGTCAAATAAAATACAAAACAAAAAAGAACACGTCATACTAATACATCCTTTCAATTAATGCGACGTTACTTAAATTGTTGTAACTTTCGTAGCAGGTATAAACAAGTTACTCTAGATAAATCACGTTTAAGTATAGACAATGGTAATCGAAACCTAAATTGATTGGCTTTCCAATTCATTACACGAGTGCTCGTTTTAAATGAAATTTACAAAACGGGTTGAATAATTCCTAACTTTTGCGAGCGTTGGAGAGCAAACCATTGATTTTTATATATATAAATTTTTCTTTCTTTTTTCTTTTTTTTTTTCTTCTTTTTAGCACGAATGTAATATTTTATTCATATGATATAAATACAATTGATTTTACTTTTACCACACAACACAATAATGTAGTGAAATGATTGTGATACATTTGGATACTTCAGTCGCAACAACTTTCATTTGCTTGTCGTTATGACGTCATATATATCGGTATAAGGTGTTATGTTACGTTCTACATGAGCATAAGTTATATGGATTTATTAACAGAAATCACGCATTCATCGTATGATAACAGATCTTAATACACACCGATTTAATGTTACATGCTTTATATGGGGTTTTATACCGCTGTTCAATCAGTAATTATCTATCATACATTACTTCCAGCCAGAAGCGAAGGGAAACACGGACAGCGGAAGCAATATGCGAGGAAGACGTTAGCCGAGGCACCTTCCCGCCTGGGGAGAAATAACAGCCCTTCTTAGGGCTACAAATTGCCATTTATCTAAGGGGACCAGTTTGGCTTGGTTTCCCAATTCGATAAAACCACACACAACTGACTTGATCGTTTCGGTTGCCTGCATCAAAATTTAAACCCAATTACCTAACAGTGACTAAACTTTTATTTGTCGCTTAGACAATTAGAAAAGCAAAATTGTTAGGGTATCTCACTATGTACACATGTACTAGTACTATTTCAATTGTTAGGAGTTAGGAAAATTATCAGACTCATTTGAATTTGACTCGATGCACAGGTGGCTCACACAATATTGGTTGTTAGGGTTCATTTACAAACAATTGGACATAATTTGGCTAAGTACGGGCGGGTAGTCTGATGCCGGAACTCCCCTCCACTTCCCACCACTTCCCACGTCCCGACATTCGTACAATGGGCAGAGATGTGGAACGATTTCCACCCGCCTAAAATTGGTGTCCCAGTGTGACGTCATTGTCACCAACCAATCGCGACTAACGTTAAACTGCATTGGTCGACACCAGAGTGATTGGTAAACAGAAAATTTATTTTAGTATCATGAGTGCCTGGGTCCATTCCCACTCATGAAACGGCCCTCCAATCAGACCGCAATGGGAACCAAAAAGATCCGCGGCTGAAGGCTATAATTACTAGTGTACCTTGTACACAAACGCCTGGGAGATGAGGCTCTTTTTCCTTCCCCCATGATCAATTATCAGGTTGCTGTGCGACCATTAACAGTGGTACATGCACAACGTGCGCATACCACTATAATTCAACTAATCAATCAATTACTTAGCTGTATTCTTTGACGTCCACGCGAAGATATTTTTAGACGCAACATATAAAACTTTCATTATTTCCTATTCGTTTTCAGTTTCATTTCTACAGTCAAGCTAAACTATTCACAATGTGTAAAAACATTCGTGTTGTCTTCCAAGTCGGTGAAAAACTCGTTTGAAACGGCCTTTGAATACGTCTCAGCCTGACGACCTTGACGTTACGCTACACTGTATCGAATCGTTTTCTACACTGACTCAGAACAAAACACAAATGAAGAATTATGTTTATCTCAGTCTAGTCGCCCGTAATGAAAGATCATTCGCAACTTCTCGGTCATTTCAACGTTGTGGTATTCTGAATGCATGCCAATTGCCGGTATAGCTGCCATTAGGACTACCACAGCTATTTACGACACCAGGATTTGCAGAGAACTTGTAAATACATGGAGAAGAAGAAAAAATTAACTTGCAACTTCTCGGTCAATCCCAAGGTCAATACAGTCCTAGAAATAGCCGAGGCGGTCCAAATATATTGCAGTTTCTTTTTCCGCCAAGAAAGTACCAGTTGCTTCTCAGAAATAGGCATTCCAATCCAAATTATAGCGTGATGAACGAGCTCATCATATCATTGGTAAACAAGACTCATGTTTATGCAATGGCATCTACTGTCGTGCTTACACTGTCTTTTCTTGATCATTTGCGGACATAACAGAGCAAGTAGTGACTGGGTCATGGCTGGCATAATACTGATAATTTACATCAACACTTAATACGGCGTAGTCACTTATTTGTTTATAATTGATCAATTTAGGCAATGCATATGAAATAGAAGGAAACAAAAATCCATGTAGACCTTTAGCATAAACGTTCATAAATCTGAAAGACTGGTTCTCAGTTCAATATGTATTCTGAATGGAGAGACACTATTTAAATGTATATATGTATGCACGGTATCCAAATTTTATTAAAGTATATATGAGCTCAGCATTATATAACTGTAAATACTGAAACATGTCATATAACAACTGAATAAGAGTTCTCACTCGTGCGCCACCTGGTGACTCATTTAATGGAGGCAACATTTTACAACTAATTACGGCACTGGCGCATGCACGCAGGGGCATTGAGGGAAGCATATATCTACATGACTTCTGATAGAAGTAATCAGTTTCAGGCGAGTGTAATATATACATTGCTGCTAGACAGGCTCAATATACAGGTATATATATATATATATATATATATATATATATATATATATATATATATATATAATAAAAATGTTTGTGAATTGTCCCGTTTAAAATTAGTTAAGAATATTTGTATATTATTCTAATTTACAGAATAACTTAACTAGTGAAAGTATAAACTAATATCATAAAAATAAGTTTACTAATTCTTTCAAAATGAAGGGGCATTTTAAAATTAAATCTCAATATATTATGATGATTTATAAAATATTTGATTATAAGTATTATGTACACCATATTTTTATTATATAAATCAAGTTTTGATGAAATAGTAAACATTCATCAATAACATATCAAGATATAATATATTAATTTTGTTATATTATTTTTTTTCTATTTCTCTTTTTTTGTTTAATTGTTTCTTTTTTATTTTTTTTTAAAATGTGCATTATTTATAATAAAAATATCAATACAACTTTATACCTCTTTATTCATAAATTTTTTAGATAGTTATCAATACAGATATATTTATCTTTACGATCCAGTTTTATGTATTCTTATGTATTAAAATATCATTAATCTGTGTCGTAAATGCATATTTCCTTGTTAATTATTCATTAAAGAATAAGACAACTAGTTTAAAAATGTAAGTTATGACGTCATCTTATTAATGCCATATTGTTTATATCATTGATCAATTAGAAACAGAAAATATTTAATATCGTAAGCAATGATATTGAATTCAGTTTGAATTTAGTCTCATGAAGAATTGAAGTGAAACCGACCACACATTCTACGTGTTGGTGTTGTTTATTTTATAATTTATCAATAAAACCTCGACAACGCCATGGCATCAACATATAATCCAAGGATTAGCAATATAACGACGTATTTAAAAGCCACAATGGAAAAATTAGCGGAGAAACAGATGAAAAATGGATTACACGCACGCTTTCTTGAAAATTATCTGGAAGACAATCATGTGCCAAGGGGATTACGTTTAAAATTAAAATTTATATTGGGAATGATACAGCATCAAATAAGTTTCAAGAATCTATTGACTCCCTATTGCAAAAAAGTATCGTTGGAAATATGTGATAGACCAAAAGAAGAACATCAGAGAAGAGTGATCAAAATAGGCGAAGAACTAGAAGAACGAACTAAAAACTTTGATAAAAGGCAATGCTGACATTTTTTATGAATAACTTTTTTTTAAAAAACGGAATCTAAAAAAGAGAACTATTGTCAAGTCCACTTAAAAAGTTACAAAATTTAAAAAGAGAGAAAAATAATTGTCCAGGACAACCAGAAACATCCTGATTGAAAATTACTAGAGAGAAATCACAAAGATATAATCAACAACCAAATGAATCAGCAGATGAAATTAACTTCAGTCTTCATCAATGTCAAAAATAAATGTGCAGTAACTAAGAATCACACACAGAATAAACAACGACCAAGAATTGAAAATGAAATGGAACGTTCATCACCAACAGCAAGAATAACCTATCAACCAAATGACACAGAAAAAATAATAGACTCATTCAAAACAATTCAATGAATGGTTAAGCAAAAAACTTAAAAGCCCCAGGCATACAAAAAGGCAAGCTACGAAGATGAAGTTAAAAAATGGGCGAAGAAAGTTACACAGGAGTCCATCATAACTGTAATACAACAATACAATGGAAACCCTCAAGGATATGTTGCAGACAACACAAACAGCAGAAAGAATAGGAGATTTATTAGAATACACAACAAGAACAGATGGAAGAAAGAAAAGAAAAGAAAAAAGGAGATCGAAAGAGGAAAAGAATCTGTATTAAACCTTTCTAAGCAAATTCTAACTAATAGTGATTACATTGTTCTAGGTAAGGGGTTAATATCTTTCCTGATAACCAAAGTGCATGATAATATTAATATAGCAGAAGCATTTTTCAAATACACAATATCGTTAAAATCATGTACATATTCACAATATTAAAGTAGGTTTCATCTACAAAAAAAGTCCTTTTTCAATACAAAAAGAATCATCATTTACACCTTCTAGTGGATGAGATATTTATCTCAATTTTTATACTGAAGCAACTAAACAAGAAATTTTGAATAGCAGTCCTAAAAGAAAACATTTTACAAACATATCTAAAGAAGAACTAAATTCTTTACGTACCTTGTCACAAGACGAAAGTATTATTATTAAAAAAGCTGATAAGCCTTGCACCATAGTAATAATGAATAAGGAGGATTATATTAAAGAAGTTGAAAGACAATTAAATGAAGAATATTATATAAAACTTTCCTGTAATCCTTCTTAAGAAATTAAAGAAAAAGTAAACAAATGTATTAATCAAATCTCTGTACACAATTAAATGAAGAATATTATATAAAACTTTCCTGTAATCCTTCTTAAGAAATTAAAGAAAAAGTAAACAAATGTATTAATCAAATCTCTGTACACAATTGATCCATATATGATGAACTAGATATCTTCACACAAAAAATACGCACAACTCAGTTTTCTATTTTACCCAAAATACATAAAACGGTTGAGAAGTTACTATCTTTAGGATATTTAGGTAGCCCCATTATTTATATATGTAACTCAGTTAAAATAATACATCGCAATATATTGATCATATTTTACAACCACTGACGAAATCACTACCTTTATATGTCAAAGATACTTTTGATTTCATTATCAAACTGAAATCTTTACCGAAACTAACTGAAACTTCATTCCTAGTTGCGCCTGATGTGGTTTCACTCTGCACGAATATACCACACAATGATGGTATCGAAGAGTGTAAATATTATCTTGAAGAAAACGAATATACATGTAAACTATCAAAAGAACCTGTTTGTGATTTGATAAAACTTGTGCTCGAAAATAACTTTTTTCAATTTGGCAATATAAACTATCTCCAAAAGTTGGGAACAGCAATTGGTAGTCCTCTGCCGTCTTCTTATTCATCTTTATTTATGGGGAAATTAGAAAATAGTTTCGTAAATAAATGCCTCTTAAAACCAGGTGTGGTTAAGGTTTTTAGAGGATATCTTTATGGTTTGGATTCAGTCTTTAGAAGACCTTTATTCTTTTATAGACTGTTTAAACAAATTACATCCAACAATAAAATTTACATTCAATGTGTCTGAAACGAAAGTGTCATTTTTGGACGTAGAAGTCGTAAAGAATGAAAATAATGATATCACTACCATGGTTCATGTTAAAAACACAAATATTCAGCTGATAGTTGAATATTCTTCAATGCCATCCTAAATCATATAAAAACAGGATACCATATAGTCAAGCAAAAATATATATATAACTATTTCAGCTGACATTGTTTTTAAATCATCTTTGACAGAGTTAGGTCAGCATTTTCTTAAGTAGAAATTACCCTATTGACATCATTAATACTGCTTTCCAAAAAGTATCTTCTCTTACAAAACACAAATCTTTATAATGTAAAATCAAAAATAGAAATGAACATATCATTCCTTTTGTTACTGAATATAATCCAATTTGCCTAATATATTTAAGATTATCGAACAATATTGGAATTTACTAAAATTATCATGTAAAATAAGTGTTAAATCGCTACACGAAAGCAAAATCAAGCTTGCTTATAAAAGGACTAAAAATCAATTCTAAACTAGAAAAACACTATATAAAAAGGTATCATCTACTAAGTGTAATATACCTAGATGTTCGCACTGTTCTTTTATTAATGAAAATACGTCTTTCAATAGTAATAAAACGAAAGAAAATATGCGTTGTGATCCTAATTGTGCAACATCAAATGTTATTTATTTGATCACATGCAAAAAATGTGGCATCCAATATACTGGACAAACCAGTCAACAAATATCGAAACGTATGAACCAACATAGATCAGACATAAAACATTATAATCGACCAATCATTTTCATCTCATATTGCCGCACATTTTAACAAGAGTTCCCATACTTTGCAAGATTTCTCCTTTCAACCTATTTCAACAAACTGCTTCTGAGATGAACATCTGTTAAAGTAGCAACAGGGGATGATTTTTTCATAATTACAGAATATATAAAAATGTTTTCTGCATAATTTGAGTGTGCAGATTTCAAAAATGATCCCATCTTTATGATATCTTTTCAAATAAATTCCCAGGAAGCATTCAAACACATGTACCGTCCACCATTTTTAATATTGGTCTTTGGCAATTTTTTAAAATTCTTGACCTCATGTTATATCAAGCTGAAATTTTCATATTTCTTACATATATTTTATATAGAAATGTTTTGTGAACATTCAGCTTTAAGAATAAATTGACTTTTTTATGTTCCAGGTAATTCAGGAGCCCCCCTGTGCCTTTTAATCATCCCATCCCCCAACATGTTTGCATGAAATACTATATTTTTGAGTCATACACAAGTTGAATTGATATGTTGCTTTTAAAATAGAATATTTTCCGCTTAATTTGAGTGTGCAGATTTCAAAACTGAGCCAATCTTTATGATATCTCTTCAAATAAATTCACAGGAAGCATTCAAACACATGTACCATCCACCAATTTTAATACTGGTCTTTGGTCACTTTTTGAAAATTCTTGACCTCATGTTACTTCATGCTGAAAGTTGCATATTTTTTACGTATGGTTATATATAAATGTTTGTAAACATTCAGCTTCAAGAATAAATTCACTTTTTCTATGTTCCAGGTACTTCTGAAGACTTTCTGTGCCTTTTTATCACACGCCTGCTAACATTTTTGCATGAAATAGCATAATCATGAGTCATACCAAGTTGAAATTGTATGTTACTCTTAAAACCAATAGTGCATATTCGTTACAGTGTTCTTGTACATATATACATTTTTCTGAAATCACAATTTAGTAAATAACAATTGCTATTTTAGAATTTAGTTATCATAAGATATATTTGGTCAGTTTTCATATCTATAAAATAAAATCAATGTCAAAAGGTTTTCCACTAAGTTTTCAATACAGTAAGTCAGGATTTCTATAGTGTCAGCTTAGGATGGTGCAACATTAAATTTTGGATGTCCTAACTTTGCGATATTTTCATAATAATTATGGCCATTGTTTTGAGCAATATTACATAGTTCATGAAGTAAATACAATTGTGGTATCAGAGATAGAGAAGAAACTGGCACTGAGTTGGTTCTCAAGAAATATTTATAATTATGTATTTGTTTAAATGGAGAAATACTACAGATCGATTCTTGGCTTATGACGACAATATTCATATTGATATTCACAAACAATGGCATGATAATTTTAAATGAATTTGTTTTCATTCTTCAAAAATCTGAAAAATAGTTAACTTTTACCTCTTTTCCATCCCTACTAAACATGAACATTTTAATTTTAATACCAGTGTCTCTAGATAAGAATCGTACGTAGAACAGAGGACATGACATTGATAATATCTCAGTGATCACAATCACATAATATTATCAATACGTGTAGTATCACTGAGTCGGTGAGTGATACTCCCGTCGAGTCTCTAACCTCGAAAATATATTACACAACAAAAATTGTACAAATATTTTGTAATAAGCTTGATATAATGAAAGACAGTACGTCTGTATAATCCGATTCCCTGCTATAAACGTCTGCCTTGTAATACAATCAAAATTTTCGTGTGTTTTTTAACCCAAATTATGTCGTATTGTTGTCATTGTTTACATTTTGTACGTACCCATGTGCCGGGAAGAGTTACCGTTCTTGCTGGCATGGATGACCTTTGAAAAAGACGTAATTCGTGGGTTTTCCGCAAATATTCGCACACATTTTACCATTATTCTCGTAAAAATAACTCCAACGTATTTAAAAAGTAGGCGTAGGTGAGAGTATATGTTCGTTTATTTAGTTTTTCAGCGTTTTGGAAGATTCGTTTTTCGTTTTCTTCCGCTGAATAAGGTGTAGAAATGGCCCAGTGTTTTATACGCTAAATATAGACAATTGACCTTTCAACCATTAAAACAGTCGGATGTAATAATGTCGGCTTTTTGCATACTAAAGCGGAGAAAGTACCGGATGTAATGAGGTTGACATTTTGAGAAAACGTTAATCTTGATCGCCAGTGCCCTCTAGCGGTGTCCCCTGTTGCTAGTTAAAGGAAACCTGTTCGATTTACCGTCTCTAAATTCCAAAACACTTTACGACATTAATTACTCAAGTCTGTTTCTGAGTTCTGATGAAATATTGAACATTTGTCAATAATATATCAAGATATAATATATTGTTTTTATTGTTCTTTTTAATGTGCATTATACATAATACAAATATTAATAAGAGTGTTTATCTCTATTTATTCATAAATGTTTCAGATAGTCATCAATTATATAATATATATCACCCAATTTGTCTGAATTGCGTTAGGTGGTAAACCAGTGTAAAAAAATATTTTCTTTGGTGCTTTATTGCACTGCAACACAAGTATGTCATTTAGTGCCGAGGCAAATATTGCCCCAAAAAACATCATGATAGTTAATCTAGACTATTATCCGATGTTAGGGTTCGAACCCACACCCTTTCATTCGTGTCTGGCACGCCAACCACTGAGCCACCACGGTTCCCGTTGAAATATTTACATGATGCTATTGTTCTTAATATTTATCTTAACACGATCAAGACTAAACATAACCCGATTGCCAAGCTCACATTTTCAAAAGCCACCTTTTCGTGAATTTCAAAAGCAAAAGGAAGAGGAATAAAACGTTTTCAACAAAATAAACACACACCCCTCCCCACCCAAAAAAACAACAAAAACACGAGCTTGTATAATCAGTTTTCTAATTACCTAAAAAGAGCTTTAAACACGAATTCGCTGACGTCTCGCGGTACATCTATCCCATTCTTTGCGGCCATGTTAGCACACACAGATAGTCCTTTTACGACATAGATCAGCAGGTCCTGAAGTGCCGTCACTTGTGGGCTTTTACCGCAGACTCCTACTTTTGTACAGCCCTTTCTGAACTGCGCCTGCTCGCACTGATAGCAGAACATGTCTGATATAAAGAAAACAGAAAGATATACTTAACACAGTCTCTCTCTCTCTCTCTATATATATATATATATATATATATTCTCTCTCTCTCTCTCTCTCTCTCTCTCTCTCTCTCTCTCTCTCTATATATATATATATATATATATATATATATATATATATATATGTGTGTGTGTGTGTGTGTGTGTGTGCAGCTTACGGCACCTATCACTTCGCCTGCAAGCACTAAACCATATACCACCATCGAAGATAGGTACACAGCGATGGATTCCGAAACCCGCGAGCCCAGGTTCTAAACTCCTTAGAGTATGAATTAAAATTATCTAATCTGTATGGTGATATCATTTATTAGTATTTAAAATGATCGCTACGATGTCTACAGAGTGGCTGTTAATGGCGATGTCTAGCATTGGGGCATCGTGCCGCAGACACGTGGCATCATGTCTCACCCCTTCACATTATCCTGACACCAGACTGACCAGTGCTAACACTAACCTCTTAATGCTGAGTGCCAAAAGAGGCAGCCGTTGGTACCATTTTTATGTCGTTGGTATGGCACGACCGAGGTTCGAACCCGCTACATACATTTATGTCATGTTTAGTGCAGGTTTTGCTGATGTAAAGTGATCCCTAATGAAGAGCTCGATTAGTTCGAAACAATCGTTACGAAATTATTAAAACTTTATTATAACTACTGAAGTGGTGTATTGTTCATGTGAACTTGTCTGTAGTAATATACAGTTCGAACTATCAGTTGCTACCAACGATCAGACAGTTGCAGTTCGCTCCACGCTCATTTGTAACCCTAAATGCCGTATGATAACATTAGTGTCAGAAACTAGTTGGAGTGTTTTCTCTGGTTGAGTCAGCTGTAACGTAAACATTAACAAATGGTTAGATCAAACCTTTGTGTTGTGTTATCCCGGAAGACGTACAATTTCCCATATATATATATATATATATATATATATATATATATATATATATATATATATATATATATATATATATATATAGCCTAGCTAGAAGTTGGAGGTGGGGACGCTGTGTATCTAAAGGAGTATCCATGTTAAAAGAGGCTTAGAAATGTTAAAAAGGAATTGGGTGCGATTATCGCTCCTGATGGTTTAATTTCTAACCCGAACACATGAAAACATAGAGCGGACTACATAGAGAACAAGCTTCGTGTTACGTACGCTTCGTTGCTTTTAAACACGCCTATTTTATTCAGGATAGTCGATCCACTCTTTAGAAAACTCGACCAGAATTAGTCATGAGGACCATCTATGATATATATGGGGCCGTCCATTTAGTACGTACGCATGGATGAGGTGGGGGTAACCCAAATGCATACGCTTGCGTATGTGGAGGGTGTCTATTGATAATGTACGTACGAATAGGAAACGGGGGTGGAGTTAAACCTCGATAATATTTTGTCTACATTGTTCTTCAAATGAGCCACAGTTACGCAGCTTATTTCTTTGATGCAGCCAGACAGTCAACGTAGTTGGACTATCTGTTTTATTAAACACGTTAATATTATTAATCCTTGGTCGTTTCTGCGTGGATTAAATATAGGCCGTTATATAGAATTGGGGGGGGGGGGTGCGTCAAGCGTACGTACACAGGTGGGGGTGTAAAAATGTACGCATGTGTACAGGAGAAAGGGTTCAAGATCTGCCAGATTTGTGCGTACGTACTAAATGGATGGCCCCTATCATACTTTATTATAACCGCTGATGTGGTATATTTTTCACGTGAACTTGTCTGTAGTAATATACGGTTCGACCTATCAGATGCTGCCAACGATCTGACAGTTACATCTCTCTCTCCCTCGCTCTCTCTCTCTCTCATGACTGCTTAAAAGTAGCGTTAAAACCTTCCTTCCTTCAACAATATGAAAGTAATATCAAGTCTAGTCATATAGCTTCATTTAATTGTTACGTCTTTTCTTGGCGGTAAGAATACTTCCAATACTGGTGACATCCCAATTCGTATGTGTTTAATAAGCTTAAAGTGCGATCCATGAAATTATCCCCAATTAAAAACAAGCGTTTGAAATTAGATCCATTAATCGGTCGAATGGCTGATATAGAACAAATTCTTTTTTTTTTTAAATGACGACGCTCAGCTAGATTGGTCACGGATGGATAACCAGCATTTAGGAGGCAGGGTTCGATGAGGTTGAGTTATGGCCATGAACAAAATGTTGATTACTCCATGGAGACTTACGAGTTAGCATTAGGTTAGATGTTATTAGGGCCTTTATGGGTAAAAATATGTTATGCATCAGAAGAAGAAAAGAAAAAACCTGAAACGGTCATAATGTGCTAAGATTTGTTTTCAATTCACAGCAGACAAACGTTTCCATTAGATAGCTAAACTACATCTTCAAGTAAGCGAGCAATTGCCAACATCATTTCCAAACGCAAACACTATTATCAAACACTCTAGTTCTATCTGCTCACATACAATTAGCAACTACACTACCACCACCCTCCGCGATTTAGCTTATTAGGCACAATGATCTTACTTGTGATGATATATAAATACGTGTGTGTGTGTGTGTGTGTGTGTGAGTGTACTAACATCAGGTCTCTTACTAGTAGTATCCACCGCCGAGTGGTCTAAAGCGCTCACCGTTACGGATCACTGCCATCTCACCTGTCTGCGTGACTTCGAGTCTCGGATTCGGCTAATGTGGTTAGGTGAGAAAGCTTGCCAGTAGCTTCTCGTGGGTAGGTGGTTCTTTCCGGGGGTTTCCCGGGTTCTTCCTCCACCATTTATACTGGCCGCCATGTATAGCCTATCTTGTGCTGAAAAATGGCGTTAAACCCTACAACAACAACTATTATCCACCACCTCCCAAACTAAATAAAACAATTAACTTACCTGTGTTACGGTTGGCAGCTGCACTAGTCATGCTCCGTACATGGGGGGCCCATCTGACAACGAGGGAAGTTTCAGATGGACCATGATTATTTGTCCCCAAAACTTTTGTTAAAGATGCTAGTGGTGTGAGACCATATCTGATCCGATGTAGTGACCGGTGTAACTCGAGAGCTACTGCACGCCAAATCATCTTCTATTTCATTCGCAAATAATTTTCTTCAGTGAAATTTACAGCTCATAACATGTCTTCCTAACCGAAGTGGATTTAAAACCAATATAGCTTGCACTTGTTCGTAGCACGCAACTGATATTTATAACATCCGTGAAGTCTAACAAGGGCGACTATGTGATAAACAACACGTAAGCGCTATTGAACAAGAAAAAAAAAATTACTTAAATTCACGCATGCGCATTTGAGTGACCACTAATATTGCAATCAAGCCAAATGCTAGTCTGGTTCCCTTCTTAATATGCTCCCTGCGTTGCACTCCGCTAGTAAAAGTAGCGTTAAACTGTTAAAGCCTTCGGAGTGCAACGCAGAGAGCATACTAAGCAGGGAACCAGACTAGCCAAGTGCCTTAGATTTTCCTTGGCTACAGCCATCGTTTCGTAAAATATAAAATAAAATAAAAAAACTTTATACGTAGAAGAATTGAACGACTTCTTACTTTTATAATACTGTATCACATATCTGATTGTTGTTGTCAATAAAGAAAATAATGAATGGCGTATATTTTGAGGTTTTCTTTGCTGCACAGCAAGCACACGTTTTCACGATGTTGATGTGAAGTGTGTGTGTGATTTGGATTTTTAAAGTAGCTTTAACAGTTGTTGTGCGGTTATGATTTGATTACTTGGGTATGTGACGTTGTAGCAACGTTGCTAAAACATATACATGAATATAATCTTAATAGTCCGCTGATATAAACGATATTAAATATTAAAAAAATAACGGGACCTGTATTGATTCTAACATCATCTACAACAATACGAAAGGTGTTTACAGTGTTGTACCAATGTTGTGTTTAACTTTGCACTATTAGGGGGAACAATCATTGTGTTTGTGTGTGTACGTGCGTGTGTGTGTGCGTGTGTGGGTGTGTGTGTGTTAAATTTTTAACGTAGCTTTAAAAAAAATTTTAGTCATATCGCTAAAAAAAAAGTTGAAGTGTGGCGGTTCATAATGATGTCTAGCACTGAGACATCATGCCGCAGACATGTGACATCCTGTCCTACCCAGTCACATTATCCTGACACCAGATCAACGTGTCCTAACACTAACCTTTTAATGTTGAGCGCCAAGCGAGGCAGTTGCTAGTATAATTTTCTGTATAACTCTTTGGCATGACTCGGCCGGGGTTCGAACCCGCGACCTCCCGCATCCGAGGCGGCTGCTTTAACCACTTAGGCCACCCAAGCGGTCCGAACAATCACTTACAACTTTCCTAGCTCTTTTCATTTTTAGTTTAAAAAGAAATAACTGAACGAAGTTTACAATATTTGTCATAAAATATTTTATTCGGGTGCTTTTAAATTATATGCATGACTTGCTATATTATGGTTTTTCAATCTTTTTACGAACATGCAAACCGAAGTTTCCGTGCCGGCCGAATAACATTGGTGGCTGAGATCATGATAGTCTGCTTTTTTCAACGATCAAGGTATGCAAATTAATTAATTAATCTATAATTCGAATATTTAGTTGAAGTATCGTTTCTATTGTGATACTGAGATTCTTCTTTGCTGATTGTTTTATCATATATGTTGAGGCATTCATGCACATGTCAACACGATTCTACCAGGCGGTGCCATTTCCAAAGAAAGAAAATGTGGTCTCTCGGCCAATATGTTCAATCTATACATACAATGACATAATTTGTTTTGGCGTATTTATGTGACCTTTCATTTGACCCGTATTAAATAAATTATGTTGATACACTTTGGGTTGGTGGTGGGCGGGGTTTTAGAGAATAACAATGAGGATGGGGATGGGTTAACGCAATTAAATGCTTCGATTTAGTGGGTATTTTAAGTACGCATGCGCTTAGCTCACGAAAATAAGATTTATCGTTCTTGACCAAACTATGTTTAAAAATTCGAGTATAATAAAATTAAATAAATTACAACCGAAATTTAAAGAAATGTAAGTTTGCACCGATGTATACATGCTAATAGGCATAGATGCAAACTAGGATATGTATATTAAAAGGTAATGAAATTTGGATATTTACAGGCCTAAATGAATCATATAAATTTGATATTATTATTATTATTATTATTATTATTATTATTATTATTATTTTGGTTTTAAACAATTTAATACTGTCATTGTTTCTGTGATTTGTATGTACATGAGGTTTTTGTGAGTAATAAACATAGCACACGTAAATAACATATTTTATTATCTATACAATGTATTTGATAAGCAATAAGATGGATAATCTAAACATGAAAGAACTTGTAAAGTTGGGAATGGGTATAGGTGTGGGTATGGGTAAAAAAGCATGTTTGCTGGATACACACACTTTTCTATGGATGTGTGTGGAATATTCAGCCAAATGTGCCAACATCTGTGTATTATTTCTGAATGCCATATCATTATTTCAGCTTTGCTAAATTTCTTATACTGTCTGACAGGATTATTGTGTTCATGGAAACAAGTTAAGCTACAGAACTATAATAACGAGAAACAAATACGTTTAAAGTAATGCTTGAAGTTGACTTAAAAATTTAACCTCTTTCCAACATTCTTTTGTTTTAGTACGTCAACTTTAATCTTACATATGTAAGCAGTGATGAGACGATATCGCTTTGTTCAAGCATTAAAATTATATTTTCAGTTTTGCAGGGGCATGAGCAGAAGAAGACAAAGATTGACTTTGCTCTGGGTGATACTGGGTTTGATTGTTGACAAAGACTGACTTTGCTCTGGGGATACTGAGTTTGATTGTTGAAAAAGATTGACTTTTCTCTTGGGGATACTGAGTTTGATTTTCGACAAAGATTGACTTTGCTCTGGGGGATACTGAGTTTGATTTTTGACAAATATTGACTTTGCTCGGGGGATACTTAGTTTGATTTTCGATAAAGAATGAGTTTGCTCTGAGAGATACTGAGTTTGATTTTTGACAAAGATTGACTTTGCTCGGGGGGATACTTAGTTTGATTTTCGACAAAGATTGACTTTGCTCTTGGGGATACTGAGTTTGATTTTTGACAACGATTGACTTTGCTCTGTGGGATACTGAGTTTGATTTTCGACAAAGATTGACTTTGCTCGGGGAGATACTGAGTTTGATTGTTGACAAAGATTGACTTTGCTCTGTGGGATACTGAGTTTGATTTTTGACAAAGATTGACTTTGCTCGGAGGGATACTTAGTTTGATTTTCGACAAAGATTGACTTTGCTCTGGGGGATACTGAGTTGGATTGTTGAAAAAGATTGACTTTGCTCGGGGGGATGCTTAGTTTGATTTTCGACAAAGATTGACTTTGCTCTGTGGGATACTGAGTTGGATTGTTGAAAAAGATTGACTTTGCTCTTGGGGATACTGAGTTTGATTTTTGACAAAGATTGACTTTGCTCTGTGGGATACTGAGTTTGATTGTTGAAAAAGATTGACTTTGCTCTTGGGGATACTGAGTTTGATTTTTGACAAAGATTGACTTTGCTCGGGGGATACTTAGTTTGATTTCTGATAAAGAATGAGTTTTCTCTGAGGGATACTGAGTTTGATTTTTGACAAAGATTGACTTTGCTCGGAGGGATACTTAGTTTGATTTTCGACAAAGATTGACTTTGCACTTGGGAATACTGAGTTTGATTGTTGAAAAAGATTGACTTTGCTCTGGGGAATACTGAGTTTGATTTTTGACAAAGATTGACTTTGCTCCGGGGGATACTTAGTTTGATTTTTGACAAAGATTGACTTTGCTCTGTGGGATACTGAGTTTGATTGCTGAAAAAGATTGACTTTGCTCTGTGGGATACTGAGTTTGATTTTTGACAACGATTGACTTTGCTCTGTGGGATACTGAGTTTGATTTTCGACAAAGATTGACTTTGCTCTGTGGGATACTGAGTTTGATTTTTGACAAAGATTGACTTTGCTCTGTGGGATACTGAGTTTGATTTTCGACAAAGATTGACTTTGCTCGGGGGGATACTGAGTTTGATTGTTGACAAAGATTGACTTTGCTCTGTGGGATACTGAGTTTGATTTTTGACAAAGATTGACTTTGCTCGGGGGGATACTTAGTTTGATTTTTGACAAAGATTGACTTTGCTCTTCGGGATACTGAGTTTGATTGTTGAAAAAGATTGACTTTTCTCTTGGCGATACTGAGTTTGATTTTCGACAAAGATTGACTTTGCTCTGTGGGATACTGAGTTTGATTGTTGAAAAAGATTGACTTTGCTCTTGGGGATACTGAGTTTGATTTTTGACAAAGATTGACTTTGCTCGGGGGATACTTAGTTTGATTTTTGATAAAGAATGAGTTTTCTCTGAGGGATACTGAGTTTGATTTTTGACAAAGATTGACTTTGCTCGGAGGGATACTTAGTTTGATTTTCGACAAAGATTGACTTTGCACTTGGGAATACTGAGTTTGATTGTTGAAAAAGATTGACTTTGCTCTGGGGAATACTGAGTTTGATTTTTGACAAAGATTGACTTTGCTCGGGGGGATACTTAGTTTGATTTTCGACAAAGATTGACTTTGCTCTGTGGGATACTGAGTTTGATTGTTGAAAAAGATTGACTTTGCTCTGTGGGATACTGAGTTTGATTTTTGACAACGATTGACTTTGCTCTGTGGGATACTGAGTTTGATTTTTGACAAAGTTTGACTTTGCTCTGTGGGATACTGAGTTTGATTTTCGACAAAGATTGACTTTGCTCTGTGGGATACTGAGTTTGATTTTTGACAAAGTTTGACTTTGCTCTGTGGGATACTGAGTTTGATTTTCGACAAAGATTGACTTTGCTCTGGGTGATACTGAGTTTGATTTTTGACAAAGATTGACTTTGCTCGGGGGAATACTTAGTTTGATTTTCGACAAAGATTGACTTTGCTCTTGGGGATACTGAGTCTGATTGTTGAAAAAGATTGACTTTGCTCTGTGGGATACTGAGTTTGATTTTTGACAACGATTGACTTTGCTCTGGGGGATACTGAGTTTGAGTTTTGACAACGATTGATTTTGCTCTGGGGGATCCTTAGTTTGATTTTCGACAAAGATTGACTTTGCCCGGGGGGATACTGAGTTTGATTGTTGAAAAATATTGACTTTGCTCGTGGGATACTGAGTTTGATCGTTGACAGCGATTGACTTTGCTCTGTGGGATACTGAGTTTGATTTTCGACAAAGATTGACTTTGCTCTGTGGGATACTGAGTTTGATTTTCGACAAAGATTGACTTTGCTCTGGGCAATACTTAGTTTGATTTTCGACAAAGATTGACTTTGCTCAGGGGATGCTGAGTTTGATTTTTGACAAAGATTGACTTTGCTCTCAGGGGATACTTAGTTTGATTTTCGACAAAGATTGACTTTGCTCTGGGGAATACTTAGTTTGGTTTTCGACAAAGATTGGCTTTGCTCGGGGGGGGGGGATACTTAGTTTGATTTTTGACAACGATTGACTCTGCTCGGGGGGATACTGAGTTTGAGTTTTAATTTAGATACAATACAGAAAATCATCGTAAAAATGGTGATGGTAAAATATATGTTATGTTGAAATGTTTTCTTTTTTAAAACCCACTTGTCTCTCCTTAATTAAGTACCCTTGCTGTTTAACCGTTTTGTATTATGATTCAGTTTATCTTATCAATGAAATTAAACTTATATACAGTGCCGAGTGCATTTTTAGATATGCGAGTTTGAGCTAATTTGCAGGAAGCATCACACATCATTGACTAAAGCGAGCAAATTTGTACAATGTTTGCATGATTTGTGTACTCGTGTGACCTTGCATCTTAAATATACTCCTTCTATTATGGTCAAATGACTGATGTTATGTTTGCTTCAGATGACCACTGTGTAACAGATCTGACATCCAATATGCTGGCATTGGCCGACTTCTTGAAAATCCTGCTATCTCTCCTACCCCTTCATGGATGCTAATGTTTAAATTTCTGTAAAGTTTAATTGAAGTTTTGGACTTCTTGCCAGCGGTAGGACATACGGGTTTCAAAAACACAAGCAATTTTCAATTTTCACTTAAATATAGGTTTTGAATGTTGGAGGACTATTACCTTGTGACGTCAAACAACAAGGTTGTAGCAACATCGCAGCAAGTTCACCAAATCACGTTGCCACAACGTTATATGGCCACGTTGCCACAACTAAAGTGCAGTGTCGCTGCAACAACGTTGAATTGTTAGCTGGGTGTACGCCTGCCATATGATGTTATGATGTCCATCAGTTCTTCTCTTACCATTGTCGCTCGGCGAAATATTTCGAGTTATCAGCCATGAACAGGTAGCAAACTTCTTGGATGGCTTGGACTTGGAGGAAAAATGTATCCTATCTTGCGTTTTCCACCATATACAGTTACGAAACTTTGTGGATGGGTTTCAGCTCTAGTAAGAAAAAATTCCATTGACTTCGGGCCGGAAGGTTGTAAAGCTGCAAAATTTTGTACATGTTTGTCGCAGCACATTTTGTCGTGGTCAGTGTGATACGTAACCATTCAAATTGACGTATGGGACAGGTTCGCCATAAATTGATAGCTTGCTATGGTTAACCTCTCTTGCTTGGAGGCATTCTTGGATTTTAATTAGGACCGGCTTGGATAACTGTCCGACAAATGGGTCAGTGTAATGTTGAGTGGAGGAATTTACAAAGTTTATACAAGACAGAGACAAATTTAGGAAAATCTTAAGCCATAAGTCATAAAATGATATTTTCTAGAATAGTTATTAAAAAAGCAAACTAGATAGAATTATTTTCACTTCGATGGGAGTGTTCAACGTTTGGCGATTGTAGAATGTTAAGCCTCGTTGGCTAAGCTAAACGAGGTTGTGTGTTCCCAGAAGAAACTCAAGGTTTTAATTAATTTCCCTCGCGAAATTAACCAGTCAAAGTTTTTTCTGAAGTCTGAGGGACATTTAGGAAATTAATAAATTTTCTCGTTAAATAAATCATTCATGGGACGGTGGTCTGGAAGAATTTGAGAGACATGGAACCATGGAGAGATTAGACTTCATATAAAAGGGAGCGAGTCTCGGAAAAGCACAAGGAAAAATAGCTCCATGCCTGTAAACCACGTAGTGGGAAAAGATTACAACCATGTTACGGTTGACGACCCAAAAAAGTTAGAGAGAGAGAGAGAGAGAGAGAGAGAGAGAGAGAGAGAGAGAGACATATGGCAATGATGGCCTGTCGTCAACAGTGATTCGGAAAGGACCAGAAGTAACCAGATTATGCTGACATGCTGGCAATTTAAGTTCGACCAGTCACTCGATTTAACTCGATTATATGACGAACTTTGCATTTATTGGTATCACAGTACGGCTAATTGCGTTTCTCATAAATTCTGTAATTCTATTTCAATGAGAAAGTGCATAATTCAAATTTTATTTTCAGTTTCATTTTCTTTATGTGATTGATTGACTTGTTATATTTTACATACGGGGGCTCGTGTTGTTGTTATTATGTCTTTGCTCAAATATCTGTTATTCCATACATTAAAGTCATATAATATGTTATTACTTACACGATCTGGGTAATAACACCGACGTCGATCATCTCCTAGATAACGATAACCAAAGCACAATAACAGGTGTGGGATCACATATTATATCACCCAAGTCCTTGACAAAGGTCAAATGTCAAGGTCATTCTGATTCAAATCAGAGAAATGGTTCTGCACGCTAACTTGAGTTCTCCTCCATCCATATTTACCAAGCTTTGGAAATGGCTTACACGTTTGGTATGTAGAACTTGTTTCATTTCGGCGTTGAAAGGTCAAATGTCAGATTATACGTGGCTGGAAGAAGAAAAAGGGATTCCGTATAACATTATTAGTTCTTTATGATAGACTCACACTTTGTGAATGGATTGCACATTTGGTAAGGAAGATGACTATCGAGTTAGAATTCAAAGATAAAAGATTAGGTCACTTTGGATGAAAGAATAAAAACTGTTTTTTTGTACCAATACTCCAGTCAAGGGACATAGACATTTACAAAAGTTTTTAATTTACGTACGGACGAACGGATTAAAATCAAAATATCCAGTGAGGGGGTCTGATAATGAAAACTCATTTAATGTCTGCTAGTTGTGTGCATGTAAATTGAATTAGTAGTAATTAACTGCATGCACAGTTGGAGCATCTGATACCAAAATATGACAACATCAAAACTACCTAGGTCAACTACACTTAATAGTGCAGGATATGTTTAAGATTCAGTGATTCACGTTTGGCACGTTTAAAGTGATTCAACTAAATGTATGCCGAACCCTGTATCATTTATCCAAAAACTTATATTTGTCAACGCTTCAAAGCTTTTGATCAATAGGAATCATTAACGTGGCTAGAAACCTATACTAAGGTGACTAAGTGCAATTTTATTACAGTGCTTGTAACCATTATTCAGAATATGCGTACAAATATCGAATTAAGGTGTATGTGAGTAGTGAAGTGGGGCACCCTAGCGACAATGGGAATTAGCATTACAGAGACCCCTGGGTCACTCTAGCGACAATGGAAATTTAACATGGAGAAAAATCGTGGGTCACTCTAGCGACAAGGGGAATTTAACATGGGAATAAATCGTGGGTCACTCTAGCGACAAGGGGGAATTTAACATGGAGAAAAAATCGTGGGACTGTCTAGCGTCAAGGGAAATTGAATATAGGATTTTTGTTTTAAAAAATAAAAAAATAAAAAAATTTTTTTAAAAAAAGGGGTAGGCAATTCAAAGACTATCTCTTTTCGAGAAATATGGCTGGCCCTGAAAAGGGCCTTTGGGTTTATGTTAATATGCCCTTAACATAAAGGGCATCTGCAACATCTTCTTCTTCTTCTTAGGCTTCGTCGAATGGTAGGTCCATAAACTAAAACTCTTTTCAGGCATCCTTGCCTCTCTACGTAAATTCTACGTATCCATAGGCTCGTGTCGGTCCTGTTGACAACGGTCCACTTGGATCGGACATACATGAGCATGTCCGTCCTGAACATCATCGTTGACACAAGGGTTGAAGATTCAACGTCTGTCCACATGTTGAGGCTCCTAGAATAGGTGAATCAATGCAGTCAACGGCGCTTATTTATAGGGACGGAAAGGATTGAAACGGATTGAGTTCATTCACCAATCCGAACACGCGTTACAAAATTCAGTCAGCTCGCATCCAATCCGAAGAGAGCAGTCTGTGACGTCACGTAGTCAATATAGATTCGCTAGCGCTTGTGTGCAGTCAATCTATGCGACAGTGATTCAACATGACGGAAACTCAGAAAACGATCCAGTGGGGTGAACCAGCAGGGGAGACTGCCCAAGGGAACCCGGACTTACTTTCAGAAGAGGTGAATTGGGATTTTGTGGATTTTCTCTCCTCGCAAGAATTTGTTCCGGAACCTTCGTTACTTTCTTCATTACCGCAAGTGGAGAATTTTAGACAGAGACAGAAAGAAGAATTGGAGAAATTTATACAACGACAAAAGGAAGCGGAACAGACTTTTCTCCTACAGCAACAGCAACAAGAAGAAGAGGTAAGAAAAAAACAACAGCAACAACAGCAAGAAGAAGTAGCAGCAAAGAAACAAGAGGGTGAAAATCAAACGGTCACGGTACTGTTGGACATTTTAGCGGAGTTAAGAAGTCTGAAACAAATGTATCAGACTTCTTTATCACGACCGAAGAGAATACGACCTTCCCGAGCCAAACATGTCAACCCTGTGACTAAGCCTACCGTACCACCCTTAGTGATTTCAACCCAATCATTATCATCATCAACATTACGCAGTCCAGAAGTAGGCCTTGGCCGTGGCAAAGGCTTAAGGCAGTTAAAATTGATTGCTTAAACTCACCCCTACACCATGAAGAAAAAAGGCCCTTTTCAGGGCCACCCACATTTCTCGAAAAGAAATACAATTTCAATTTGCCAATAACTCAAAAAAAAAAAAACTCACCCATGTTACCCTTTTAATACGTGTCTGTGTATGAGTGCGTGAGTGTAGCTTCTTATTTTAAAATCACAACTCAAAGACACTTACCTTATATCATTCATTTATTCTTTTCTCCATTTTTTACAATCCAATTCACAATTTATAACTCAACACTTTAATAAAAAGTTCATTAATTTCTTCTTTTCTCCTTGTTTAGTCTCTCTGTTTTTTGAATTTCTTCACCGTCACACTCTTTTCCTCTTCTTCCTCCTCGCTTTCTTCCCTTCTTCTTTTTTTCTCCTGTTTCTTTTTCTTCACCTGTCTTCTTTCTTCCTCAGAAGAATCCCTCTCTTCCTCTGAAGAATCCCTCTCTTCTTCTGAAGAATTCCTCTCTTCTTCTGACTCCTCTTGTTTCTTTTTTGGGCAATCTGGAGACCAATGTCCTTTTTCTTTACAATAATAACAGGTATCTTGACTTTTGTCTCTTTTATCCCCTGTTTTTTTTCTTTTTTGACGGTCTGGACACTCTGAAGACCAATGCCCTTTCTTCTGACAGATATAGCAAGTATCTTGACTTTTATCTCTAAAGGAAGGAGAGTAGTCCGTAGGCTGGTCTGAAGAGAATTTTCTAATGACCCCTCGCAAAGCTCTGACGAAACGTTCCATCTGGTCAGTCTCTTCCATCGTTGTGCTCGGCTCGAGAGTGAAATGAATAGTGAAAGGACAAGACACACACCCTTTTATATACGCTGGTCTGCTATGACTATAAAGTAGTTTATGGTGTTTGAACTTGAGTCATTTGACTTTTTGCTTTCAAGATGAAACGATCCCATTCATTCGAGAAGAAAGAAGAAGAAAGTAAGAGGCAGAAACGTGATCTATCGCCTCGTACCAGGGCTGAGATCTTGGCACAAATTCATGCCAGTGATTTTGAAGAGGACATGAGTGAACCAGAATCCGAACCCTCTAAACCAAGTTCATCACCCTTAGTTAACCCTGAAAATTACTATTCCATTCGAGAGACGGAAAAGCGCTCCTCTAGAAAATTTAGAACCACGGCTTACAAATACACGGTGAAGTTTAAAGATTTCAAGGCTGAAGTGCCGTTAGAGAAAGCAGAAGGGTTCATCACTGAGGTGTGGGATTCTTTGCTCACTGCACTCAAGCGACAATGTCAACCCAAAGAAGACGATCGCTTGAGACTTTCCATACAACACGACGGTTTGAAATCCCCTGTTTGGATCGAGTTTAGCACCCCTGCAGAATTAACTGCTTCCAAAGTCATGGACAAGATTCAACACGTACAACAATCTAATGATCAGTTTGACATCACCGATGGTAAAGCCACACTGGACATGACCCACGTCTCTCCTCCTCAAGGGACTGGACGCAAAAAGATGTTATTGGTGGACGACCTTCGCAACACCAAAACAAGTCTCGTCCGAATTAACAACCCTCAAGACCAGATGTGTTTAGCCCGTGCCATCGTGGTGGGACGAACCTATGCCAACAAGAACGACACGGCAGAATGGAAAAGAACCTGGAAAACTATTCAACGTTCCGACCGAGCCAAACAACGAAACGAAGCAGAACTCCTGTTACAACAAGCCGGACTGCCCAAAGACACACCTTGTGGCATTCCCGAGATGCAAAAATTGCAAGATGTCCTAGCTCCACGATACACCTTGAAAGTGCACCCTCAAGAAATGCGCGGGCCTCTATTGTTTCGAGGCCAAAATTTTAAGGACGGAAAATACATTCACCTTTATCATCACGATGACCATTTCGATACCATTACCAGTATCACTGGATTCCTGGGATATGTTTATTATTGTGAGAAATGTGACTATGGTTATAATAATCGAGAGCAACACAAACATTGTGGATGGAAATGCTCAGGATGTTTGGCCTCTCCACCCTGTCTGAGCGAAGAACCAGTGCCTTGTTCAACTTGTCTGCGCACGTTTGTCAGCCCTACCTGTTACCAACAACATCTGAAGACGCAAGGTTCACAGAAGAAATGCGCTTGTCAACTGCTGAGATTGTGCCCTACGTGTGGACAAGGCATACTTACCAATAATGCCAAGGCACACGTATGTCGAGGAAAGAAAAAATGTCACATTTGTCACCACATCGTGGACTTGGAACACCAATGCTACGTGCAAAAATACCAACCCTCACCAGAGAAAGAGGACGGTCACAAGAAGAAAGGCAATTTCATCTTTTTCGATTTCGAATGCATGCAAGAGACCGGCATTCACATTCCTAATTTTTGCGTGGCTCATCGAGCGTGCGAGAAGTGCATTCAAGAACCTATCTTCAGTCATTGCCCTCACTGCAGCAAGATTCCTGGAGGACGTGAAAAAATCTTTCGGGGACCGAACACGTTAGCCGATTTTGCACAATGGGTCTTAGACCCCATCGACAAGACGTGGAGCCAAGAGGACATCGAACGTTACGGAAATTGTCATCGTCATGCCACGGTGATGGCTCACAATTTCTCCGGATACGATGGACAGTTTCTTTTGAGGTACTATACGGAACAAGGCACCGAGCGTCCTAAAGTGACTTTGAACGGAGCCAAAATCATTTTCATGCAAGTGGGACAAGTACAGTTTAAAGATTCGATGAGCTATTTGGCCATGCCTTTGAGTCGAATGCCTAAAACGTTTGGAATGACAGAAATGGCTAAAGGGTACTTTCCACACTTTTTCAATACGGAAGCCAATCAACACGCCGTTCTACCCCATTTACCTGAGGCTCACTATTACGACCCCGACAACATGCGCACCGAACAACGAGAAGCTTTCTACGCTTGGTACCAGGCTCACGCTTCGGACCCTTTCGACTTTCAGGAAGAAATGCTAAAGTATTGTCGTTCCGACGTGGACATTTTACGGCGTTGCTGTGGAAAATTTCGAGAACTGTTCATGGAACACGGAGGGGTCGATCCTTTGAAAGAAGCTTGCACCATTGCCAAAGCGTGTTCCTTAGTGTATCGACAACGATTCATGCCTGAAAACACCGTGGCTGTCATCAGTCCTCAAACGACCCACTTTGTCAAACGTCAATACTCGGTCAAAGCCCTACGTTGGTTACATTACTTGTGCGACAAGGAAGACAAGTGGATTCAGCATGCCCGCAACGGAGGGGGCGAAAAGACCATCGGAACGTATTCAGTAGATGGCTGGGACTTAGAAAACCCCAAGATCGTGTACGAGTTTAACGGTTGCTTATTTCACGGATGTCCCGTCTGTTACCCTGACCGTGGTACTAAAAATCAGTTTTTGCAACGAACCATGGAAGACTTGTACCAGGACACTTGTCAGCGACGCCTAAAGTTAGAACAGGAAGGATACCAAGTGGTGGAAATGTGGGAACACGAGTACGATCACCGTATGAAAACCGATCCCGAGTTTAAACGTCTCGTGGAAAGTTACCAGTTCATGGACCCGCTGAACCCGAGGGATAGTTTGTACGGAGGAAGGACCAATGCCACCTGTTTGCTGTACCAAGCCGACGAAGAGAAAGGAGAAGAAATCAAATACTTGGACGTGTGTTCGCTGTATCCCTACGTGTGCAAATATTGTCGCTTTCCTGTAGGGCACCCGCAATTGCTGACGGAACACATCGACCTGAAAAACATTCGACAATACGAAGGCTTGATCAAGTGCAAAGTTTTGCCTCCCACGAACCTCTACCATCCCGTCTTACCTCACCATTGTCAAGGCAAACTGATGTTTCCCTTGTGCCGTACTTGTGCCGAAACGTGCAACCAAGACCAACCTTGTCAGCACACCCAGGAAGAACGGGCCTTGACGGGAACCTGGGTCAGCGTAGAATTGTTCAAAGCTCTGGACATGGGATACCAACTGTTAGAAGTGTACGAAATTTGCCACTTTCCCAAGACACAACAATACCACAAGGGTGACCCTACTCAGAAAGGCATTTTCGCAGACTACGTGGATGCCTTTTTGAAACTGAAGCAAGAAGCCAGCGGCTATCCTTCCTGGTGTCACACTCCCGAAGACCAAATACAATTCAAAGAGAAATACCGAGAACAAGAAGGCATCACTTTAGACCACATCGAGAAAAACGAAGGCAGGCGATCGTTTGCCAAAGTGATGTTAAATTGCTTGTGGGGTAAAATGGCACAACGACCGTGTTTACCCAAGACGGAATATTTGACAGAACCTTCCCGCTACTTCCAGATGATTCACGATAAAACCAAATACATGAAACACGTGGATATCGTTCGAGAGAATTTGATCTTGGTCAATTACGAAGAAGATCTGGACTTTGTACAAGACGACCCTTTTGGAAATGTCATCATTGCGGCTTACGTGACAGCCCATGCTCGCTTAAAATTGTACGAAGCTTTAGAACTGTTAGAAGAACGCGTCCTGTACTTTGACACGGACAGTTGCATTTACATCCATCACCCGATTCAACATCACCCTAGCATCGAAGGAGACCGTTTAGGAGCCTGGACAGACGAGCATCCCGACGACAAGATTCTAAGTTTTGTCAGTGGCGGTCCCAAAAATTACGGCTACCAATACCGTGACAAACAAGGAGAAGTGCACACGACGTGCAAAGTGAAAGGACTGACTCTGAATTATCGTACCAGTCGAGTGGTCAACTTTGGGGTATTGAAAGAAGCCTTGCAATCGGGAGAGGATGGAAACTTTAAAGTGACCACCTTTCAACCGAACAAGATTGTACGTTTACCCACTCACCACATCGTCAGTCGACCCTTGGAAAAAGTCTATCAAATCGTGTACCAGAAGCGAGTTCGACTTCCCAATCATTTCACCTTACCGTATGGACACGTTGGTATAAAACATTGGTTGTAAGATAGTTACCCCACCAGAAAGATGACTTCGCCACAGCAAGAATCGAGTGAGAAACCCGATGAGAACTCCAAGTTCAAACCCTACCATTTTCCAGTCTTCTTACCTGACTATTGTGATTGTGCCCGTCGATTGGACACGTTTCAGAAATGGCCTACGGATAGGGAAGGATTACCTTCTTCGCATGTTTTAGCTAGAACAGGATTTGTCTACTTGGGACCTGAGTCAGGATTGGGATACGAGGTACAGTGTTTTGCTTGCGGACTGAAGTTACGAATGGATCTATGTATCTATAAAGATTCAGCTATTCTGGAACATACTCGATGGTCTCCGCACTGCCCTTACCTTTCTATGGCCTTTCCACCCATCACACTACGGTACAATGTTGACGGTACCTTAGAGACGGTACCTTCCGAAACAAGACATAAAAAACGTAAAAAAGGAAAGATGTACAAGCTGGAGACTGCATTGCGACTAGTATAAAAAGGGGGCTATGGTCAAGATCGATAGTTCATTGTGACTACCAAGACCGAGCGAACAAGATGAATACTTTGAAAAAGACATCGTTTCAGTTTGGGGATTGTAAAAAAGTTGTATCTTCCTCTAGTGTGACTAATATTGGATGGATAAGACCCATGCATTGCGACGGAAAATGTCCGGAAGGAAACTGCGATTGTCCATGTGGTTACCATTGTAATTGCGTAACGGAGTTTGCAGACGAGTGCGATTGTGAGCCTTGCGATGGGACCGATGCTGTACCTTGTGACCTGAGCGATGCCGTAAAGCATCATGGGAACTTTAGTGCCCCTACCCCTGTCATGGAAAGTGATGCTGTGCGTGTCAAACCTGTGGGATGCGAAAGCGATGCTGCTCGTCCTCTTGGACATTTTACTGGGTTTCGTTTTAAAAGGGAATGTTCACCTTCACGTCTACCCCCCTACGGATGTCATCCAGCCCTGAGCAAACTCCTACCCATGTCACTCAACCCTCATCGAAACGAACCTGTGAAAGACGAATATTCGTTTCCTGTGCGTTTGTCGGAATACTGCGACTTTGAAAATCGTCTTCAATCGTTCAAAGGAAAATGGCCAAAGTATCTGGGAGGACCGACCCCCGAAGAATTAGCCAGAGCCGGATTTTTCTACTTGGGCGAAGGAGATAAAGTCAAGTGCTTCAGTTGCGGTGTGTCACTTCACCACTGGGAACCGCAAGATTCGGCCTACGTAGAACATGCTCGATGGTCACCGAATTGTCATTACTTACCTTTAGTGGGACCGAGACATTGAAGTAACTTCTTACCATAATCATCTGTTCATGGATACTTTACAAGAGAACATTTGTGCTTTGCCTGTGGAGTTGAGAGAACGCATTTACCGAGAGCTGGTCAAAATACAAGTGAAACGTAAAGAACAATTGCATCCGATACGTCACCGGTGTTTGAACCACTGGTACCTGAAGGCTATACAAGGACTGATTCAATTGAAAGTGTTCCATTGGACAGACATTGATCAACGACCTCCTGGTTATAAAAAGGAATGGTTTGGTATTGACGATTCTATCTACTACATTGTAAACGTATTGCATCGAATTCCAGAGGAAGAGTTAACGAATTACCAACATCTTTCACACAATGTCAACTTGGTGAAAGAGGAAACTTCTGAACGAATTGTAATGTGTAGATTAGTGACTCAACGATTTAAATTCGACACTGAAGTGAAACCATGTTTGTGCAAAGAGTACATTTCTTGTGTCAGACCAAAGAGGATTTAGTATGACCTATTCATGGATACTTTACAAGAGAACATTCGTGCTTTCCCTGTGGAGTTGAGAGAACGCATTTACCGAGAGCTGGTGAAAATACAAGTGAAACGTAAAGAACAATTGCATCCGATACGTCACCAGATCTTTAACCACTGGTACTTGAATGGTATAAGAGAACTGATTCGTCAGAAATTCTTTCAATGGTCAGACATTGTTCAAAACTTTGAGGTCGCTAATGATCGACATGTTCATAATTATGGTTACTTCGAGATTCACCTACAGCAATACATTGAGGAAGACAAGTTAAAGGATTACCAACATATTTTACGTGGAATCTACTTAGAGGAAGAGGAAACACCTAAACGAACTCTGACGTTTCGGTTACAGTATGCAAGATTTAGATTCCCTACTGGAGAACGAAGATCTCTGGCTAGAAAGTACGTCTATTGCATCCGAAAAAAAGAGAATATAAAAACAGGCTGCCATGCCACGGTTTATGTCACATGTCATCCAACAGATTCCGTGGAAGGAACTCAATGACCATATTCAAACCGTGGATCATTACCATCAATTATTACAAGAACTGTATCCATTCAATTTTGGACGACAAGTGGTGTGTGTCTTAGTGACTTGTTTTCTGGGATTTCGTTTACCAGTCGATTCTTTGTGGACTCTTTACGATCAGTACTTACCACCTCCATGGCCTTAAATGGTCACGAAAAACTCCTTTTGCTCAAAGCCTTGCGTTTTCATCTGGATACTTCTCGACCTCAACAGGAAAAAAAGATTCGTCAACTTTTAGCGACCCAAGACGTGTATGACGATGTGTGTGTAGCTTGTGACTTACACCCTCATTGGACAGATGTTCGTGATTGGAAAAAGGGGGGTTTTGAGGCTTGGACCCAAGAAGTGGCCCAGTATGCACAAGAGTTGTTCAAGGAAAAAAGTTACTTTTCAACCTGTGTTAGTGACGGTGCCAGAAGAACCCGTCACCGAGAACAACCACTCGCTTCAGGACAGGACTGTCATGGACATGCCTGAAAGGTCATTCCGGGAGGACACTTGTGTGACAATACCTCATGTAGAGACTGTAAGAACATTACACACTGTCCCTAGGACATCTTGGTTAACCAAAACATGTTGTACAGACACTTGTTTATATTCCACTTTGATCGCTTTGCTGTGTTTTATATTCCTGTACATCACTATTTGGGTTGTATGTATTTTTGTCTTTCGTGTTCATATTTGAAACATTCAATAAACGTGTTCTGAAAAAGTATATAAACTCTTGTCTTGTTTGTTTTTTCGTGTCACAAGTGACATTTCTCATACCATGGCTACCTCTGCTGTCTCTGCTCCCTCTTCCTCTACTGTCAAAGTCATCGACGAACACTTAGATCGTGCCAGTTGGGAGGCTTTGTATCTTCGCCATCCCTTTAACATGCTCATTGCTGGACCTAGCGGTTCAGGCAAAACCGAATTCGTCAAACGTTTGATCGAACATAAACATCATTTGATCGATCGGCCCCCTCAACGGATCGTGTGGTGTTACAAAGAGTGGCAATCGGCGTACAGCCTCTTGCGAGAAAGTCAAGGCGATTCCATCGTGTTTGTGGAAGGCATTCCTAAAGAAGACGACGGCATCGTCTCTGACTCCCGTCTAACCCATTTGGTCATTTTCGACGACATGTTAGGAGAAGACGAAGAAGAAATTAAATTGTGGTTTACGCGAAAAGGGCATCACCGTAATGCCAGTGTCGTTTACATCACCCAAAATTTGTTTCAACAAAGTAAAGCCCATCGCACCATCAGTCTCAATGCGCATTACGTGGTCTTGTTTAAAAGCCCTCGAGATAAATCGCAAGTGCAAGTCTTAGCCAAACAGTTAGGAACGCCTTGGCTGACTCAGGCGTACGACGATGCCACTCAAACGCCACACGCCTATTTACTCGTCGATTTGAAACCTACGACTCCCGAGGATTTGCGATTTCGTACCCACTTGTTTCACCACTGGTGCCAAGACGGAGGGCCTGTCCTGTACACGTCTCCGTCCTCGACTTCATTTCACTCCCCATAAAAAAAATCTATAAAAACCTCAGACCCTTTTTCGTCTGTCTCACACAGTGTGAACATGACGTCCCTTCAGTCGCATCTTCCCGTCAAATTGATTCGTGCCTTGTATGGCATCAGTCGAGAAAAAGATCCACAAACACGAGCCCGTGTCTTAGAAGCTAGTCTCAAAGAAGTCTTACGATGGTTCACGGTGACGGCACGTCAATTACTCCAAGGAATCATTCAGATTCCTCATCAAACCCAACGCTTTTTCGATCGAAACAAAGTCGCTTTGGTCCAACTGGCCGATCCCCGCATCGACACTCAAACCAAAAAACAAATCATTTTGAAACCTGGAGGGAGCGGTACTCTAGGAGGGGTCATCATTCGCTCACTCTTAAGATGGGATCCTAATGCCCCCAAAGTTATCCCCAAGACAAAAGTCCAACGAAGCCCCAAGAAGAAAAAGAAAAAGACCAGGTCCCCAAGAAGAATAACTTCTCCAGTGGCAGGACCCTCCTCTTACCAGACACCACCACCATCACCCCGGAAAAAGAAAAGAAGCCCCCAGAAAAAGAAACAGAGAAAAAGTCCCCAGAAAAAGAAAAGTCCACAGAAGAAGAAGAAAACTAGTCGCAAGAGAGGCACTTCGGCCAGGACGCAACCTTACACTCGCAAGCCACGACCTGCCACAGCGTCTCCGGCAGCCTCACGTTTGTCCACTTCTCCGTTGATGTCACCAGGAACTGAAGAGTACTTGGAGACGTTGATCACACCAAGAACTTCTCCGTTGATGACCCCCAAAAGAACTTCCCCAGTGGCAGGACCTTCCAATTTAGCGGCAGTGGCTGCTGCTCACAAAGTACCTTCTCCCAAAATCAAAGTCCATGAAAGATCGGGCATGTTACAAAGTTTACTGGATTTGTCCAAGCAAGAACTGGCTCGATTTAGTCCGTTACGTACCCCTGCACGACGTGTCATGCCTGTCCTCAAACTGATAAAACGTAAAGACAATCAGTGGCGACGAGTTCCAGTATAAAAAGACCTGTGACCAAGTCGGAGGTATCAGTGAACTTGTAAAAGATGTCACCTCCAAGAAGCCACAAAAGAAAGAGACAAAGGCAGACGCGTCATCCGACAAAGCGCTTAGCCAAGCATCGACGTTACCCTAAAAAAAGACACAGTCGTTCCAAGAAAAAGAGGCGTCAACAAAGGGGAGGATTCCTTGGCGATTTTCGGAAAAACATTGTCACCTTTATGACAAAGCGATAGTCCCAGAAAAAAAAGATAAAAGGGTGTGCGTTAAGTCATCGACGTTAGTGTCTGTTCGGTGAATGTCCCGGAACCCACAAGCAAAAATGTCACCCTCCAGAAAACCCCAAGGAAAAAAAAGGAAAGGACTGCCACCACGTTTAGCCAAACATGGGGACCTGTTATCTGTCCTGTCCAAAGCTTCTCCACCCCTACGAAAAAAACTCATTCAAACGGCCTCCAAAGAGGTCATCGATACCGTGTGCGAATGTTGTTTGAACGTTTTGAAAGGCACGATCCCTTTGTCCAAACACCAGAAACAATGCTTAGGCAAACATCGTCACGTTCTTCGGAAAATGGTTCAAAAGAAAATTCCCATTCGTCAAAAAAAGAAGATGTTGGTCCAACGTGGAGGCATTTTACCTCTCTTGTTAGGTCCCATACTAAAAGGAGTCTTGGGAACCATGTTGGGAGGACTGATGGGAGCAAGATAAAAAGGCCTTCGGAAGTCCCAAGATCTCAGAATTCATCCCTGACAACCCCATGGAAGGACGAAAACTAGCTTTAGTGCCTTACAAACGATGGATGGAATACCATCGGTGGCAAGAACAACGCACCCCGCATTTACCTCCCAATCCCAATTTGAGCGAGATGTCCCAGTTACAACACGAATTGCAATCCTTGATGGATCGCCAAGATTTGTCCGAAACAGAAAAATCGCAAAAGTATGGTCAACTCTTGCAAAGACTGCAACTCTTTCACCAGAAAGCTTTAGACGAAACAGCTTTACCCACTCTAAAAGATTTTAAGACCTTGATGAAAAGTCCAGCACCATCACCAGTACCAGTACCAGTACCACCAGTACCCGTGACCAAGACAGAAATAGGAGAAGAAGAGGAAGGGTTTCAAACTCCACCAGAAAAAGTACGCAAGTTAACAACACCACCTACCTCCAGAATTGGATGGATTAAAAAGATGATGGCCACCCCTTCTTCCTCACAAGAGAAAAAGAAAGTGAAGACAGAAGTGAAGACAGAAGTGAAACAAGAACCGATATCCCCCGCTCAGACATCCTTCTCCTCTTCGACACCTATTGCCGGTCGCACACGCAAAGCCTTGCAATCCAAGAAAATACCCCAAGAGAAAAAGAGTAGCCTCTTCCAAGAGTGGGTGCCTTATTAACACACAAACACAAAAAATGGAAAAAGTCTTAGCCAGCATTTACTACGATCCCTCCCATCCTGGAGGTTACGCAGGAGTTCAAAAATTGTATCGTGCTGCCAAAACTCGACTGAAAAGTCTCCGTTTACCTCAAGTGCAACGATGGTTACAAGAACAAGCTACCTACACTTTACACAAACCCATTCGACGCAAGTTTGCCAGAAGTCGCACCCGAGTGGAAGGCATCGATCATCAATGGCAAGCCGATTTAGCCGATGTCTCTCATTTGGCCAGCTATAATCGCGGCTACAAATATTTGTTTTGTGTCATCGACGTCTTTTCCAAATTTGCCTGGGTCGTGCCCTTGACTTCCAAATCGAGCAGCGAGTTAGTGCGAGCCCTGCAACGGGTGTTGAAACAAAGCGGTCGTCACCCTCTTCGATGGCAAACGGACAAAGGTACCGAATTTCTGAACCAAGCTTTCCAAAAAGAATTAAAAAAACGTGACATTCATTTTTTTACCACCGAGAATCCCGAAACCAAAGCCAGCATCGTGGAACGTTTTCAACGCACTTTGAAAGAACGCATGTGGAAATATTTTACGCATCACCACACTCTGAAGTACATCGACATCTTACCGCACCTGGTGCAAGCTTACAACCAATCTTACCATCGAAGCATCGGACGTGCCCCGCAAGACGTGACTCCCGACAACGAAGTGCTGGTGTTTGAGCGCCTGTTCGGTACGTCCCCGACGAGGGCTGTCCCCAAGAAAAGTGGAGAGTTGGCCGTAGGAGATTGGGTGCGCATTGGTAAAACCAAACGCACTTTCGACAAAGGTTACTTACCTAACTGGACGACCGAACTGTTTCGCGTCACTGGACGAGTACATGGCCGTCATCCTGCCGTCTATAAATTGGAAGACATGAACGGAGAAGTACTCAAAGGAACGTTTTATTTGCCCGAGTTACAACGTGTCACCAAAAAAGAAGACGACGTGTACGACATCGAAAGCATTCTCGAACGCAGAACCCGTAAAGTGGGCAAACGACGTGTCAAAGAAGTCAAAGTACGTTGGAAAGGATATCCACCCAGTTTCGATTCTTGGATCGAAGCTTCGCAAGTCATCGACTATAAAAAGAAGAAGTGACCATCATGCCCTTTCACACATCAGACGCAGCTACGTCGACCAGTCCTTCTTCCCCTAGTTCTTCTGTGCAAGATTTACAAAAACAACCCTTGTGGGTGTGGTGCGGAGAACGTGTGCCTAAAACGCAAATCGTCTTTTTCTGCCAAATCTTCGTGGTGTATTGTGTCATCGGGGCAGCCATTGCCAATTTGAGTTTGCAACAAGGAGACAAACAATTGTGGACCATTTTATTGAGCAGTTGCATCGGTTACCTACTTCCCAATCCCTCCCTGAAATTCTCCTCGAACGGGAACGTTGTGTCCAGTGCCAGTGCCAGTCACCAGTCCAACCACAATCAGAACCCCATTTTGGGCGGAGACACACCTCTGACATCCACTAATATTCCCTCGGACAGCCACAGAACTCTGGAATTATGAGTCACCAAAACCAATTTTACTTAACCTTACCCAGTGACAGTTCCATGGAGGTGTTTCCCAACAACACGTTGTGCTGTTACACGGCCAAATTACCTCAAGCCATCCCCTTAGATCACGAAGCCCATTGGGAAGTGGCTTTAGTAGAAATGATTCACCCGACCCAAGTCCTCAATGTCCTTCCCAATCAAAATAAATTTGATGTGGAAGTTCATGACGAACAAATGCAACAGTACTTGGATACCCATGGCAAATATGACAAGAAAACCCGTAACACACAAAATCCAAAGTGGACCACCTATCACTTGTTCATTCCCCCAGGCTATTATTTTAGTGGTCAACATTTGGTCAGCACCATAGCCACCAGGTTTAATGGTGTGTTTCTGAAAGCTTTGGAAAGTGTCAAAAAAAGTGTCACCCTGGAGTACCACAAAACAGCTCGTCGCTTCCTGATAAAATTTCCTGAGGGGCCTAAAATCATGTCTTTCTTATTTTGTCCTGAATTGTTTGACATGTTGGGCGGGGACATGGAGATGAAGAAGAAAGTAGAACAACAAAAAGGCGAATTACTAGTCATTTCTGACAACGATACTTTTGCCAAGTATTTTCGTACCCCGGTAGAACTGAACCAAGGACTGAATTTGATGTTCGTGTACTCCGATGTGGTGGAATACAACGTGGTGGGACACACCTCCGTACCGTTACTGCGTGTCATTCCTTTCAAAGTGGATTCTGCCGCAAACGCTGACGAGGAAGGTGGAAACACTTACCATGTCCACCGCGAATTTGTCCATCCTCACTATTTGCCGGTCAGCAAGTCGTATTTGGACACGGTCAACATTACTATAAAAGGAGATTTGGGACAAAATATTCCATTCACCAAAGGAAAAGTCACGGTGAAACTCCATTTTCGAAAACGGTTCTCTCACGATTCGTAAGTAAGTCATGTATCCAGTGTACCGAGGGGTGGCTCGACAGCGAGGACACGGTTTAGGAGACATGTTAAAATCGGCCTTTCGTTCGGTGGCCCCGGTGTTGAAACCGATGGTGACACGCGGATTGCACGCCTTGAAAGATGCGGCACTGACGCAAGGCAAAGAATTTCTCCAAAATGTCATCATCGACAAACAAAACCCTAAAGAAGCCTTCATGAGGGCAGGCAAAAATGTCTTGCTGCAAACGGGTAAAGACATTTTGGGCCGACGAGACACACCTATAAATGCCCTGCACGATACCGAGTCAAGCATTCAGCAAGGACAAGGCAGAAAGAGACGAAGAAGAAAACACCCCTTCACCAGACTTCAAGCGAGAAAGGCCAAGAAAAGAAGAACCGTACGAGACTTAGACGTTTTCGATTATTGAGAAAAGAGACAAAAAATGATGCACCGAGAGTCTTGCGCTTGTTCCAAGACGGAACTGGATCTGTTTGCCATGCCCCCCACCATGATGACGATGCAAGAATCCCAATGGGTGGAATTTCACCCCGTCTCCTCATTGACAGCCTCAGCTCCCATCGAGTTTGAAATCAAAGGACAGCCCGAAGATTACATCGATCTGAATAGCAGTTACTTGTACTTGAAAGTCAAACTTGTCGATGAGGACAATTCGACCCTAGATGGCGATGAGGTAATAGCTCCCGTCAACAATTTCATGCATTCCTTGTTTAGCGGAGTGGACTTGTACTTGAACAACAAACTGGTCAGCAGCAGCATGGATACTTACCCTTATCGAGCGTACCTGGAAAATCTCTTGACGTACGGAATAGACGCCAAGAACACTCATCTCAATGCCTGTGTGGTATGGGAAGCTGACGAAGCTGATAAGTTTGAAAATTTCGAAACTGATGAAAAAAAAGAAAACAATGACGGATTTGTAGAACGAAGAGACAAAATCAAAAACGGACAAAGTTTAGAACTAATGGATCGTTTGCATTTGGACATGTGGTTGCAAGAGAAATATTTGCTGAACGGGGTGAATGTCCGCCTGAGACTGAATCGGAGCAGTGCCGCTTTCCATTTGATAGGTACTACTGTTTGCAAAACTGTCATCGAGGAAGCCAGACTCTACGTACGTCGTGTGGAAGTGTTACCTAAAGTGGGAAACGACATCAGTCAAACGTTGAGCAGAACGACAGCCAAGTATCCCATACGACGCGTGGAAGTGAAAACCTTCACCATTCCCAAGGGACAACGATCCATGATCGAAGATCATCTGTTCCAAGGACAGCTACCCAAGCGTTTGATCGTTGGTATCGTCGAAAATGAAGCCTTCAACGGAGCTTTGGCTAAAAATCCTTTCTACTTTCAACACTTTGGCGTGTCCAAGATCGAAGTCAGTCGCGATGGCAAGACCTTGTGTACCCGACCCTTTGAGCCTGACTTTGAGAAGAAGAATTACTTGAGATCGTACTTGTCCCTGTACGAAGCCACCGGTCAGTTAGGAACCAACACCAGTCACGGTATTACGTACGAGGATTATGTAGGAGGCTATGCTTTGTGGGCTTTCGATTTCACTCCAGACCAAGGCAGCGACGAGGGACATTTCCACCCTATAAAATCAGGCCAGATTCGTGTGGAAATTCAGTTTGCAAACCGAGACCCTGATGTAACGGTGAACGTCATCCTGTATGCAGAATTCGATAATACCATAGAAATCAACAGTTTGAGAGAAGTCATCCTAGATTACTAGAAAGCCATGGAAGACTGTTGTCCCTCTTTACCTAGTGAAGAAACTTTGGAGATGGAATGTAAGGAGACCGTGGAAGGAGAAGAAGATATCATGATGAAGTCGAGATGGCCAGAACAAGAAGCCCATTTAGTCTCCTGTTTTGCCAAACACTTGGTCGACAAAATAACAGAATTGATTAAGAAAAATTGCTATGGATGTCAAAACGATCATCCCAGTCAAATTCAACACGATAAATGCCTGATGTTGAGTCAAGAAGAAAAATTGGACGAGTATCTGGACGAAGCTTGGAGTCTCATCTCGAACGAAGACGTGTTGCACCAGTGGTATAAAGACTTGCGTGAACATTCTTGTCCAGCATTAACCACTCAAGAGATCCATCGCATCGAAGCTCTCCTGAATCAAAGTGAGGAAACAGAACGAATAACCGTTTATTCGTCAGACATTTTCAAGCAAAAAGTCAGGATCGAATTGACCACTTATTATTACCTGTGAAGAAGAAAACAAACACAAAAAACAATGGATACCTGGGAACTTTATTACCTTTTGAACCACAGTTCGTATACGTCTTCTTGGAATCCTGTCGTCTGTGCTAAAGATGAACTCCCTCATCGCAAACCTAAAGACCATCAAGCTTACGTGATCAACACGGACGATAGTCATCTCCCAGGAACCCACTGGGTAGCCGTCTACTTTCCTCAAGAAGGCTGTGTGGAATATTTCGATTCGTACGGATTGCCCCCTTTGGAAGACGATATCATCGACTTTATGAGAAGAAATGCTCAAACCACCCGATTCAATAACGTGAAATTACAAGGCACAGATTCCTTGGTGTGTGGACAATATTGTGTGTATTTTCTGCATCATCGCAGCCTGGGCTATTCCTTAGAACATTTAGTGACTCATTTTGATCCTCGTTCTTCTGCTAGAAACGATGTGAAAGTAGATCGATGGTTTTGTGACCATTATGCTTATCTTTTGTCTCAAGCTAGGAAACGTAGTGTCCATCAATGGCCTAATGATTTCCAACAGTGGAAATCACAATTTCATTCACAACGTTGTCAGCCCTGTTTAAAGTAGATAGTCCATTGAGAAAAAAGTTTGTGATTTGAAAAAATTATTTGATGTTATAGTGTTGGATTATTGTTAAAAATGTTGTTGTTTAGTGTTAAGTGATTTTTTGAATAAAAAATGTTGTGTTTAGAAAAAAATGCCTTTGTCTTTTGTTTAGCTATAAGAATGTTGGATTGATGCTCTTTCATTTCTTACTATCCCTCTCATGACAATCACTGAACGTTGCGAATCGAAAACCGTGTGGGGGGATGTTTTCCTTCACGTCCGCGCTTTCACTTTAAGAACCGGGGTTGTTTCCAGTCTAACCATCCATTGTCGACTCATCCTCCTACGAAGATGTGCTCCAAACTAGCTAAGCTCAACGAAGCCTACGTGAATTTGCATAGGGTCAGACACAGTCTGATACCGAAGCCAGAAGAAATAGAGAATGTGAGAATGTTAAAAATCACTGAAGACCTGATAGAAGAGCTCTTCAGAGAAGAAGTGAACAGGGAGAAAGAAGAATGGACGGAGAAGTACAGACTTCAAAAACAGCAACAACAACAACAACAACAACAGCAGCAGCAACCTGAACCTGACAGAGGCTTTGTCGATTGTCGTATCGACACCAAAGAGTTCTTCTTCTCTTTCCGAAGAAGCAGACCTATCGCCAGAAAGTCTATCCTCAGAGGACATCGCATTCTTAGAAACTAAAAAAGAATGCCATAGCAAACAAAAACAACAAAAAAACAGCCCTTTTCAGGGCTACCCCAATACTCTAGAAAAGAAGTAACGATCGATTTGCCAATGTGTGTGTAGGTAGAGTAGTGTGAAAATAAACACTAACTCTTTCTTAAAAATTTTGAGGGTATGTGTTGGTGTGTTTGTGTTTGTAAGTGATAAAGTAGGTTGGTGTGGATAGTAGATTAAAATGATGTTAGTTTGTTTTTTTTGGGCTGCTTGAGGTGTATAATTGGGGTTAGATTGGATTGCTTTGAGTATGTGGATAGTCTATTGAAGTGATGGGTAGCATAAAAAAGTGAGCGAGTGTTTCTTTTAGGTCCGCGCGTTGTTGTTGTTTTTTTTGGTCATGATCTAGGTAAGATGAATTTTATGTTTTTAGGGGGATGTTTTCCTTCACGTACGCGCTTTCAGTATAAATTGAAACTCGTTCGGCAGTCCAGCTACCCTTGTTGATTGATCAACACAGCCAGAAGAATGACTAGCAGAATAGTGAAACTGTTAGAACTCCAGATGCACCTGGAATATGCCAGGCGGATAGTAAACGAACTATCAGCGGAGGCTATAGTAGAAGAAGCAAGAATAAAGAAGGAAGAAGAGGAGAGAAGACAGAGGGAAGAGGAGGAAAAGAAAAGAGAAGAGATGATGTCGTTTAATATTCCTGAAACAGAGGATTGGGGTGCTGAAGCGAATCATCCTCCCTCTGCGCTCCCCAGAAGAAAGGTGAAAGAAGACTGGGGAAGAAGATGCGTGTGCGGCGCCAGGCCAGGAAGGTGCAACCATTAGATAGGTGCATCTGGAGTTTAAAAAACAGCCCTTTTCAGGGCTACCCAATAGTCTAGAAAAGAAATAACTATTAATTTGCCAATGTGAGTAGGTAGAGTAGTGTGAAAATAAACACTAACTCTTTTTTAAGATAGTGTGAGGGTATGCGTTTGTGTGTTTGTGTGTTTTAGTTTGTAAGAGCTCAGGTATGTTAGTGTGAATAGTAGATTATGGGTTTCTTAGCGTATGTGAAGAGTATAGTTAGGGTTTTATTATATGAAATGAGAAAGTAGGGGGATGTTTTCCTTCACGTTCGCGCGATGTTGGGTCATCATCTAGGTAAGATCCATTTTATGTTTTAGGGGGATGTTTTCCTTCACGTTCGCGCTTTTCGTATAAGAAGCCACAGTGCTCGTTGTTCAAACCATTCTGCAAAGAATACAAAGAAGATGGCTTCTAACCAAATGGACAAAATGGAAAAATTGCAAAACGTCCTCGACAATTTAGGAATGATAGAGCAAATGTTGGTTAACCTAAACGAGGATCACTATTCATATAGTCCCCATCGAGTGAAGATGGAGATAAACAATTTACGAAAAATGAAGGTAATCATCAGTGATCTGTTGAAAGAAATAAAGGAGGAGAAGGAGGATGAAGAGGAAAAGATAAGAATAAGAACATGGAACGAAAAAATTGAAAAAGAAGAGGAAAATGAGAAGAGGAAGAAAGAAGAGGAGGAGGAAGAGAAGAAAGAAGGGAAGGAGAAAAAAAAGAAGAGAAAGAGTGTTGGAGATAAAATAAGAAGTTGGTGGAGGAAAAGAAGAAATTAGAAGAAGAAAACCCAAAGGCCCTTTTCAGGGCCCCCCCATATATCTCGAAAAGAGATAGTCTTTGAATTGCCTACCCCTTTTTTAAAAAAAAATTTTTTTAAAATTTAAAAAAAATCCTATATTCAATTTCCCTTGACGCTAGATTGACCCACGATTTATTCCCATGTTAAATTCCCCTTGTCGCTAGAGTGACCCACGATTTATTCCCATGTTAAATTCCCCTTGTCGCTAGAGTGACCCACGATTTTTCTCCATGTTAAATTTCCATTGTCGCTAGAGTGACCCAGGGGTCTCTGTAATGCTAATTCCCATTGTCGCTAGGGTGCCCCACTTCACTACTTATGTGTCGTAAAAATATAAATATGTGGCACATCCTTGTCATCCAATCTGTTAATATATAGTTTTGAAAAGAAGCTATATTTTGTCTACGAAAACAGTTTACCTTATTGACATATTTATAGTCTTATCAACCACACCTACCCTAAATAGAACAGTTTATCTTATTGACATATTTATACTCCTATCAACCTAACCTACCCTAAATAGAACAGTTTACCTTATTGACATATTTATACTCCTATCAACCTAACCTACCCTAAATAGAACAGTTTACCTTATTGACATATTTATACTCCTATCAACCACACCTACCCTAAATAGAACAGTTTACCTTATTGACATATTTGTACTCCTATCAACCACACCTACCCTAAATAGAACAGTTTATCTTTTTGACATATTTATACTCTTGTCAGCCACACATACCTTTAATAGAACAATGACTTTAGACAGTATTGTACCGTGTCAAACAATCAAACATGCTTGACATTTTGTGAAGACTGTTGATTCGTTCAAGCCCTCACGTTTGGATATATTATTGTGATTGGTCATATCCATCTGCAAGTCCGTCAGTAAGTTCGTGTGTCTGTGCCTCGGTCCGTCCATCACTACATTTTTCGTGAAACCTGGACTCCCCTTATATATGTCGAGGGTGGGTGATTTTATTTGGTAGGTTCTAACTTGTGACTGCTCGACATTCCATATTTGATTAAATACGGCCACTTCTGTCTTTTAAAAAATTGTATGTGCGGGTATCGAATGCCATCGTGCATATACTTGGAATAGGACGAAGAACGTCGCATGCCGTAAAATGCTACTAACGGGGTAGGAGCCACGGTGCGTCAGTGGTTCAAGTCCTGGACTCGAGTACAAAAGGCATTTTGTTCCAATCTTACCATCGGATCAACGTGGATCTGTTAGAGTGGTGTGCCCTTGTGCAAGTCACTTTCTTCCAAATGCCTCAGCATTAACTTACATAATGCTGTCGTTGTACCGTAAAATGTCCTTACGAAACTAAATCTAATGCCTCCGTCTACACGCTTCATTGAAAAACAGGGCAAAAGAATATCGATGTACAATCGTAACAAGTGAAAAGTTTTTTACATGATACGTGTCAATTGTAATGCCCTCGACTTATAAGCAAATTCCGTTTTTGGTTCATGACACTAATAACACTGAAAAACAGACGCCTGCCTAGAAATAGTGGACATACAAGTATATATACGTTGGGTTGGGGGTTGGCATGCTTGTTTGATAATGCAGAATAACATTGTAGTGAAAAAAAAATCTTTTGAGACCTTACCCTATATGTAGCTAAAAATAAAAACATTTTATTTTGATACAATTTCTGTCTTGGTACAGACGTGACTTAGGAACACTTCACTGAAATAAGTACTTTATTCTTAGGTGAGGAATTTGAAACACGTGTAGATAAAACGAATGCCATACTTTGCATGGTCTTCTCCATGCAGCTGCATGCATCTGGTAATGGGTCTGCATAAGGAGATATCGGTTGGATCACGACTATTTAGAAATTTGAAGTTACTGACTTTTTGATATTATAATGTTTTCCCGATGTTAGGCATACTATGGGATTTTATTTAGTACCGCGAATACCTCAACGCACGCCTCAAGAGGTTGGGGTGGGGGGTGGGGGGCAAATATCTGGGGTTAAACTGTTTGTGATGTAACGACTGTACGTCTATTATGAGTCATTGGTGAAAAGCAGGGCCGGCCTTAAACCGATTGGACTGATTTGGCCCAATAGGGCCTTTCCGCGCTCACATGGGTCCCGCGCGTTGGTAATTTTTAGAAATATATCTATAGAGAGAAAGCAACTTTAAAGCGGGGCCCCGAGTGGCCGAGTGGTCTGAAGCGCTATCCGTTACGGATCACTGCCATCTCACCTCTGTCTGCGTGGGTTCGAGTCTCGGATTCGGCCAATGTGGGTATATGAGAAAGCTTGCCAGTAGCTTTTCGTGGGTCGGTGGTTCTTTCTGGGGTTTTCCCAGGTTCTTCCTCCACCATTAATACTGGCCGCCATGTATAGCCTATCGTGTTAAAAAATGGCGTTAAACCCAACAACAACAACAACAACAACTTTAAAGCGGGGCCCCGAGTGGCCGAGTGGTTTAAAGCGCTCTCCGTTACTGCCATCTCACCTCTGTCTGCGTGGGTTCGAGTCTCCGATTCGGCCAGTGTGGGTATGTGAGAAAGCTTGCCAGTAGCTTCTCGTGGGTCGGTGGTTCTTTCCGAGGTTTGCTCGGGTTCTTCCTCCACCATTAATACTGGCCGCCATGTATAGCCTATCGTGTGCTGAAACATTGCGTTAAACCCTTCAACAACAACAACTTTAAAGCAATGGAAGAACATTTTAAGTTCAATATCATATAAGACTTGTTTAAAAGTTTATTTCCAAATACCGTGCTGACACGCGCGTAAATCCAGGGGGTCCCGCCAAAATTATCCAAATCGGGCGTTTGTTAAGTCGGTTCCTGGCGGCAAGTCTATTTCACTCACGGTCTGTGCATCAAGAACTTCAACAGAAGTCACAAACGCACAAACACTTTGTCAAACACAATACATCTATCATAATTAAAAAAGGGAAATACATCTAAGGTCCTAACCTCTGAATTGGGTGGATATCAGCGGTTGTAGAAGATGCTATGGTTATACTATCTAACAGCTTTCAGGTCAGTCCATAGTCGAGGATATCACACATACCATCGGCCCATTTATTTTATTTAGTACAACGTTGATTAAATATATACATGCGATGATGACAATATTTCCCAAGTTTCACATGTATTCATCACAAGCCTTTAGTATGCTTAGCGTTATATATCCCACTAAAACTTAGGGGCCCGTAAAATTACTGAAATATGTAATGGTCAGCAAGTGCCCATTTCCCCTTGCCCCTATGTAGAGGCGCATATATAGGAAACATTAGGTATCCATTCAATGCCTAAATTTTATTTTAGCAGTACTTTTCAAGATACTTGGTTGGTGGGAGATAAGAAAAACAAATTGTCATGAAGGCCAATGACTCTTTAGGACACACGGTACTAATGCTATGGAAAAATGGGAACCAGCTTGGAAATGGGGGAACCTAAAATAGAGTATATATGAGTTTGGCTGACCAAGATTGGTTAATAGTGTAAGTTATGTTTTAGGAAAAATAATCTTTTGAGAGCTTATCCTAGTTGTAAGTGAAAAAAAGTGCGAAAAAATAGAGACATTGTTTTATTGATGGAATTTCAGTCCTTTAACATTTTTGAGTTTGGAACACTTATTACTAAATTTAGCACCTGACTCTTTGGTGTGGAATTGAAAGCACGTGTTTCAAACACATGCAGGTCCAGAAAATGCCGCGGCTCATATCCTTTCCTCAACACTGAAGCTGACATCCAGGCTTCATCTATACTGATAAATATAGGTTTGATTATAAGCACTAAAATATTTAAGTTATTGAATTTTTAATATCATAGTGTTTGCATAGGTTTAATATGGGAACTAAATTAGTAGCGTGAGTCCTTTAGTGGCTTTCTGCCAAGTTCTATTATTTAGACGCTGACGTGCAATGCTTATGGTAATGGTACCGATCTAATCCAACTAGACTTTAATATCAATAGTCTTCTTTATCTTCAGAGCTGGATGGGGGGGGGGGGGGACTGGAGTTTCCGGACCTTTCCCCCGGCTTAAAAAAAAAAAAAACAAAACACCAACGTACAGCCAATTATTACTTGAAATGTGACGATCCTTTAAATCTTGCACACTTATATCGGGTATTATGCACATTTATTCCAAATAGGCAAATAAAACTATTGATTTTCTGCCCTTTTGAGGAAAGTCAGGGCCTCATTTGAATTATGGACTACCCCACCCAAATAAAAAACATGACCTGATCCGTCCCTGATCTTTACACATTAGAACAAATCTCTTAAAATCTCAGTACTTGTAATACTTACTTCAAAAATACGTCTTGATACATGTAATATAATAAACACTACTATTCTATCAAATAATACATACTACAGGGTGCCCGCCGAATAGTTTTTGGAGGGTGGATTGGTGGGTGTGGTAAGCATTTGATGGTCGGCTATTTCGATTTAAGGAGGTAGGCCAAAATATGTTTAGGTTTGAATAGGTGGGGGTTGTTCACATCCCTCAACCTTGCCCCTATGTGCGGGCGCCTATGTACATGCATGTCCCATAATCTTGTCCAACGATTATGTAGCCATCATCGATATGATGCGAACAATATATGTATGATTCAGTAATGACATTTGAACGCATGCGGACAGTTGATATCTATAAACTAGGTCCCATAGTCACGGACCTGTCTGACTACCAAATTATGCTCTGAATAAAAATTGTATTATCTTCTCTACCTTTGCTCCAAGAGAGATTAGGGTCAAGTAGTGTAAAGCGTTCACCTTCACTATTCACTGCCACCACATTTTTCTCCGCGTGGGTCCGAGTCTCGGACACGGTCATTGTAGGTATCATTGTAGATATATGAGAAAGCTTTCCTGTAGCTACCCGCGGGTTAACGAGTCTTACGATTTCCCGTATGTTGAAAATGGCGTCAAGCCCAAAACAACAACAACAAATGTTTGCTCAGAAACTTTTGTCAGTGAGGCCAGATATACAGTCCTTACACGGCACGAGACTAAGAATGACTGTCAATTATTTGCCCGTGTCACGATATGATGACTACATTAGCCACTTCTTCTGGGCGAATCAACTTCATATCTCCAAGCGCTTCGGCATTTATCCTAATAAGATATAGAAATTATTTGTGGGAAAAAATTATATCGCTACCTGTTCTTCAGACCCGTATTTCCATACTTAAGCCTATTTCTCTCTCTCTCTCTCTCTCTCTCTCTCTCTCTCTCTCTCAGGATGATCTTACAATCAGGCCCAGCCCTAGGGCAAGGCGCACGAGGCAACTGCCTTGGGCCATGCGATTTCAGACATAGCAGTTTCTTTTTCTTGGGGCCCTGTGCTCATCGCAAGCTGTCTTGGTCCTCGCACATCCTAGGGCCGTGCTTACTTACCATGGATCAAGGCTGTGAACATTCTACGTTCTTATATTTGTTATTCTCACTGACAACGGTAGGCAACTGAAGAAAAACTCTTAATTACACATAATAATACTATGGTTTATTTAGCGATTTTATTGTCATCACAATCATAATCACGTATAAAAAGGATGGAAATATCAGGAATTGATTTGTGTCGATTGCAAACCAAAAAAATTCATATCCATTTTAAATCTGATTTTTTGTACAAATCGCATATAATTGATATACATATACGTCATTTCTTTACCAATCGTCATTATATTGTTCTAAACCCTCCACTAAATGTCAGCTACCTGAGTCAGCTATAAAGCTGTCAAGCGTTTCATTCATCCATTTTTCACATATTAAAAATTTTCAAGTGGCTAATTTGTATGAAGTGAATGACTCCACGCTATATTTTGGATGAAATAAAAACTATTGAATACACTTTTTGAGAGTGCGATGAGCCACATAAAGATGAAGCATTTCATTTAAAATCCCTTAAGAGCGTTTAAAGTCACAAAAGATATAATCCACAGGAAAGTCCTTTTTGTTATTCTTGGATTCACTTGTGTGAAATAGCCTATGTGTGTGTGTGTGTGTGTGTGTGTGTGTGTGTGTGTGTGTGAATATAATATTGATATATCGGGTAAGGGGAATTCGTTGTAAGCAGAACGTATCATATTTAAAAAAAAATATATGTTTTCACATATCCATTGTTGTTAGATTCGATTCAAGGTATCTTTGTAAAGGTATAGGAATACAAATGAATCTTGTGTAAACGTTTTGCAGCCTCGTTTAAATTTATTTAGAACATCTAATGACATTAAGAGAAATGTCCAAACTGGGAAAGAAGAAAGGAAATATTTATATATAAATGAATAAAGATAACCGTGATGTATTGATTTGATAGCATACGCATGCGCATTGATTAATTTCAGTGAGAATTTTTGCGGACAATGTCTCGAGGAATATCTTTAAGGAAAATGTATGGATGAATCTGTACAGAACATTTTCTAATAACGCATAACTAAAGACTAGGGGAATATCAAGATGGTAATTAACTAATCATTTACCTTTTGTTAAAAACGTTCAAGATCGCGTCTAGACTGTTTGACACGATTAAATCCAGCCAGTAGTAAATATTTGAGAATGTTGGGACAGCTAGTAAATTTTAAAATCTGTGAATTTAACATTGAGGCTATACTGTTTTGAATCTGCCGTTGGATGCTTGGAGAGTAGTGGATGTATTGAGAATAATGGATCATACAGAAATTTAAATATAGTACTATTCATATTTTCCCCGGGGGCTTCGACCACGCCTAATTAAATAAATGCATAGATAAATTTGTAAAAATTCACATTACTCTAAAATGTAATGGATGAGTTATATTCGAAGTATTGTTGCTAAAATTTAAAACTACTAGACCAATCAGTCCAAACGAACCAAATAGCGAAGAACAGTTATTAACTATACAACACACACATTATACAATCAACGCGCCATTTGGAGTAAACAGCACTCATTTATCCACTTCCAACATCAATTTATATCCTATCCAACACGCTGTTTGGAGTGCGGTTACCTACTAATATCCACATTATAAATTCAGAAAGTCGTTTGATGTGCCCATCACACAGTAATCTACTATCCAGTACCTAGTGATATAATACCCAGCACACTACACAGCTACTAACCAACAAGCCGTTGTAGTTACCAATAACGAATACTAAACAAGGTCAAGATGTAAAAGAAGAGGGCTAAAATCGCACACTCTAAAGTTTAACTTTTCAGTTACTTTTGATTTTCGAATTTAGTTGTACTTATTTCATTTATAATTTTCCTTGCTTAATTTTCATTTCGATTTTGGTATTCGTTTCAAAATGTCAGTTTTAAATTTTGTTGAGACTCTCATATAAAATTTTTGTTTTTAAAGTTTAGTTTTTCAATTTTCAAATTTTCAAATTGTTTTCAATTTTTTTATTTTCAATTTCAATTTTTGATTTTGTTTTGTAACATTTTAATTTTAATTTTCAATTTTCATATTATTTTTTTTTAATTTTTTATTTTCAAATTTTATATTTCGCTCAGTGTGATTAGAAATCCTCTTTGTTGAAGAAGCATTTTTATCTTTTGACTGATAGTAGTTTGCTTTGTCTCCATTTGTCGAAGAACTCTGCAATGTTTACATAATTGCTATTTCATTCTCTGCCTCAAAATGCACTATTCATGTCTAAACGTTCAAACAACATTCACTAACGATATTGATGAATTCTTTTGGTGATTTTTGAATAATTTAATTTCTCATTGGAGTATCGTATTTCCTAAGTACTGGCTCAACATCCCAATATTGAGCTACACGAGAAGTGGGATAATTTTTCCTTGTTTTAGGCGGTATGGGGAAGAATTGTCTCTTTGGACAATGATACCAACTTTGTGACATCTTTGTTCAGATGTAATGGACATTATCCAGTTATTATCTATCCCTTATTCAGTTATATACTATTTGATATACATTATTTTGTTGTAGGTTGCAAAGATTTGTAAAAACATGAAAGGATTTCCTTGAAGTTTGGCCACAAGTTTTTAAGCGCTTTTTAAGAAAAGTGGTTCAAAGACTCTTCCTTCTTTTAGTAATGTCCGTTTTCTCCTACTAATACAAAACCGTGTTTCTCAAAGCGTAGCAATGTTCGTTTTCGCATGCTTGCACAATACCGTATTTATAAATACTTATCAATGTCCGTTTTCTCATACTTGTACAATTCAGTATTTCTAATTGAGTAGTTACAATGTTTTTAATTGCGTAGTAATGTCCGTTTTTATATACCTGTACAATACAGTATTTCTAATGGCGTAGTAATGTCCGTTTTCACATACCTGTACAATACAGTATTTCTAATTGCGCAGTAATGCCCGTTTTCACATACCTGTACAATACAGTATTTGTAATTGCGTAGCAATGTCCGTTTGTACATACTTGTACAATGCACAGTTTCTAATTGAGTAGTTGTATCCGTTTTCACATACCTGTACAATACAGTATTTGTAATTGCGTAGCAATGTCCGTTTTTACATACTTGTACAATACAGTGTTTCTAATTGCGTAATGTCCGTTTTCACATACCTTTCCAATACAGTTTTTGTAATTGCGTAGCAATGTCCGTTTTTACATACTTGTACAATACAGTGTTTCTAATTGCGTAATATTCGTTTTTACATACCTGTACAATAGAGTTTTTGTAATTGCGTAGCAATCTCCGTTTTTACATACTTGTACAATACAGTGTTTCTAATTGCGTAGTTATGTCCGTTTTCACATACTTGTACAATATAGTATTTGTAATTGCGTAGCAACGTCCGTTTTTACATACTTGTACAATACAGTGTTTCTAATTGCGTAGTTATGTCCGTTTTCACATACCTGTACAATACAGTATTTGTAATTGCGTAGCAATGTCCGTTTGTAAATACTTGTACAATACAGTGTTTCTAATTGCGTAGCAATGTCCGTTTGTACATACTTGTACAATACAGTATTCCTAATTGCGTAGCAATGTCCGTTTTTACATACTTGTACAATACAGTATTTCTAATTGCCTAACAATGTCCGTTTTTACATACTTGTACAATACAGTGTTTCTAATTCCGTACTTTTCGGATGAAAGGGACATCTTTAGTCAGAGCCAGTAAACACCCTTGAGAAACACTTGTATACTCATACAGGAAAACAACAATGTTCGTACTAGTAATGTTATAGAATAAGAATATGCGCAATTTGAGTGCTTTTTTTAATAATATAAACACTCTAAACAAAGGGAAACTTGGCAAAAAAATTTGTATCAGAAACGATCAGCGGTGTCTCTAAAAACAAACAATTGATGCCGACCTGAAAGACTTACACCTAAGATCCCTGTGACAAAAATTATAAATCATACTCAAGCAATATTGACTAATTTCTCTGTCTGTCTGTTTGTCTCTCTCTCTCTCTCTCTTGGTGCTGTAATAGCAGAAACTGACTTGCAAATATTCTCGCAGAAGCTATAAACAAGCAGAGAGAAAACACGAGTTACTAAAATTGCATTTACTCCAGAGTTGTGTCTCTTGCAATATAGTGTGACTACAGTACACTGACCGACAGATGGACAGACACGGAAATAGACATTGTACATCAACTGTATCGTAGAAGATACTGGGTTCATGACACTGATAATTGTTATAATATGTATTGTATTGATAGGTCACCATTAAAAAGAACTTATATATGTCATACAGTATTTGATTGTTGTAGATATTCGAGCTTACCTCTTTATTCATAGATTTGTAACTACTCTTGATCTGAAATTCGTTGAGCACTGATGTAAAAAGATCCCCTCGGAGGACTGGATCTCAGAACCGGATCTTAGATTGATATATAGACTATGCCGTTAAATTTTGTTTGCTCTCTATTATAGCAAACACAAACGTGAAATATCTACCCAACAGTATTGTAGATGATCAAACAAGCGCGTCGGAATCACCACTAATGTTCGTTCAACCTATGACCGTAATGAACTATAATACAATTTGGTACTAACAACGCTTTTTCAAATGAAATCCATTCTAAAATCAACACTCAATGTAGCTAGCTGTTCGACAAATGGATTGTGTTTACTATGACCCGTGATCTTGTAACGATAACCGCAGAAAGTTGGCTTCCAAAAACATCGTGAAAATGTAATGCTGACATGGTAAGATTGTTGTGGTTTTCCAAATGGAATATAGTGAAAAAAATTAGCAAAGAATGAACTTTGTATCAATTAATTTAATGTGATTTAATATTTGATAATTCCAATCGGTGCCACATTGTGCAGCGGGACCTGATGCCTGGGGAATTAGGCCACCTTATACAATTCTCATTTTTGGGTCTAGTTCTAGTAGATATTAAGTGTTGACATTCACGGGCCAAAACTTCCAGGAGATGTTAGTATTTATAGAATAGATAAGATGAGTATTTCTTTGTTTATGGTTGTTTGCGTGTCTATAGAGTTTCTCTTGTCCCGTTACCGTTTTCATTGTTCAGGCCAAATGTCTACAGCCTCTGCGTGGCGAACGGGTGTCAAGTCAGACATTCACAGTTGACATAGGGTCCATCGTATGAACATAAGCATAAGACCATAACCTAGGTTATGTCCTCCGATCCAACTTGTCCCCCACCCCCGGTCCACCTGCTGCGCACTCTTATGCCTTTGAGTATTGTATAGTTTCATACTTGACAAATAAATTAGTAATTAATTTCTAAAAAGTTTCCATATGTGAATCGGTCCTTATATTTTGTAATACTTACCTATAGCCTTGATGAACTCGATATTAATATAAGTATGGAATATGCTACTATTATTGCATTGCTCAACGATGTCAGGATAGAGCCAGGGAGATTTTATTAGTATTTTGTTTTTCTTGGAATACAATTCTTGGGGTGTGGTATCCCGGGCATGTGTTGAATACATGTTCCAAATCTTCTGTATATGGGCGATGAGGGTATTTGATGTGCCTAGACATGTTTTCCCTAATATATCTGCCAAAACTTCTCACCAGTAGAGTTTTACCAGTTCTGATACGATTGATTATGTTTTGGTCTAAAATGCTAGTCATAATTTGAGCTGTGATGTTACGTATTGCTTGCTTTTGTGATTTGAATAGAATTCTTCTTATATTACTCTGTTCCAAATTTGATTGTCATGTTTGGTTAATGTTTGTTCTACTTTGACTGTAAAAAGCTCGTGAATACTATAGTTGAGCGGCTATTGTTTCCTTCATTAGGTATTCTTTGGCCTTTTTGTCAGCTATGTCATTCCCATTTAAGATTTTGTAGGATGGGACCCACATTAATTCCAGGGTTTATCCTATTTCTTATATTTTTCTAATTAGTTCAGGTGCTTACTGTAAATTTTCTCTGCTGTTTGCGTTAGCGAGCTGGATTGATTTGAGAACACTTAGCGAGTCAGCAACTATGAGGTTGTGCCATCTGGTAGTCTGTTTCCAAATTCCATCTGTCTTTATTATGATAGGTTTGGAATACGTTTGATTTAAGGTTATTTAAATTTCTTATAGCATTCCCAATACATTTTCTTGCTCTTGTCCGCAATTTAAGGCTTGTAAGTTAATCTTGGGTTTCGGGGTTTCTCCGTAGTGTTGAGTCCAAGTGCCTAATTGGGTCTGCCTGTATAATATTCAGCTGATATTCTTTGCACTTTTCATGAATGATTTTACCTCCAGGTGGATTTGGGACTAGTTTTATACTAAAGCCTTTGTTGCAGGATGATTATTTTCAAAGGTTGATGTTCTTGCTGCACATACTAATAATTGTTCCTCTCTTAGTTGTAGTGGTTCTTCTCCTGTTAGCATTTGAAGCTATTCTCTGTATATGGCTGTAGGCTTCCTATGCATAAATTGAGGGAATGGTATTTTATCTTGTCTAGTTTTCCTAATACGAATGGTTTTACCGAGTTATAGAATTATAGAACTGACATACATAGTCTATTTTTGATCTAATTAGTGCCTTGTATAACATAATCAGTGGGTCTTGATATGCGCCCCATGTAGTTCCTCTGATATTCCTAAAGAGATTTAAATCTTGATTACATGTTCTAATCAGGTCTTTATTATGACGTTTCCAATTAAGTTCTTCGTCTACTAATATCCCTAGAAATCTGCATTCATTCACACATTGTATTGGGATGTTTTGTAATAATAAAAGTGGATATCGTTTATCTTTCTTCTCAAGTAAGGAGAAACTCACTCCTACAGCTTTATTGGTGGAAATCTTTAAAGCCCCATTTCTTGCAAAGTTGCGAATAGCGTTTATGTTTGTTTGGATTTTGCTGATTATGTTCTCTTTCCAGGTTTCAATGTCTACAAATTTCAATATAATCAGCAAACTGGGATAGGTCTATCTTGTCCGTATTAATCGAGTTTCCCTGGTTATTTACCATGATGTTAAATATGGTTGGTCTTATTACACATCCCTGCGGGGTTCCATTATCAAGACTGTAGGTGTCTGAATATCGATCGCCTATTGTAGTTTGGATTTGTCTCCCTGTTAGAAAGTTGCTTATCCATCGATGCATTCGACCTGTTATTCCATATTGGTTGCGTTGTGCTAATAGTCCTTTTGTCCATACTGTCAAGACTCGGGGTTAACCAGCTGTGCACCATAATGGGTATCGGGTGGATATTTACTACTGCATGTGAAATTTTCAGAGACGTTTGTTTTAAGATATCAGTGTTACATGTTTAGCTCATTGAATCTTGGGCAACGCAAGAGCAAGTAGCTGTGGTGAATTAATTGCTCTTTGGTTACAGGAATTTTAACGTATAGCTTCTCCCTTTTTTCGATAACGCGCCACTTCATAACATGTTATCATGCTTCCTGTGGTCCATTGAGTCAGATTATACTGTTTTACTAGTTGATTAATCCCATATTTATTACGCCTGTAGGGAATATATCAATACGTTTTAGCCATTACCAAGTTGATCTTTATATCACACATAGCTTGTCAAGGTTTGACTTTGACATTCAGCAGTTTCTTGCACAGATTACATGCCTGTATTACCCCATTTAATACCAAACGTGTTTTCTCCATTATGTGGTTGCTAGATGGGACATGCATTAAATACGACGTTTCAGGTTGCTCGTGTTTCGCGTTAAACGAACTTCTGATTGATCGTGTACAGTTCGTATGGACGCCATTTTAGTTCGTTTGTGACCCATTACCTCGATGGTTTGATATTACAGTTATGTGATTCATTATTTATTTAATTAAAGAGTGTTATGCTTGCTTGTAAGCTATTTCTTTTTCATCCACGAGTTTAATTTTTTCTAGCTCCATAATTGTTAATATACAGTCGGATGACTTCGGAGTGTGGTTTCCTTTGCAATTAGCTCATTTGGATATTGTTAGTCTGCAATTGCCGCTTAGATTTTCTCTGCACTGATTGCATCTATTTTTGATACTGCACTTGGTAGTAAAGCAATTATCGTAAAACCTAGGTTTTATTTTCATATTTGTCCAGTTTTTATGATTGTCTGTGTTGTCCCAATCTCACCAGCAATGGCGGGTGGGTGGGTGTCATAATATTATAGTAGGACGGTGGGTGTTCCATGTCTTTGCTCGTTTCTAAGTCTTACCGCACCTTATATTACTTCCATACGAAACTAGTTCTTCTCATATTTCCTCTGTAGTTTGGTATTTGTGGATTCCTTGTAAGTGTAATATTGCCTTAAGTCCAATCAGCGTTTTACTTTCTTCTTCCAGTTCTGTTATTTTGTTAATTGTATCCACTAGAGCGTCTGTTGCGGGTTTCCTTGTCAAGGAGTTGAATCTTGTAATAATTACTTCTATGCCTGGTATTTTGGTGATTTCCACGTATTTGGTTATCTGTTGTGCCGTGATGCGCCAAATAAGCAAATGATTCTTTTTGGGTTTAATAATTTTAAATTCTCCTCTGTAGTATTTCGTCAGCTCTGTGGTTAGGCTTCTTTTGATAATATTAATTAGCTTTTGATTTCTGCGGCATATATAAATTGTTAATTATATCATGTCTTAATTGTTTTTGCTTCTCGTAGATACTTCTGTAATTTTCGTTTTGCTCTCTTGATGCTCATTTATCCTCTTTTCCAGGCTTGTTTTGATCGATTTAGCTGTTGTTGTAATTTCTTCTTTATTGGTCCTTCCTGTTTGTTTTGGTTGTCTGTTTTTCCCTTCCTGGTTGTTGTCTTGAAAATTTACTTTAACCTGTTCCTTACCTATTCCTTCTGGTGATGTGGTGTGAGTTTCTTTCTAATATTTCGTTTCGTTCGTTTTCGATTTTGGAGTGTTTCCAGTATGGAAGGGCTTAATTTATCAATTAATTCCTCTACCTTTCCATCTTCATTTTCATTTTCCGGAATAGGTTTGACTGGTCCGGGTTGTTCGATACATTGAATTTTTACTCTCTGCATATTGTTATTTGTTGTTAATGCTTCCCTTTTTCATCTTTCCCGTCCTTGTTTTTCTCTGTGCTTGTTTTCTCATCCTCTGGTTTAGAGCAGCTCGTATGTATAGTAGTTTCTTCTTTTTGTTCTGTTGTTGTAGATTCTAATAATATTTTTCCTACCTCTTGCTAAGATTTTCGCATAGGCTTTCGTGTTCTTTGTTTCTTTTTTATGGTTGGTCTTACCTCCATGAATAGGATTATTTTCATGGGTTCATCAAATCCGTTTGGTTTTTATGTTTCCCTTTGTTGGATATCAGCCGAGTCTTTTTTTTTCGTCGCTACGTTTAGAGGTTATTTCCGCTTCATACTCCATTTGTGTTAATCTTATGCTGATATCTGTTGTTTTTGGTTTGTTTCTTGTTGGAGATATATTTTCCAATACTTCTTCAACAGATTCGGTGGTATCCATTTTAAAACCTTTTCTTTGTTTAGGTCTTCAGAGATCGTAATGGTTGCCACCTCTTTTCCGTCATGGTTTCTTGTCTCTTCCTCGTGTTCTATCTGTGAGACTACCTGTGAGTCAGTAAATGTTCCTGATTGGGTTATGTGGGGTGTCAGCGTCGCTAATGATATCCCTACCGAAACTAGTTACCCAGGTGTTGTCTTTACCTCATTTTTTTACGCTCGGGTAGTGTCCTCCAGGGTTAACGGTTCTGTTCTATTATGCTCATTTGGGTCGGATGACTTTTCATTGTTATCCCTGTTTGTCTTTGTTGGTGACAACCATAATGACCGTTTTGGCGGGCATGGTGTAAATGGAGTTTGGTTTGGAATTTGAGCCTGCTCCTTTAAGTTTCGGGTGATGGTCTCCCTAGTGGTAGGACTGTTGTTAAAATATCCTATTAGTGTTTGACTTTGATTTATAGTCACTTCCTGCCCTTGGCTTTGGGTGGGGGTGGGGTTATCGATACTAAGGTCTAGGGATCATTGCTGTTGTTATTGTTAAGCACTGGCTTTTATTGCTTCATTGTCTTCTGTATTTTGTTCATTTTGTTATTTTCTGTGCCTTGATATCAAGGACACCATGCTTCTTCTTCTTTGTGACACTATATAGATATAGAACCTTTGCAAATCTTAATAATAGTAATGAACAAGATTTTTTTTAAAAACAAAATAGGCGCCAAAAGACAAAATGGAACCCAAATGCTACTTGTGATAAGTTCAAAATGGGGCTACCGTAAGATGTAAATGTATCTAAATACCCTAACGATAATGAGTTATCAATTTACTAATGAATTATTAAAGACTGGTGTATATGCATAGTGTGAGATACTTGTCATAGCATAGTAGAGGGTCAGGCTGACTTAACTTAACTTATTAGGATTAAAGTCACTTTGACACTAAGTGAATGTGCGACTAGTTTATTTCCGCATTAGCGGAATACCTAATTGATTGAAGGTGAGGGAAACAGAGCTTCGTCACCCACTTGTTTGTTTAGACAGATTCTGCCGTTTAATTAAGCCACAGGTCATGGAACAATACAATTCCATTCGACCTGCTTCATGAATATAATGAGTGGGAATAGAACCAACAACACACAATCGTTTATGTGCTCATCGCAGGAGTATGAGAGACTGAGCGTGATTGGACACAGCCCTTATGACGTCACCCCGGTTTTGTGCGTAGACGCTCATCGAGGCACTTGCTTTATATTTATCAGGTGCGGACGCGATGGAAAACGTCCTTTCCACTTTGGAGGAACGCTATGACTAACATAAAGAGAGGTGAAAGATGACATATATTCATACTATGTCCATTTAAATAACCCATAATAGACATCCATTTTGAACAATACAACATTTTTTATTCCCCCCCCCAAAAAAAAAAACAAATAACAATCAATACAACATCAACAAGTCGACAATATTTTTTTAAACAGGAACTTATTTCCAAGGTTGACGACGTTGTGAAGTAAAGCTCGACTTCCACTCATTTAGGTCCTTTAACCATAGATGCAAACCTGACTTTTTCATGGAAAATCTCTTTCAAGAAAATGGCTCTTCACTTCTGGTTCAAAGACATCCTCGTCTCCCATCTCCAAAGAGGATCCACAGTCCAAAGCGGGATAAGATTCTCTTAGTCTAGAATCACTTCTCTCAAACTGCAGATTTTTATCGTATTGTCAAAATCTGCATACAAGATGTGTGATCAAGTTCTTTTGCTACCTAAAGTTCCACACGAATTTTGACCGGAATTTACGAGTGAAAATGTCCCTTGCCTTGATCTTTAGTGAAATCAAAAGCTCACAAAGTGTAATCCCATCATATTCACTGTACGAAATGCCGTGACTGGTGCTGGTACCTAACTGCCCGGTGACTTCGTACTGGGACAAGTACGACTTCAAGTTATTTTTCTGCTCAAGGTCCGATTCGAAAGGTCTGGTTCGATGAAGGCTGCAGTCGTGACGATGCTAATAATTAAACGTTTAGGTAACTGTCCTTAGAACAGATGATCATGGATAGCAGCTTCATGGGAATGGTGAAAGATTTCTCTTCCACTCGTCGCATCGGATACTTGTCAGTCGTTCGGCTCAGAGTGTGACTGATATCGTTTCCCACATAGGTAACACTTCAACGCAACGCACGCAGTCTTCAATTTTGGTTTTATTATTAGCAAATAGAGCTATCAAATAGAAAGCGCTACTGCTTCGGTTCAGTTTTAGGCAGATACCCACTCCGTTTAAAAAATACTTGTCTTGCAACCACATGTCCAAACTCTATCGATCCATCAGTTCTAAACTGTTTGCAGTTTTACTTCGACGGTATTTAAGTTCTATATGTAGAACTTCTAGGTCGTTAACTTGGTCGCTGTGTCAGGTTTCCATACCACGCAAGCATCCAGATGGGTCTTTTTGGTTTCTTTTCTGCACATCAAGAGGTTTTCTAGGTGCGCTCAGTAAGGGTAAGTATCCATGCTACTGCTGACTATTATTCAAATGCAATTCCACTTCTCTAAACAAGGAATGCATGCAATTGTTGACGGGATCTACTTTATCATCGGACTCTGGATGGGTATTGTCGGTCGTTTCGATCACTTGGACTTTCAAGTACAAGTTACTGCTATTCAGATCGATGTAATCTTCAAGCTGCCCATTGATTTCAAATTCGATGGGACATGAGTCCGTGACAGAGGAAACGGGATGAAATTCTACCGACTGGGATTCTTACATCGTCATCATGGTGGGAAGCTTAGCAAAGAGAGCCAATTCTGACTTGAAACATTCACAGGACTCTCGATATATCATTTGTTTCTCTCTGTTTTAATATTCAAAGCCGTCTAATTCGCTGGTGTTTATTCTTTCTTTAGCCTTTCTCGCAACGTGTTTATGAACTCCTCTGGAGGGGTATCGTCGGCGTTTCTTACTGTTTTGTTCTTGCTTTGGCATGAACGAGAAAGGAATACCTTGCTCAACAGCGTGCAGCGCATTTTATAGGAGTTTCTCGTCGACCCAGATTGTCTTTTCCAGTTTGAAACAACATTTTGTTTGCCCGTTCGCAAGAAAGCTTCTTTGAGAATTTGTTTGTCAATGAGGACATTTTGAGAATTGTTTGCGTAACAGCGGCGTCTTTCAATGCGTGTAATGCTTGCGTCAAAATCTGTTTCTCGTAAACCATGTCTTCGCTGTCGAGCGACTCCTCGGTATACTAGATAGATGACTTACAGGTCGCTAGAAAATATATTTCGGATAAAATAGTTTCACCGTGACTTTTCTTTTCGAAAATGGAATATTTTTTCAAAGATCTCCTTTTATACCACTGGTGACACTGTCGAAATACTACTTGCTGACAGGCTAATAGTAAGGAAATATTTACAAATTCGCGGTGAACGTGATAAGTGTTTCCACCTTCCTAGTCGTTAGCTACGGAAGAATCCACCTTGAAAGGAATGACTCTCGGTAACGGTACGGATATTGTGTCCAACCACGTTGTACTCAGTCACATCGGAGTACACAAATATCAAAGTCAATCCTTCATTTAACTCCACAGGGTAAAAAAATACTTAAAAATTGAATATTGTTGTTGATCTTCGGTCTGGAAGTCGGGGTAATGTTTTGGTCTCCACCCAAAATTGCAAACAGACTGGGATTATACCTGATATACAAAGTCTGCATCTGAAACTTTCATCAGCAGGTGATGAGCAATTTAATGGTACTCGATCTTCACAATTTTGTTATATTTGCTGAGGGATTCGCCAAACATTTCCTCAAACCTGGAAGCAATCGTTTCCACCAGATGTTGACCGCTAAATTAATATCCTTCAGGAATGTTCACGGTATAGTTGGTGAGAAATGGATTGCATGCTGATGATTTGATAGAGGAAACATTGCTTTCATTCAAGTCTTGTTGCATTTGTTCGTTCAGGATTTTGACGTCGAAAGTGTTTTGATTTTTGATGATTTTTAGGATTCGTGTGAGATGAATTCCCAATGTGCTGCGTGATCCAACTGGATGTCTTGAGGTAATTTGACCGTGAAACAACACAAGGTATTGTTGGGAAACACGGCCATGGAACCATAACTGGGTAAAGTTAAGTAAAATTGGTTAATCATAATTCGAGTGTTCTGCTTTCTGAGGAGTCACTCCAGGTTAAAGGAGTGTGCAAAAGAACGTTGTTGTTACTGTTTTATGGATGACTGTTGGCCGCATGGCTCCCGTTGTTACTGCCGGTAGAATATTTCACGGATGGGTTGGGTAGAAGATAAACCGATGCAGCTGCTAAGTAATATAGTCCACAAATGTTTGTCTCTATTTTGCAAATTCAAATTAGCGATGGAACCACCGATGACACAATACACCACAAAGCTTTGGCAGAGAAAGACGATTTGCGTTTTTGGCATACGTTTTCGGCACCACAAAATGGTTGTCTCGTTTCTTCAATTCTTTTTGGAAACCTTGGTTCAGAAATTATGTGCCTTTGTCTGTTTACCATCGAAGAAGGTGAAAATCGCTTTGTTTCGACACTAATCTTAAGGCTCGCATTTACTTAGAGCTCTATTTGGAAGTTAAAGGCGCGGACCAGGTAAATTTGGAAAAGACGTCGATGACACAAAACAAATATTTGTAACCGAGATTGTGGGTGGCCAAATTAGAGACATCGGCTAAATTGGCTTGCCATTGATGCCATTCATTTTCGTGCAACTTCTGGAAAATTTTCGTCGAATGGGCTTATATCACATAAGTGTGGCTTGTTGATGTAATCGTCGTTGCACCTGAGGTAAACGTACACTTTTCAGTTGGGTTTTGACAGCACGATACAATTCTTTAAACTCATCCTTAATCCGCAGGATTGGAGGGATTGTATTACACTTTGGCTTAATGATTCTCCAACGCAACTCTCTTCAATAAGTCTCCCACTGTTTAGTGATGCTGGTCTTGATTTGGTGGGGTTGTTTGGAAACTACCTGGCGTGTCCGTCGTGCCACGGGAGTAGGAACCCAGAGGAGGTGGTGGTGGAAACGGGATCGCTTTTGTCTTGCTTTTTCGGGTTTCCCTTCTTTTTCGCTTCTGTTAAAGTAGGGGTCGACATCATCATTTTAACCCAAGCATTGAACTCTTCTCGTTGGGGTGTGGGGGAAGGGGTTAAGAAGGACGCTGAAGTCTTACTAGGGTTGGAAGCCGACGACGTTTGAAAGGCTTCTCGTGCATCTATGTCCTCTGACATCCAAGTGGCTGCATCTGTCTTGGTCCCTGGGGTGGGAGTGGGGGTGGTGGCGATTGACTTTTCATCATGGCCTTGAAATCACCGTTTTAACTAATGCTCCCAAATCTTTCTTGCGATTTTTTCGTTTCTAACAAATCTGCGCGATCCATCAACGATTGCAATTCTTGATGTAACTAGGACATCTCGGTCAGATGAGGATTGGTAGGTAAATGAGGAGTGTGTTGTTCTTACCAACGATGTAATTACATCCATCGTTTGTAGGGCATTATTGTCGACTGTCGTCCTTCCATAAGATTCCAAAGTACACGTATGTCTTTCCACAAAAGGAGTCCTTTATATCTTCTTCTTCCTTGATATCTAGGACTGGTGGATAACACACCTCCAACAATTCTTCCAAACATCACTTCAGTGAGATGTTGGATCCTATCAGTGCGGGTGAAAGAAACCCTCCGCGATGCAAAAGCATCTTTTTATGTTGACGACTGGGTATTTTCGTTTTGACCATTTGGCGAAGAAAGTGTCGATTTCTGGCTTAGCGATCTTTCTGGCGTTTAGACAAAGGTATGGTTCCTTTCAAGACATTTAAACAATATTCATGCACGGTATCGATGATGTCTTTGGAGGATGTATGAATGAGTTGTTTTCTCGTGGGTGGAAGGGCTTTCAACAAGACCGACAACACAACACAATATTTGACTAAACGAAGAGGCTGTACTTTTCTTTTTCTTTTTTCGGTAGGAGAGTGATGTGCACTTCTTTTAGGTGACATCTGTTTTCTTTCAGGTGCAAAAAAGCACTGAAGCAGATAGTTGGCACGGTTTTTATTTATACTGGAATGCGTCTTCACTGATTGTCTGTACGTCGTATCATCTTCATAAGATGCATCACTCGACGTTGAAGGGTTCGCAACGGACTAAATTTTGTCAGTTCCTGCTTGGATAAATCCAGTACACTCTGTAACATTCCGATCTCTCTTGGACATTGATTTTGGTGGAGAGTATACTTTTAGAGACCGATCATGTGGCTAAAGATGGAGAAGATGAGGATAAGCTCGTCGTCGCTGGCGGAGAAGTTCCTTTAGAAACGGATTTCCATGTGTTCATCAAATTGGGAAAGACACTTGTCAGTTCCGGTTAGGCTGGCATCACCAGCAACGGTGAAGTGTAAGAAGCTACTGCTTCTGCAGACACGTGCACCGCAGGTCGTGGTTCTGGGAAGTACGGTTGTGTCTGGGCACTGCATACGCTCTTTTAGGTACAAGATGTTTTCTTGTAAATTTTCTTTTTCTTGGGATTTTCTTTTTCTGGGGATGCGACCTGGTCTTGGCACCACCTCTCGTTTTCTTCTTGGAACGGTTTTGTTAGTGAAAGGCTTTATTCTTGGGGGTAGCTGCAGAGGTGTTTGTTTCCCATTTTAAGACGGAGCGACTCGTGACAACTCCTATAGAACTGCTACATCCAGGTTTCAAAATGATTTGGGTTTTTTTTGGTATGATTATCGATTCTAGAATCTGCCAGTTGCACAAAGACTACTTTATCTTTGTCAAAAAAGCGTTTGGTTTGATGAGGGATGTGAATGATGCCTTGAAGTAATTGACGTGCTATCACCGTAAAACATCTTAATACGTATCTGAGACTGGCATCTAAGATCAGAGCCCGCACATGTAGATGTTTTCGTGACTGATTCCGCACAGAGCACGAGTCAATTTAACTGGAAGATGAGGTTGAAGGAATGTCATGTTGACGATTTGTAAAACAGATCGGAAGTGTCGGAGGTGGTTATATTTTAATTTTGTTTTAAGCCGACGAGGACGTGTAAACGATCGGCCTTCCGTTTTGCATTAGTCGTGAAACAAATGGGTGCGAAATCGCAAATAATCGAGTGTAGTGGGTTGTACGTCAATGGGTAAATAGACGTGAAGTGTTTGAGTGACGTCAACGTATGCATGAGTGAGCCAAGGTGTTCCTAACTGTTTGGCTAACACTTGCACTTGAGATTTATATGTGGGACACAAAGAAAACCACGTAATGAGCATGGAGACTGATGGTGCATGGGGATTTACTTTGTTGAAACAGATCTTGGGTCATGTAAATGACACTGGCATTACGGTCATGCCCTTTGCGCGTAAACCAAAGTTTAATTTCTTCTTCGTCTTCTCTTAACATGTCAAAGATGACCAGGTGTGTTTGACTCGTGTCAGACACAATCCCGTCGTCCTCTCGAAAACTGCCTTCCACAAATACAATGGAATCCCCTTGTCTTTCTTAAAGGATACTGTAAGCCGATTGCCACCCTTTGTAACATCAAACAATGCTTTGGGGTAGACGATCGATCAAATAGTATTTTACTCGATTAAACGTTTGAAAAATTCGGTTTTGACTGAACCACTAGGTCCAGCAATTAACGTGTTAAAGGGATGGCAAAGATACAGGGCCTCCCAACTGGACTGATCTAAATTTTCCACGATGACTTTGAGAATCGTTCACAATTGTAAAAACAACATTGACAAGACAAGAAATTTTATATTTTTCAGGATTCGTTTATTGAGTGTGAAAGAAATGGCTATTTGACACGAATTACAACCACACATTAGAGACAAGCAAAACGATCAAATTTCAAATCAAACAAGTCACTGTCCAATCCTGTCGACGAAGGTGTGGTGTCCAAGGGACACTTTGTAATGGTCTTGGAATTTCTACACTCTGCACAGTCTCACATCTTTCCTCCCGGAATGGCTTTTCGTGGGTGTCGATGTCGATGACTGTACTGCTGCAATCCTGAATTTCACATTTTCCACTTGACGTTTTAATCTCACTTTTTTCCTGGCAGCAATGACAGAAATCTTTGGCAATGTCAGCCACTTCTTGCGTCCACACATAGAAGCCAAGACCTTTCCAGTCACGTACATAGTTTCAGTGAGGGTGTTAGTCACAAGTTATATACACATCTTCGTAAGCACAATAAGTCGCTAAAACTTTACGAAGAAATTTTCTTCGTGCAGAGTTTGCGAAGTTTTAACTGAATGAGTGTCTCCTACGCATTTAAAGGAGACACCATAATGTTTTTGTTGTAGGTACTGTTCGTAAAATGTCAACAAGAAATCTGCTGGTAAACAAAATCCCAGAAAGGAAGTCACTAACACGCACACCACAAGACGTCCAAAATTCGAAGGAAACAGTTCTTGTAAAAGTTATGGGAATCCTTAAATGTCTGAATAGTGTCAATGACTTCCTTCCACGGAATCCTTTGTAACGCTACTGATGAAGATCGTGGCATGGTAGAAATCTTTTATACCCTTTTTTGTTGGCGGTAATATATGTACCTTTTGCACAAAAGCACGTTTGCTTCAGTATTGAATCAAAATTGTTTTGTTACTAACTCACACACCATAGGCAATACTAGTTCTTCTCAACATGTGTTGTAATCATGTATCTCTTCTTTGTAATTTTTTGTAATATTGACACTTTGTAAGTAGAATGAGTAGCATCCAAAGTCTTCTGAATCTCTAGTATTTCATCAATGTCTAACCATTTCAGCACTTTCAAAAATATAAATCCTTTACAACATTCAGGTACCAGTGGTTAAAACATCGGTGACATAAAGGATGCAATTGTCCTTCGCGTTTCACTTGTACTTAGATAAACTCTTTGTAAATGTTTCTCTCAACTCTAGAGGCAACCACAAATGTTTTCTTGTAAAGTATTCATGAAGATATTTGTTTGGGTCCCACTAAAGGAGTGTAGAGACAGTGCGGAGACCATCAAGCATGTTCCAGGTAAGCTGAGTCTTCCACTCCCACTCATAAAATGACACACTGCAACTGAAGCACGTGTCTTTATCTTCTTCTCCCAAGTAAGTAAATCCAGGTCGTCTAATTCGTCGGAGGTAGGTCCTCCTGGATATTTTAGCCACTTTCTTTTGAACGTTTGTAATCGACTTTCAAAGCTACGGTATCCAGGCCAATGCACAGGGAACAAATAATTTTCTTTCACAGGTTCATTTCGATGAGATGACTGTGATACCCCAAGTAGTTTGCTCAGGCATGGATGACATACGTAGGATGGTATCACGTTGCCTATGAAAACCGGTAAAGAGGTAAGGTGTACTGTAATATGTGGCATCGCTTTTGCATCCGTAGTGTTTATGCACTGACAGCATTACTTGATATGATAGGTGTGGTAGTAATAGCGAAGTTCCCATGTCTTACTGACTCTCTGATCTCACAGAGTACAGCATCGCTTCAGTCGCAAGGAACATCATCGCAATCGATTTTCTTATCACCGAACTTCAACCTCTCTTTGGCTTGTGTCTGCATGAAATGAATCATCTTTCAAGCTTGGCGTTTGTAGTTGCAATGAAGTATCGGGCTTGGAAGTTTTCCCACTTATATACTTGCCAATATCAACGTGTCCGTACGGTAAAGTGAAGTAGTAGGAAAGCTGCACTCGCTTCTGGTACACGATTTCATTCAGTTTTATAAGGGTCGACTGATGATTTGGTGAGTAGGCAAACATACACTTTTGTGCGATTTGTAGGTAACCACTCTAAAATCTCCATCCTCTCCAGACTGCAAAGCTACTTGTCAGTAGGCCAAAGCTCACTACTTGACTCGTGCGATGATTCAACGTCAATCCTTTCACTATGCACGCGGTGTGTCGTTCTCCTCGTTTGTCTCGATATTCGTAGTCCTAAGTTTAGGACCACCGCTAGCAAACCTTAAAATCTTATTTTCGGGGTGTTCGTCCGTCCAGGTTCCTAAACGGTCTCCTTCGATTTTATGGTGAGGATGATAAGAGCGATGGATATAGATGCAACTATCCGTGTCAAAGTACAGGACTCGAACTCCTAACTGGTGGAAGGCTTCGTACAATTTTAAACGAGTATGGGTTGTCACGTAGGTTGCAATGGTGACATTTCCAAATTCGTCGGCCTGTACAAACTGTAGTTTTTCTTCTTAATTCACCATGAATAGATCTTGCCGAATGACGTCCACATGTTTCCTATATTTTGATTTGTCGTGAATCATTTCAAAGTTGCGGGGGAGCATGGGAGTTGGGGGGTCTGTCAAATACTCTGTCTTGTGTAAATACGGCCGTAGTGCCATCTTTCCCCACAAGCAATTCAGCGCTTACCCTCGTTCCTGTCAAGGCGCATTCTTCCATAGTGTGATTACGATTTTGGTCCTGGTTACAGGTTTCGACACATGTACGGTAGAAATTAAACATCAGTTTTCCTTGGCAATGATAAGGTAAGACGGGAGTCAGAGGGAGACAAGACTTTGCTCTAATCAGTCATACGTATTGTCAAATGTTTTTCACGTCGATATGTCTCGTCAGCAATGTGGATGCCCTGTTGGAAAATGGAAATATTTGCACAGGTAAGGATAGAGCACATATATATCCAAGTATTTGATTTCTTCTCCATTCACCTCGTCTGCCTGATACAGCAAACATGTGGCATTCGTTCGTTCCACATACAAACTTCCCCGTGCGTCCAGAGGATCCACCAGGTTGTCGTGTTCTCACATTTCAACGACTCGGTATCCTTGCTGTTCTAACTTCAAGTGTCGTTGACAAGTGTCGTCGTACAAGTCTGCCATGGTACGTCCTGAGAATGGATTCTTCGTGTCACGTTGAGGATGCCATGTCGGACATCCGTAAGAAAGCATTCTTTAAATTTGTACAGAATCTTGGGATCTTCTGAGTCTCAGCCAGCAACTGAATACGTTCCAGTGGTATTTACACCTCCAACGTTTCGGTCATGTTGGATAGAATTGTCTTCGTTGTCGCACAAGTAATGTAGCCTGTGCAGAGTTTTGACTGAGTATCGATGTTTGACAAAGTCTATAGTTGAGGGTTTATGACGGCAAGGATCTCGGGCATAAACAGTTCGCAAAATGTTCCACAGCAACGCCGTCAAATGTGCACGTGGAAGAGACAATACTTTAGCATTTCTTCCTATAGTCGAAAGGGTCCGAAGCGTGAGAGTGGTATCAAGTGTAGAAAGTTTCTCGTTGTTTGCTCATAAGTAGAGCATCATCTCAGGAGCTGGCAAGCACTTTTCCGCTGTGCTTATTGCGTCATGAAATGTTTGTTTATAACATGTAGGGCTGAGAATGGTTTGCTGACAAGCCGGGCAATGCATTCGTACTTATCATGTATGAAGACAGGGTTTAGAGGCTACGCAATACCAACATTTCGGTCCCCAATGATTGTGTTGCTCTTCATTGTTATACTCATAGTCGCATTTCGCACAATACTATGGATATTAGAGGAATCCGGTGATATTTGTAATGGCATCGACATATTCTTCGTGCTGAAAGAAATGAATGTATTTTCCGTTCGAGAAATCGTTGCCTCGAAACAACAGAACTCCGCGTACTTCTGGAGGGTGCATTTTTAACGTGTAGCCAATACGTCTTGCAATTTTTGTATTTCAGGAATGCCGCAGGTTGTGTCTTTGGATAAGCCGGCTTGATGTAACATGAGTTCTGCTTCTCTTTGTTGTTTGGCTCGGTCCGATTGTCGAATGTTGTTCAAGGCTCTATTACATTCAGCCGTGTCGCTCTTGTCTGCATACATTCGTCCCACTACGAAGGTTTGCGCTAAGCACATCTTGTCCTGTGTGTTGATAATGTGGACGCTGCTGCTCTTGATGATGCAAAGTTCGTCCGCGAATAACACCTTTCTGTGTTGTCCATCCCATTTTGGAAGGGAAGCGTGGGTCATATAAAGTGTAGCTTTCCCATCGGTGATGTGAAATTGGTCGTTGGATTGCTGAACGTGTTGAATCTTGTCGATGACTTTGGAAAGTGTCAGTTCTGCCGGGCTGCTAAAGTCGATCCAGATGGGCGACGTCAAACTGTCATGATAAATAGAGTCTTAAGCGATCGGCCTCTTCGCACTGGCATTGTCGTTTTAGTGTGGTTAGCGAGGAATCCCACAAATCGGCGAAGAATCCTTCTGCTTTCTCCAGCTGTACGTCGGACTTGAAATATTTAAACTTCACCGTGTAAGTGTAGACCGTAGTTCTAAAATTTATGGAAGAGCGTTATTCCGTCTCTCGAATGTGGTAATATTTTCGAGTGATGCTGATTCACTTTGGCTTGGAGTAGACTCTCTCGGTCTAGGTGCAGACGTAACAGGTGTTAATTCTGGTTTGCTCATGTCGTCTTCAAAATTGCAGGCATGGATTTGAGCCACTACTTAAAGCTTGTGTGCGCGGCGATATATCACGTCGAGGCCTCTTAATTTCTTCTCTTTTCTCATGGAAATCATTCGGTTGTTTCGTATTTATTTCGAAATGGCAAATGACTAGACTTTACACGACATAGACCTTATATATATAGGGTGAGTGTCTTCCCTATAATTATTCATTCAACTCTCAAGCAGTCAGGTAGATGGCGGAGCCAACGTAGATTGAGCTTGTGATCAAAGCTTTGCAAGGTGCCATATAAAGGTTTACTTCAGAGTGGGCGATGGACTACTCATTCTTTTTTCAATATAAAAGTCAAGATACTTGTTGTATCTGTCAGAAGCATGGACGTTGGGCTACAGAATGTCCACAACATCAAAGCAAGACAAGCGTCAAGAGAAACAGTGGTCAAGAGACCTATTATCATAGTCAGGAGAATTGCAATGACTTTCAGACTGCCCTAAAATAGAACCGATCTAAGAAACAATAGGAGGAGCAAAGGGCTTCTGAAAATGAAGAAGAACCCTGCGAAAAGGTGGAAGAACCCATACCTGTCCCTAAAGATAAGAAAAGAAGACGAGAAGAAATTGAAGAAGAGGAAAAACCTGTGGAAGTAAAGAAATTAAAAAATTGGAGAAAGACAGAGTGAACGAAGAATCAAAAGGACTTTGGTGATGTGTTTTAAAAAATTTTTATAACTTCTACAAGAGAATATACCAGAAAGAAAAATGTAAGTGTCTCTTGGTCTTGAGTTTTATAATAATAATGAGCTATACTCACGCAATCACACACGTACACTGTTCATTCAATCATCATGGGAAAAAAGGAATTTAAGTTTTATTGGATTTGGCAAATTTTTAGTAGTCATCCTAGAGAGAAAGGTGGCCCTGAAAAGGATCTTTGGCTGTTTAATTTTGTAACAAAATCTTTAACAGGAGGCAATGAACTTTAACTGCCTTATACCTTTTCCACAGCGAAGACCTACTTCTTCACCTGCTATTGTGAATAATTTGGTAGAGATAGCTGTTGTATCTGTATCTCAGAGGTAGTCAGCGTAGCGGGAATGCTGACTGGTATGGAATGTTTGGCTCGAGAACGTCTTTTTCTCTTGGGTCGAGTTAAATAAGTCTGATACATTTGTCTCCGACTCCTTAACTCTAACAAAATGTCTAATAGCACCGTGACCGTTTGACCTGCACTGTCATTCTCTCTCTCTCTCTCTCTCTCTCTGGCACTTTCTCTTTTCTTCTTCTTCTTCCTCTCGTTTTCTTCTTTTATCTTCTTCTGTCTGTTGCTGTTGAACGACAAAGGTTTGCACTACTTCTTTCTGTTGTTGTACAAATCCAACAATCCTTCTTTCTGCCTCTGTCTAAAATCCTCGACTTAAGTTAAGGATGGAGAAGGTGGTGAAATTTCTGGTGCTGCTACAAAGTATTGCGAAAAGGAGAGAAAATCGACTAAATCCCAATTAAAATCAATCTCTTCTGGAAGTATCACCGTGGTTGCTTTGGTAGCCGTTTTTCCATCACTCCTCGACTCCCTTGCAGGCGCACCCCAATTCATTGTCTTCTTAGTTTCAGTCATCTTCCAACAATGTCGCATCGATTCACGGCGCAGCGACGCTAGCGCACCTATATAGGGTATGTGACGTCACAGGTAGCTTTCTTCTGATTGGAAGAGAGACTCCGCGCTGTGACTGAAATTTGTAAATCTCGTTTGGATTGGTGAAAACTGTCAAGCTGTTTCGATCCGCTCTTAAAATATAGATAACCGTATCTTGCCTCATTCAGTTCACCTGTTCTCATGACAACCTGTGGACTTACGTAGAGGCGTCTAGCACCATATCAGGAATGCTGTTCATCCAGGACTACCCCATGTATGTGAAATCATAATGGGCTGTCACGAAGATCACAGATACGGCTATTTGGAAAAGAAGGATATATGTGGAGAGACAAGGTTGTCTGAAGAGAGTCTTGATATACAGATCGGATGTCAGACGAAGATTGAGGATGACAAGAAGACCAGTGTGATGTTATGTATGTTACCCCAGTGATGTTAACAAAATCCCAACGTCCCCTTTCAGGGCCACTCCATAGCCTCGAGGAGATCTCTACTCGTTGCCATGTTTGTTTGTATATTTGTATGTGTATTTGTTTGTTTGTGCATATCTATGTTTTTTTTTTTTGTTTGTATGTGCATGTCTGTGTTGGTTCTTATCCACATTTCACCTATCGCGTATTGAGGTCAACTCGAACTCTGTTATTAAGTGACCACCCGATTGAGGTCAGCCACTTACAACACTTTTGCCATTTTTACTTATTGTCCAGTACCGAAATGTTCCCCATTTCCATTCCTATCTTCCCTATACTGTTTCATCATGTTAAATTCCCATTTATCCTATACGTTTTTTTACCCTATAATAGGCTTGACCCTATATTCCTTTTCATCTTTTAACATGGATGAACCATTGATCCCCAGTTGTCCCCACTAATTCTGACGGTCTTTTATTGTTTTAGCCATTGATCTAGGTTAATTTAAGAGGGTTTGACATATAATTGTTGCCTGGGCATGGGATATCTGGTATGGTATTGGACAGCATGGCGACACATGTAAGTTATATAGTGCCGAGACAACTGGAGCAAAGTGCCCAAAGACACTCCAAGGCAGCTGACCCAGGCTTAGGCTCAACTCGTACCTTTTTGGTCAGGAGTTTGGCATGCTAACCAACTGCACTTTTACAACCTCTGCCTCCATTTCTTTCCTTTTATAGCATGCATCAATACACATCAGGGCAGATTGACATCATGGAATCCGCAATGGATGGATGTAAGAGAGAAGAAGTACATTGGATAGATGGATAGTGGACTATTCTTCACTTTAAATACCATTATTGTAGAATATTCTTCACGTACATACCATCGTTATAGATTATTCTTCGTGTACATACCATCTTTGTAGACTATTCTTATTCGTGTACATACCATCGTGGTAGATTATACGTTGTGTGTATACTATCGTTGTAGATTATAGTTGTACATACCATCGTTGTAGATTATAGTTGTACATACCATCGTTGTAGATTATACTTTGTGCATGTACCATCGTTATAAAGTGTTCTTTGTGCTCATTCCATCTTTGCAGATTATTTATTATTTTCGTGTATATATATATATATATATATATATATATATATATATATATATATATATATATATATATATATATGATAGTTATATAGTATTCTTCTACTTGTAAAGTATATCGCTGAAATTTCCATTTGCGAGACACCCTTCGTATCGCTTAATTGGCATGAACGATACTGCGTGCATAAAAGAAACCCATGTAATAATAGCTAGGTCTATATTTCGTCTCTTATTGTTTTCTATGCCAGAACTTATCTCAGTTTGATTATATTTTATTGGTATAATCTTTCTGAATAACTCACACACAGAAAGAGATATAAATTGACCCTCCTTAGTATTTACTAGTAAACTTCTGGCTAAGTACAGTGTAACAGACATGTGGCTGAACACAAATATTGAAAACAAATTTAAAGATTCACTAATGGGACAAAAAAAGTCATACATACAATTTCTCAATGCGAAAAAAAAAATTATTATGTGTGAAAATATACCAACAATATGATCATACTGATTTTTCACTGTTCTATGTGCATTTTTGTCCAAACCCGAACGATAGCGCAATTTTAGCAAATAGTTAAGGCATATATCGCTAATTAACACTTGACATTGATTTAGAATGAAAAGAAGTTTATAAGATAATAAACTTACAGGTCTTAATTAAGATCAGAAATTCATTTAGAACAGCGACCTTGACTACCAGGCAAAGTCTAACGAGAAATGCATCATCAGGGGAATGATTAAACAGTGTGATTCTTCATAAATATCGATCACGAAAGAATGTCTCTCTTTGCTAAATGACTGCCTTTAAAATAACAGTAAAAGTTTGGAAAGTAGAAATTAAAATTATTGTTCTTGTTTGAAAATGTATTTAGTCATTATCGAGTGTTTCAGGAATCGGTATTGTCATAGGGTGGCGAGGGTTTTGCGTGAGGTAGAAGAGAAAAAAAATGTTTAAACGAGATTAAATGCATCTGAAGTAACAATCGAAAAAAGTTACAAATGAAGCAACTAAAACAGATGAATCAATAACGACAATCTGTGTGTATTGCTATATCTGGCAAGGGTGGAAACGTTTTGCAATCTCGACGCTTGCTCACACGAATTGAAGAAAGACAGCCGGAAGATACCTTTTTCAATCTCATGATCTCTGTAACGAACGTAATCGAGCTATCCATTTAGAGCAGTGGAGTTTTCCACATTGTTGTAATGGAAAATCCCACATTACGTAATCGAAATATTCAGTAGGCCAACAATGCGCGTAGTGGAGGCTCGATTACGCGACCTCCATAAGGCCAATCGGATGAGTCGTTTAAATCACATGATCCCGTATTTCAGTCAACTTAAATGCGAGTTCTGTAGGATCATATACGAAATTTTGAGACAGTAAATCGCAAAGTTGGCTTCAGTCACAAGATGTCCATCTACATTAAGTATTTGTGCCTTTATTAAATAATGTTAAAATTAATTCTCAGAGAGGCTGTTTTGATATCGAATATTTGAGCTTCGCGAACGCGCACTTATGCTTTCTCAGATAAGAGATCATTTGATTCAAACCACTTTTTCTAATTGGTTCTTCTGAGAATGTGTATTCGAGTTAAGAACGCAAAATGTCGTGACGGCATTGCCCTGTTGGCTTGCTAAATAGTTTAATTACGCACGGTGAAGGTTTCAATTTGGGATACTAGTTAGCTCATTTTTGCCATTACAGAGATTATAAGTTCGCCAAATATCTTCTACTTGCATCTCTTGATATAGCGTAATTAAGCCTCGATATCGGTAAGCCTTTCGACGTTTTGATCCCGATGGATTGCGATAGGCGTCATTACCGGATCTAGCAAAGAATGCAAACATTATTTCTTTTTTTTAAATCAGATTTTGAAGTATTTCAATTACTCAATGATAAAGTTTTTTTCCTGTGTGCTCAAAACAACTACTGCATGAATGCGTCTTTCACAATCACCTGTCCTCACATGCAAAAATGGTTCTTGTCATCCGATTTTATGATGCGGTAAGACATTATTTGATTGATTTGTTTATTTCAGTCCATGCATTTTCTTTTACGTTTTTATACTTGATTATTGTGTGGGTCATCAATATGGGACCATCTCTACCAATAGTCTTTCTTTTCAAAAACGCATAAGATTTACAGCGAAACTCGTTGCGATAGTTATGTCTGGGTAGTTTAAACGACTTTTCAACTTTTTAGACATCTTAAAATACTGTAGATTAATAATTGTATTCGATATTTTATTATCATGACTTCAGGTCAACAGCCTTTAAATCCTCTGCTACCTTAATGTTGTTTCGATTTTCTCCAAAGATAAGTAGGTCTTATTGGTCAGCCCCGGAAGGGTCCCTCTGAAGAAATATAAGACTAATTAACGAAATTGCTTTTGAAATCGCCATTGATTTACTGCAGAGCTGCAGGCATAATCCGTAACAATTTGAACAAATCTGTGTGTACTTTTAGGCAGTTTAAAATAAGACAGACCAAAACCTAGATTTAAAAGAAATATAAAACTATAGGTCATCTGCAATTAAGTGTTTTCATCTCTCAATGTTATTTTGATTTCTAGCAAAGGTCAATAGCCCCTGCTATAAGGTGTTCATCCGGTGTATGGCTGAAGTTGGATAAGACTAACTACGGAAAATAAAAAACATGAGCAAAAACCAATTAAATGCATTTGAACGAATTGCAACCGAAAATATTCGTGAAGGAAAACAAACTGAATTATTCGATTATATATTTAGTACTAGTAATGAGAATTTATAACGTGTGTAAACAACATTATCAAATGAAGGCAATACGTAATAATAGAAAGCTGAAAGAGAAAGTTGGGCCAAGAAAGGCGACAGCAATTTAGATTTCAAAATCTGAACTTTTCGAGAGCCATGAAGGGAACTGGTGGTGTTGAACTGGTAAAGAGCCAGCTTGCAAAAATACAAATAAAATTTAAAAACCTATTTTTGTATGTGAGAGAGTAATCCAAATTCTTTCCTCTCTATAACTTAAACATTAGGAATGGCTCTTACGCCATCGATCCAGAGTTATTAATACGGAAATTAACACTACTATAAAGTTTTAAGGTATCTGAGACTTAGGGACTTGGTTTAAAACATAAATGATATACGTTATAAATGCACAAGTTCAAATTTAAACAACATATCTTTACTATTTAAATTTTGAGAAACTTCAATGGAGGAGATATGAAATGCTATGACATATCTGCGGCTGCTGTCAAGATTTATGCTTGCTCCTGACCTCGTCTCAATATGCCAAAAAGCGTCAAATGTTTGTTAACTTTGGAAAATACCACTTGAGGCCTACAAAGAACTTGATAAGTATTAACATCACGTTCCAATCAGTTCATTTCTCGTTTTTCATTTTGACAGACCATGCACACTTGCACACTCAATACAAAATAAGCGAAAGACAAAAACCGATCAGCAGGTGTACTGAACAAATGGTTGTGTAAATTAATACGATTTTATGAAGCTTTCGACTCAGCAAGTGCAATAACTGTCTCAAATATATGAATAAAATTAAATTAGTCCAAGAAATTCATACCTTTGACATTGTACAGACTTTGCGAAATAAAAGATGGAATCTGAAATTTAAACAGCACCTGATAAGCAACGTCCTAACTTGGTCGTTTCATGACAGAAACATCATCATCAAATTGTTATACATTCTAGTGCCCAGTGTTGTCAAGTTTATATACGACCCAAACATCTATAAAGCGTGTGTCTAGTACTTTTATAGATTTTTGTATTAATGCAAGTATTTCTGGATCAAAGAACAAAGTACAGAAAGGGGAAAGTTAGGTATATTACTGTCTTACAATCTGGAACAAGTGTTGAGATGGTTAAATCTCGTATTTTCATTTCCTATCGTATTTTTCTTACATAAATAATCGATAACCATTTAAAAGTCTACTATGAAACCTTAGCCACCTTATGAACATCTAAGCCTGCCCACAAAATAACCTTAGCTCACCGTTGAAATAGCCCCCACCCCACCCAGTATGAAAAATCACAGTCAATTCTTGTAAGAATCAATCACATTACTTTAATAAAATAATATGACCTTGTGTATTTTATTTACCAGTGGATGTAAATACCACAAACATGATGTTAAATTTCTGCTAAATATTTATGAGACATTTCTTGGGTTGGGAGGATAATACGTCACAAGACTTAAGTTGAAATATTACTAACGAAACAATTTATTTCATTATTTGTACATGCTATATACATATCAAAGATACGAATACATAATAAATGTGTAATGAATATAAAATGCCATTGCTCATATCGTTACAAGTTTCGTTAGAAGAAAATTATACCAAACCCACAACTGAATAGCTTTGCCCACACAAAAATACAGTTTGTTGAATAACCAATTCTCATAACGGTCTGCTGATTTACCCGCTCACATAATGTTTTGTCGATTAACTGGTTCATGTAATTGTCTATCAACGCGTTTACTTAACCACAGGCGATTAAACCGTTCACATAACTGTCTGTCAATTAACACATCGGCATAACGGTCCAGTGATTAACCCGTTTAGAAACAGTGTTCATAATAACATTCAATGCATGTAATAATGCAATCAACTGCTCTGAATATATGCGTAAATTGACGTTCCTCTCAAGGGATACAACTATTCTAACCGTACTGGTGTATATGCGAAAATGACAAATTACTAGGGAAAAAATATGAAATGTACTTAAATTAATCGTTTTTTATTTCTTGCAACTGAGAAAGTAAGAACAGCTCACAAAAACCTAAGAATGTCACATCATAATTACAAAACTAAAGTACTATAAAATAAAAACCTAATCATCAGTTTTCATCGTTTAATAGTCAATGTTAGTTGCTGAGATGGTTGAGTGAAGCACAATAAGGTGAAGATTTATACTTTTTTAAAACTCGTCATTTGAGATTATGTTTTTAATTCTAGATCAATCGTTCTCTGTAGAGTGTTGTTTATGTGTGTTTGTATGTGATTGTATATTTTTAGGACAAAAAAAATTTTGAGCAGACGACTAACATTAATGGCAGAATTTTCGATTTTTCTGCTTTAAACATCACACCACTAGCCGTTTCTTTACACGTTACAAAACAGACATGCAACTCGGGAATGAAGAAAGCATGTGTAGAAGTTTATGTTTCTTTTTCTGTTTCTTTCTCTCTACACGTCTGTCTTTCCGTCTGTTTATATAACAAATACACCGAATCATGACATATATAAACAGTGCGTCGAATGTTAAACTTGTAAGCTTGCTTTTGACACAATGTACATTCTTGATGCTGACGTCTTCAAAAGTACTGTTGAGCACACGACAAAAATATCAGTGATGTTCAATGTGTTTGTTTGTTTGTCATTAGGCAGGTATTTGTATGTATAATTAGTAAAATATATAATGTCCCAATGTTAAATTCACATTATCCCCATATTGCCCCCTACAACCACTTCTGAGAATTTAAACGCGAGTCTAAAGAGACACCTGTCTAATTCCTATATTGATTCATGTAATTTAGTGGTGTATGGATTATATCAGGCACACCTGCTGAAAAGAAAATGACAGAAGACTATTTCACGGTGTCATTAAATTATTTTGCAAACTCATGCACCAAGCTAAGGTTACATGACATAAATATGCATCATGCCTTCTACGCAAATGTCAAAACTGAAATGGCTAATAAGTCTTAAATTAATTTTTTGGCGCTTGAGGCAATTTTCCGTTCGTGACTGTCTTTGAAGTGCTTAGATTCATTTGCCCGCTTTTATTGTTTGCAACTGTTATTATTTAAAATGTATAAATACGTTCCCTAATAAATCCTTTTCCGTCTGTAGATTCTGAACATGACTCCGATTCAATGTTATACGAGTCTTTTAGCCGCTGCGTATATTTTTATTCTTCGTACTTTACAGCTGTATATTTTCAATCATTTCACTTATAGAGATAAATTTTAATACAAGTTAATTTCATTCTTTTACAAGTAAATATTTTTAAAATCAAAAACTATTTTTTCCAGCTCTTTCGCTGGTGTGAATAGTATTGAAAACAGGGATACATATCTCGGCAGATGAAAAAAAGTTTAGTTACAACAAGTCCGTGTTTCCACGCAAAAAGAGTGATGACATAAAATTAAAACGAAATCCTCAAGAGATACTATTATTGTGATTCTGTTTTCTCTACTACAGATTATCTCATCTGTTTGGATTATCTGTACTACCTGAAAATTCTTCTTTGTACCTCATGAGGTAAATAGTGTGTGGAACAGACGAAAACGTAAATATGTTGGATGAAGAATTACTGCCTAAATTATTATTCATAAATGAAACTATATCTCAGGTTGTACCTGGATCCAGTGCACTCGAAAAAGAACTGTTTTCCGCCATACGAATTGTATTATATATATATATATATATATATATATATATATATATATATATATATATATATATATATATATATATAATAATAATAATACAAATCGTATGGCGGAAAACAGTCCTTTCGAGTGCACTGGATCCAGCTGGGGATCGCGTGTGTCAGAGATTTATTAAGATAAATGCAATAAACCAACAAGGAACAGTGCAAAACTAGTTTCTAATAAACTAGGCACTTTCGATTCTAAATGAGTCTTTTTCAAAAGCAAAAACAAAATAACAAGACAAATAGAAAACATAAAAAGCGTTTAGGTTACAAAAGTTCACATGACGATTTGTACAGGAATAAAAGCTTAAAAGTTTAAATGCTTCAAATGGTTGGCTTCAACTTGATGCTACTGCTGAAACATATTTTATATTGACCTAGAAATCGATGAGCCATATAGCCATGTCTTTTATAATTTATATTTGCGTAACTGCAAAATACATCCCGGATATTTCATTGTTATATTAGTAGTTGTGGGCTATTTGGTGTCTAATCAGCAAACTGAACGAATTATTTAACTGAAAATGTGCCGTCTGCCAAAAGATGACGATTTTATTTGTCCATGGTATCTTTGTCAAGTCTTCATGGTTTAAGCCGCTTTGTTTCAATGTTCTAAGGCGTCGAATCCATTAAGATTTCTTTTCTTTCCTGGTTTCGGAACTTAGGTTGGGGTTGTGATCAAATGCAATTGTTACATCACTGAATGTGTGGCCAAGGGAAAAGAAGTGTTCTGCAACTGGACTTCTGTATAGCTTCTTTGTCATCTGATCAGATCTGTGAAGAATGATCTTTTTGTGTAATTTTCCAGTTTCACCGACATACTGAAGGCTACAGATCTTACATGTGATGCTATAAATTATATTTTCTGTTTTGCATGTCCTGTTTGGACCATGTATGTTCAGTTTTTCAGTGGCTGTGCTAGAATATGTGCTGGTCTCTATCATACGCTGACAGGTTGTGCACAATTTATTGCCACAGGGGCCACATTTACTAGGTTGGTCTTGGTTAGCGATTGGCGTTAGCTCAGCCCTGACTACGATGTCTTAGAATTTTTTTGGTCTCCTGTAGGCTACTGCTGATTTGTTGAGGAGGATGAACTTTAGTATGTCACACTATTCCACTATAATGTTACCTCCATCTTTATACACACTTTTTATGATAATGTATATTTATTTCTCTCTATTCTTTTGATAATCACTTCTTCGGGGTTTGTAGCAGACACTAGCCCTAATAAACGTCATAAATTCTTTTTTCAATGTGAACCCTTTAAGCTTGTCTTTTCGTCCATTTAGCCTACGTGTCGAACCTCAATATAATGCAACTGATAATGTTGGATAACTTTAAACACGTGTCGTTATTTGGTCAAATTAAACGGAATTTGTACAAATGAAATCAAAGATGAAATGAAAGTTGAAGAAGATTGCTTCACCAAAGATATACATTCCGTGTGGAGTGGAACATGGCTGACAACATAGTAAGCGTTCACAAGAACCCGAAGGCAGCTAAAGCAGATACATTAAACATGAAAATATCAAACAATATAAGCGTTATGAAGAAACGAAAATAAATTCGAACATTTACTACCATCTAGGTGGTGGAACAATTATAGTTGCCGTGGTTGCATATAGTGATATGCGAGATTTTAACTCTCTGAAATACAATCTACACAACCAATATGTATTAAATAACTAGTTGAGTGCTAGTGGATCGCGTAGGTATGCATTTCTATTTTGTAAAGCCAACTCAGAAAAGGTAAGAAAACTGTTAGACAAATCATACGGAAACCACCAGAAAAGCTATTAAATAAACCTCTCACCTAAACCAATGCCTAAATCTACTGAATCACTTTCAGGCGAAATGATAATACCTTATGCTTCACCAGAAAATGCAATAAAAGATGACACATCATGATGATTTTCAAATTGCAAAATGTCAAGAATAATTGATTAAAAAATTTAACCATTAAATTGGTGTAAGGAAGAGGAATAATGATGCATATAACGGTGTAGATTAGGCAGATATAAGCACGAGAATCATATATACTTAAATGGATAAAAGAGCTGTGAGTTGAGAACTAGCAGGAATAGAACCCGGGATTATTATTCTTTCAGCTTGTTTATCTATTACCGGGTTTACGCAACTGTGTTAAGATTTGTTGCCATGGCTTATAGAGATAAGCTGGTTCATCAGAATGTACTATTGATGATTTGGTTATCAAAGAAATAAGTAACAATGCAATAAATCATGAAGAATTTAATCTCCTTATACACAAATACAATCGCTAGAAGGAGATGAAGACTCATTTCAGAAACTCTAGTCTCAAGACCGGAGACAACCGCACCATATAATAGCTGAAAAATATTTTTAGAATTAGGAAGACAATTGCGAGAGAACGAGATATCGGAGAAGCTTCTGAGAAAATCAACGACTACAGGTTAAATGATAAATCTCTAATGACTTATTTATTCTTCAACCATTTAAATTTGCGTTACATGAACGGAAAGCCATATTACCATACAAGACATATAGTAAGATATATTGCTCCAACCCTATCAACAGCAGGTAATATAACTTACATATATCCTTTGCAGACAATATATTTTGGTGTAGGTTACAATCACATTTCAAATAATTTAAAGAACAATATCTTCAACTTCATCAACTATAAGAATGAAAAACAATACCATTTTAACACATATTGGTTTATATAATCTTGAGATGTAAATGAACAAAGTCAAATAGTTGACTTGTAATAATTATACTGAAGAAAGTATAGATACTGAATATGAGACAAATAACTTTGAAGTGTTGGTGATCACTACCGTCAGTTATACCAACCACGTAACCAACTATAATTCTAAGTTGTTAGGCTTTATCAGTCAGAGATCTTTACAGACATGTACTGAATCGAATATAATTTCAGGGGTTTTAAAGCCTAAAATTTTTTACATTTCTCTGAATCAGATGAACCGTACACAAAATTACTAATAACATCTTATTCTACTCCGTTAGAGCCCTTGCAGTTACAAACGTATTTCACGGTATTTTCATTTCATATTCAGGTAGATAACTCCATATAAACAATCTGCAAATCGGTAGACAAAACAACACTCTTAAAGATGAAGGAAGGAAATTGATTTTCATGGCATGATGAATTAATAGATTTTTAAAGTGAAGTAAATGCAGAAAATAAGGATGAGACCTTGCTGACATTATTCTAGTAGAATCTATAACTAAATTCGTAAATGAACACTAACTGTATAATGTGAAAAATATAAAAATGTAAAAATACTATGATACTTTCACATTTGAAAGGATGGGTCCAATTAGTAACAAAAAGGACAGAAATGGCATGCCATTTTTAGGAATAGTTCACGAAAGAATCATTTATATTGGTGCTAATAAAGTTTAAAAAATTTAATTAAATGAAACAGGTCCAATATGTCCTAATCGTATGATAACAGATATTAAGAAAAGTGTACATACATTAACTTTGATCATGTCTGAATGCTGAAGGATACGAATAGCATCAGTGGTTACAAATTGACGTTTAAATATGTAATATCTTACACGGTAAGAAGGTAAAAGAAAACTTTCAATAGTATTATGGAAATATTTAAATCACTCATTATAGTAATGCATGTCAAATATGGGACAGTCATGCTGAAATCTTTCAAAGCACTAAAACTCTTTTTCTCGTCATAGACCCAGCTAATATTAAAGATGCAGAAACTAAGACTACCAACCTTGCCAGATTAGTTTTTATTTATGAGTGATGATGGGCTTTTCATCAAATCTATGAAAGCTGTTAACATGCTTCATACATATATCTTCCTAAAATAGATAGGATCACTATTTTTTAAAAAGTGTTTCATGGTCTTTCTAGTCTTATGAATTTGTCATCATTTACATTTCTTGCCAACTGTACCAGTGATGGATAGATGCATATATATCTATATAGGAATCTAATTGTCCTTTTCAAAGTAATTTTCGTACTATCTTTTAATAATGTTGTTGACTATGAATTCGTCTGAAAATAAGACCCACTAATATTTCTCGACTGGGATTATTTTCCATAAAGAGTTTGATAACTGGGTGAGGACAAGGACCTGATTGGTATTGGATGAGTAGGATGAAACATTTTAAATATAGTCAATGCTATTTCAGCCTTAATGATCAGGATTTTTATATTCGCCTGTTGGGTAACTGTCATATCTAATCTTGAAATCATCTATAAGACTTTATAAAACATCGCGTATCTATCTATCTATCTATGTATCTATCTATGTATGTATCTATCTATCTATCTATCTATCTGTCTGTCTGTCTGTCTGTCTATCTATCTGTCTATCTATCTATCTATCTATCTATCTATCTATCTATCTATCTGTGTGTGTATGTTGTTTTTCGCTGAAGACCTTTCTAAAAAGTTCACTACAATATATAGCATCAGAAAATCTACTTCTTCACGTAAAAGCTCTTCAATCTTATGGAAATATTTGTTGAACATATCAATGTAGTTATTGCCTCTGTTGGCAGTAAAATTATATTCTTTGTGCATGGCATGGATTTAGAGGCAGATTCAGAGACAGTATTTGAGTTTTAAGTATTTACATGATGTATATGATTCTTGGTTGCAATGCTTTATGGGTTTAATGATACTTTCAAATCGCAGTACGAAGCATATGGCATTTACGTTTGAACCTTCGCGGAACATTATATCAACTGTAGCCTCTTCAACTCTATCACGGATCAACTGATGCTCGAACGATCAATTGGAGTTATTGTGTGGAATGATGCAGATGCTTCTTGCATTTGCAACTATTTATCTTGCGTGATAGCCATCTTTATACATTATTGGTTCTGCAAGAGTGCATGTTCTTGTCTCATTATATTAGTAAAAAAAATAAATGTATAACTTTCATATTTTAGAAATATATATATATATATATATATATATATATATATATATATATATATATATATATATATATATATATATATATATTTGCAGGTATTTCATATTCAAACACTAAAATGACTGTGTTCTAATCTTCAATGGCATACTTGTACAACTGTGATTATATGCATCAATACATTTAAAATGTCTGCGTGTATTTGTTGTAGAGTAAGCATAATTTCGATTGTACAGAGCAAACATTTATCATCCCGAATGTAGATATGTATGCACTTATTCATCTTTATTGATACTGCATTTACTCAATAGCTGTGTCCATAAAAGATCTGGGTTCACGAAAATGATAATGTACTTTAATACTATTAATTTTATTTACATCTCGCCTTTAAAAGAACTTGTATAATTCGTGCAGTTTTTTGTTGATGTCGACATTCGAGCTTACATTTTTATTTATACATTTTTCTCTCTCTCTTAACTCGGATTATGATGATTACCGATGAAGTAAATATATTCTCTCTGAAGGATTGATCCCCTAAGATGATCGTATCTCAGACTGACAAATAGCTAATGCCGACAATTTTGTTCGTTTCCTATTATAACAAACACAAAATGGGTAGGAATGAAAAGAAAGGTTTCTCTAAGTTAGGAACAGCCTAGGTAACAAATGTAATAAATATTAAATGAAGGAATTTAAAAAAATTATTAACCAATTTTATAAAATCTATGTGTACAGGCATATCAATCAGGTGTTGAAACATTGCGCGTACTCGACTCTAGATTACACGATCTGGAGTAAGCCATTTCGAAGATAGTTCTCTCAATCACATGATCTCTATAGCATAATCAAAGTATCCGTTCGGCGCAGTAGATTCTTCACTTAGCTTAAACTGAAACCACCACAATACGTCATCAAACCTCTTGAAGGCAACAAACACCAAAGAATGAAAATATTTTTTTTATTATTGATATTTGACTGCACGTACTGAAAGCTCAAATCTCCGTAGTCAATTGAAAACGTTGTTTTACTCATGGGATCACAGATTTGTCAATACAACAGCACGTTCTGGTTAATCATATATGAATTTTGAGACAGCAAATCGGAACGTTAGTGTTAGTAACTTGATCTCTATGTACTTCATTTATCTGAGCCTTTGAGAAATCCTGTTTTAAAAATAATTCTCTTGGTGGGTCTCTTGATATGGAATATTTAAGCTTAAAAAATAAACGCGCACACATGCTTTCTTAAATTAGTGATCATTTGCCTCAAACCACTATATCAAATTAGCTCTCAGGAAAATGTGAATTCTTGTTCCGACTATGTGCATTCAAGCATCTAGAACGCAGAATGTCTTGACTGTATGATCCTGTTGGCTTGCCAAGTAATTTAATTACGTAAAGTGGACTTTTCCGTTTCGCGTAATCTAAGAGCTCCGAGACTGAAGAATATATTCTAATTGGCTCTCTCGAGTTAACGTAATTGATCCTCGCGATGCCTTTTCACGTTATGACCACGATCGATTGCCACAGGCGTCAGTACAAGTTATGTTAAGAAATGTACACATTAGTTCACATTTCACCATCAGATGTTGAAATACTTTATTTACTTAAACATAAAGTTTTGTTTCGATCTCGACTCAAAACAACAAAAAAAGCTTTATATCACAATTACCTGTCCTTTTCTGCTGTTTGTAAAAATTGTTTTAAATGGAGGATGTCCTCGCATGCGGAAACAGTGCTAGCCATTCGAGTTGACGTTGATGCAATATATTATTTTGATTGATTTGTTTTCTCAGTGAATGCATTTCCTGTTTGCACATTTATACGTCATTACTGCGTGGGCCATCAATATGGGTCGCTGCTCGATCAACAGTCTTTTCTTTTCGAAATCGCATAAGATTTACATAGGACTGCTTTGGGACAGTTACAGCTGGGCAGTTTGAAAGACTTTTCACGTTTTATATATCTCGAAATGATGTAGACCAATAATTGTATTTGCTTTTTATTATTATCATTTAAGGTCATCAGTTTTTACATCTTTTGCTGTCTAAAATGTTGCGTTGATTTGTTATTGATATAAATGTCTTATTGGAAGTCACTGGAAAGGCATGTTTAAAAAGAAAAACATGCCTAAATACCTAAATTGCTTTTGCAATTACCATTGATTTACTTCAAAGCTGCATGAATAGTTTTCCGTGTCAGTTTTATCATATTTGTACATCGTTTAAGTCAGCTTAAAAAGACAGACCAAATGTAGATTTAGGATAAATACAAATTGATTGGTCACCTGAAATTAAGTAGGTTTTTTTTTCTTCGTCTTAATATTATTTCGATATCTAGCAAAGATCAATAGGCCATGATATTAGCGGGTCCTCCAGGGCATATCTGAAGCATGACTAACTCTCAAAAAAATGAATGAAAATGAACAGACCAATATTGAATGAATTGCAACCGAAAATATTCGTGAAAGGAACAAACATATTCGAGTTTATATGTAATAATGGGTAATTATGATTTATAACGAGTGTAAGCTGTATATATTATCAAATGAAAGCTATCTGAAATATTAGAAAGTACAACACTATTATGCAACGTACGCATTATTTAACATTAGAAAGCCCATGTTTAAAAATTTGGAATAATCTGTTTAATAAATTTTACAAAGACAATTCAATCATAGTTCGCAGAAAAAAAGATGAATTGCTGAATTGAAAACATATAGCTAAAATTAACGAGTTTCCTGGATACTGGAACTGGTGAATAATGATTATATAATACAAATGTGTAATGACTAATTATATGTAATTCGTGGTACTTTGTTAAAATCTACAACGTTAATCGTTTTACATGTGGATTTTCTAACATTTGCTGAAACAAAATGATTGGAACTGACATAACATGTTAGAAAGATCATTAATTAAACGCTGTGTTAGACCACTGCAGCATATTGATTATCGCATGACGCAAATAGGTTTTTTCTTCTTCTATTTTCACCCGTACCCGAACTCCGTACCAGCATCATTTGTTTACTTGTTCTTGTAATAACTATTACGTGAAGATATACCGTCGATCTGGAAATTATATCTTAACTCACATCAAGGATGTCCATATTCTTACAGACTGGTAGGTCTTAACGTTACAATGGGTTGACGTTATCTACGCATAATTTATAGTAGATGAAATTCTCAAATGCACACATTGATTTTACCGTCTTTGACATGTACAAAGTCATGCTATAAAATCAATTTCCTTTATGTTTTCCATTTATTTGTATTATGTTGCGCTTCCACCACCTACACCACAGAAGCAAATCTGTGTGAGCAAGATAATATTGCGGTTTATGTCTGTCTTTGAAATCAAAGCGTTTAAATGTTGATGCTGATAATTAGTAGAAAGAACTCTAGGTCAAGAAAAAAACATCAGTAATTTAGTTTCAAAATCTGCACCACGTTGAGAACTGGATAATGGGAGATAATAAAGAGCCATTTGTTAAATATTACAATTTTTAAAGTTTATTTCTAGTTTTTCAGACAGTAATCCCTTTCTTTTTTCTCTATCTTGTCTTTTCATTTGACTTATAAATGACGGAATAGTCATCAAATTTTCAACGCATGTATATCTATATTTACACTCAAAAACAATTGCGGACAATCGAAAGGGAGGGACAATTTTGCAAGAGAGAACACAGAAGACTCCTTCAGAATGTAAAACGTGGAACTAAAACATTTATAAAGGTTTCAAAGTCAACGATCTTAAGTGTTTTATATGGCCATTATAAACGCTACACAGGTTTAAAGCATATGAGTCTTACGGACTTTGTAACTCTTAAGATATAAGCTATAAACGCGCAAGTTCGAATTTACACAACATATATTCTTTTCCACTGAAATTTAAAGAATGTTTTAATGAGAAGTAGTTAAATTTAATTTATGATGCTACGACATACCTGCGGCTGCCATCAAAATTTATGCTTTCCTGGCCTTGATTCGTTAAACCCAAAACGTCATCTTTTTAACTGTGGAAAATACCAGAAGAAGCATGAAAATACCAGAATAAATGTTAACATAAACTTTAAATATGTTGATTTCTCATTGTTCGTTTGATAAACCAAACGCACTTTCACCGCCCATGACTACCCACCCCCACCCCCAAAAAGCAAACGAAAACAATAACATATCAGCAGTATGCGAAACAAAAATGTTTAAATTAAGACATTTGTAAGAAGCCATTGACTCAGCTAGTACTGTAATTATCTAAAATAAAAGCAAGAAGTTAGTTAAATTAGTCCACAAGTTCATACCTTTGACATCGTAAAGAGGATTGGAAAGTAAAAGACTTAATCTCCGTTTAATTAGCACCTGGTACACAGCTTAGTATCAACATCGTTGGATGGCAAGAAATGTCATCATCATGCTGTAGCACATTCTGCTATCCATTGTTATCATTTTTATAGACAATATTACCCAAAAACCTACAAAACAGATGTAAAGAGATTTTATAAATAGATTTCGACCGTATACTATTAATTTTGTTGCATTAAAGCAAATATTTCTGTACTAAGAACACGTGATAGAAAGGGAAACTTTTTGAGTAACTGTCTTACGATCTGAAACAAATGCTGGGATGGTTAAATATAATAGTATCATATCCTATCGTGTATTCACATAAAAGTGTACGAGGACACATTTGTAACTCATTCCTTAAGTAGCCCCATCCGAATCCCCCAGGCATAACAAGATCAAATTAAATTTATGTAATTTACATTATTTTAGTACATAATTAATATAACTCTATGTATTTCATCTACTAGTTGATGTAAATAATACAAACATAATGTTAACTTTCTGCTTAATATTTTAAGACATTTCTGGTGGGTGATGTATTAAAGGTCACAAATTTTAAATTTAAATATTGCCCCACAAAAAATATGTTATTATTTGTACGTACTATGCATTTATCAATATCATTATTACAACAAATATGTACTATATATGACATACAAGTGCTCATTTCATATAACTGTTTGTCGATTTACCCGTTGGCATAATGGTCTGTCGAGGCTCATAATGGTCTAGCGATTTACTCATTACCACATAGCATTTAGAAATTAAAATCAAAGCAATCAGCTCAATATACATTTATACTCAGACATTTCATAGCAGTTCTACATGTATGAGTCCACTGACGGTCCTCTCAAGAAATACATCTGTTATAAACAATCTGACATGCATGCAGAACTGTAGACTTCAACACTACAAAATTCAGCATACGTTATGGTCTTCCATCATGGGTCCTTCGTCGGGATTCGAATTTGAAATCAGTAGAACATTTTGTTATTAAGGATTCCAAAAATTTAATCTTGGATTATTCTCGGATTATTTTTGGATTTGGTTCTATAAAACCGTAAGTTCATATTTTTTTCATTTTTACAGAGTTTTTTATTTTTCAAAGCTTGCTGGTTTCACTCTTTCTCTGTTACGGATCACTGCCATCTCACCTCTGTCTGCGTGGGTTAGCTTCTCGGATTCGGATAATGTGGGTATGTGAGAAAGTTTCTAGCAGCTTCTCGTGGGTCGGTGGTTTTTTCCGGGATTTTCCCGGGTTCTTCCTCCACCATTAATACTGGCCGCCATCCATAGCCTATCGTGTGCTGAAAAATGGCGTTAAGCCCCACAACAACAACAACAACAAAAAATCACTCTTTCTTGTGTTACTGTTTATTCGATCCTAAACACGTGATATAAGATTCCCTCTACTGCTCTAGTGTTCCTTTATAATTTAGTATTATTCGACGATGCAATTTTCAGTGTAATTTTTGAATCACTATTTCCAATACACTGCCGATAGATCTCTTATTAAATATTGCAATATATACACAAAAGGCGACCGTGTAGTGATAGTACATACAATTATGCTCTCTCTCTCTTTCTCTCTCTCTCTCTCTCTCTCTCTCTCTCCATTGATCGATAACAATTCTATATATTTATTCTCATGAATCAGTGATCTCAGTTGATATTAGCAAATTGTAATAGTTTATGTAAGAAAAAATGTTTTTACCCATTAATGCGGAGACATTCTTTAAGTTTTTATTTTCAATTTGACTCTCATTTTGTTGCATTTAAATGTTGTCAATTTAAAAAGTGATAATATAAATTGTTAAATCTTGGCATACATTGCAACTGAAAAATCGGTCGCTTTCAGCTTGAACAAGGTAACAAACAAACTGCCAATATCGTCATTGAGCGCATTTGCAGACTCCTTGTAACCGAAATTATACATATTTCCGTGGCATCCCGTTATATATCGTTTCGAAACAGACGACAACATTATGTGATTTTAATGTAATTTTTTTAATTTGCTTGTTAGAAATATATAATGTTTATGCATCGATTTTTATGCAAACGAGCGAATAGAAAAAAGCTTTTTTTTCTCATTAACTGCAGATAAGACATTCATTCAAATAATATACTTTGACAACTATATAAGTAATTTTACAACTAAATAAGTAGTTTTACATCTGTCGAAAAAATCATCAGTCTTCCTTATTTAATAGTCAGTGATTTCCTGAATTGGTTGCGCGTTGCACATTTAAGTGAAGAGTTATATAAAAGTATTCAAAATCTCCATTTGGGATCATGTTTTTATTTCTAAATCGATAGTTATCTCTCTATTGTGCCTATGCTTGGGAGTGTATGTTGTTAGGAAATTTTAGCAGACAACAAACATTATTAGCAATATCTTAAATTTGCTATTTTAAACACCACACAAATATTCAACGTATTAGATGCTACAAAATTTAATGTCGCTATCTCTCTGTCTCTCCATACATCATTCGTTATAACAAGAACACCGAATCATGCCACATATACACATTGAGTCGAATGTTTAACTTGTAACCTTGATTGTACACTATGTATTAATGTATTTGCTGCGTATAGTTTAAACCGTTTATTTGTCTGTATTAGGCATGTATATCAATGTACATTTATCCAGTTATAATTTATAGAGTATTATATCTAATGTTAAAATCGCTATTTCCCCTTGCAGAATAATATAACTGCTTACGAACAATTTCAACGCTCATCCACATCAACTCGTGTCTAATTTCCATCTTAAAATTCATGTCATTTAGTGGAGGACGGATCATGTCAGGCACATATGTCGGCAGTGAAAATGATAGATGATTATTCAACGGTGTCATTACATTTATTGTGCGACCTCATGCACCAAGTCAAGGATACATGACACAAATGTGCATTATGCATTTCAAGAAAATGTCATGTTATTCAAAACTGAAATACCTAATAAGCCCTAAGCTACTTTTTGTCGCTTGAGTCTATTTCCCTGACGTGACTGTCCTTGAAATGATTATATTCATTTGCCCGTTTCGAATATTTACCGCCGTTATTACTTACTATGCGTTGGCATGTTCCGTAAGGTATCTTTTTCCGTCTGCTGATTATGAAAATAACTTTTATTTAATGTTACTTGCTAAGCGAACAAGTCAATGAGCGATTACTTCTTTGATAGTTTATACTTTAGATCTATTATTTTCATCATTTTACCTATACAGATAAATCTTATTACGACATAATTTCATTCGTTTGCAAGTTAATATATTTTTTTAATTTGGAAAGCGTTAATTTTTAAGCTTTTATGCTAGTATCAGTAGTACAGAAAACAGGTATACATATCTTGCCAAATGGATTATATATAATAAAGTGTCTTACCCAGGAAAAGACCATAGTAGCTGACCAACGCTGGTCCGGCAATATAATTCGAATCCACACCAATTCAGGTCCAGAAAAATGTGTTAGCGAAAGTATTGATAGTCGTAGTAACATTTATTGGAGCAACACTGTTAATTTTAAAGCATGTAGCTCGGCTGAGCTATATTGACTTGTATGATTTTAATTCTAATAACTCTGAGGAGAATTCCAGCTCCTAAATCCTGCTTTGACTGTGTGTGCATTATGTCATTCGCTTATAACATATAACAAGGACAATAAAAGCGTAATGTCATATATGTTTATCTGAACACATTTCTGATAGCTCTCTTCCTCCCAAAGTATAAAGACCTCTATAATTATTTTGATAAAAGCTTATGCGGACGGCTGCTATATTTATTTAATTACTAAATACTGCTCCCTATTCATGTCCATCAAACACATTTTAATGTTCCTTTGTGAGTCTGATATTATCAAACATTAACAGCTACTATGGATGCATTACCTGCAGAACATATCTTTTCAAAAGACTGACGGCTTACATTTTACTGTGACGACTGATATAATATGTAAGGAGCTCATCGTGATATGTCGTTTTAGCAGTATCAGCTTAATTGGGCTGTGTCATGTGCATCATTTAGATGTTGGTTAAGTTATTGGTACATATGAGATTTGTATTTAAATGAATGAATAAACTAATACTTGGAAGCTCACAGTTAAAATGTACGGTCGAATTGAATCTGAAATGTTTGTAACCAGACAATCAGTCATTGAACTCTAATACAAATAGAATAAACAAAAACAAAAACAAGACAAACACATCATGATATAATCTGTAGCAACTTTAATGTTCCTCTATGTTATGGTTGGAGATATCCAACAGGGAGGATCGAAACACTTAATAATGGCACAGGAAACAAACTATTACGAAAGAGAGAGGTGCATACTTGATTATGAAATATGTACATTGGAAAGATACAAAGAAGACTAATCATGGAATAGTGGGCTGTGGATAACGTCGTGAAATAACAGATGGTGGATATGATACAGCTGAACAGTACCACTCTCATTAAACACCATAAGAATTAGCATTGGTCCTGTACAGCTTTCAAGACAATAACACACTTTCATCTTCAACTAAGCTGACCTTGATGATGCAGAACGGTAAAGCTATCAACCTAGCCAAATTAGCTTTTAGTTATGAGTGATGGGAGGTAACATTTTACCAAATCTATAAAAGCTATTAACATGCTTAATCTATTCACGGGGATAAATCTCCTTTCTAATGAGACTACGTTCACTAGATTGAAAGTGTTTCATGTCCTATGAATTTGACATCATTTATATTTTTTATTAAATGTGGAGGCATAACGCTGTAGCTATCTAGGAATCTAATCCTTCTTTTTGTGCTAATTTGTTTGCGCTGTCCTTTACAAATGTTGCTCACCATCAAAAATCTTCTACAAAAGAGATATTTAAACTTCTCGTCCGGGATGATTTTCCATAAAGGATTTGATGATTAGGTGCGCACAAGAATCTGATCGGTGAATGATGAATAAGCAGAATACATTTTCCATAACTTTAATTTAATTTTAGTCTTAATGAGCTGGACCTCTATATTGGCCTGATGAGTAAAAGGTAATTTTAACCTATGCATCTTCTTTAAGATTTTAACAAGTATAACATATTTGTTTCGCTGAAGACCTTTCCATCGTATTCGCTGAAATATATCATACTAATATATATATATATATATATATATATATATATATATATATATATATATATATATATATATATATATATATATATATATGTGTGTGTGTGTGTGTGTGTGTATGTGTATATATATATATATATATATATATATATATATATATATATATATATATATAAATCGAAGTACAGAACATATGAAATTTTAAACTAGTGTTGATAATATATGACTTTACTTCTGAACCTTCGCTGGACATTATATAAACTGTAGTCTCTTCATCTCTATTACAGATTGTGTGTTGTTCTTACGATCAATTTGATGTTAACTAATATAAATGCCCCTAATACATTCGTTGTCTTTCATTGTAAATAATTACAGCATACAATTAATTATATTGCACAAATTCTAATTTAATGCAGTGTAAAATGATGCGTGCACTTTTTGCACTAGTAGTTATTTATCTATCTTGGTCGCAATCTCAAAACATTATTTCTTCCGCAATAATGACTATTCATATATCCTTCGTCAAGTAAGATATCAATATGGGCCGATTTTTGTAATTTAGGACTTGTATCGTAATTATCTTGTTGTTTAGAATGTTATATAGATTATAAATATGTCACATGTAGATTCGAAATTGAAAATCAGATATATTCTCAACTTCAATCGGATATTTATCAAACCCAGTTAATATGCTTCAATGCAATGTTGAAGATATATGCATTTGTGGTAGAGTATGCATGCTTTCGATGCCACTGAAGAAATATTTATCATTCTGAAAGTGAACACTTACGCATATATTCTGCTTTTTTGATTTCGTGAGATCTTTGTATGATCTGTTTCTAAGAGGTACATACCTATCAACGTCCGAGGTGAGGAATTATAAGTGTAAGGACCACACTGCGCATGCTCACTTACTTCCGGTTCAAATCGAGTATGATACTACTCGAAGAATCTCTCCATAACATCAACCAGTACATGTCTTTCAATGATGTTTTGAACTTTGGTTCTATTATATATGTGTACAATTCAATATTTTATATGCCGAACCCAAGACATCCTAATAGATAAATCAAGCTGGACCGTGCCATATTCAAATCTCTCAGCTTTTTTAACAGAAGGTATAAATCCTAATAATCTCAACCATCTAATCTAAGTTTATTTGCATCATTATCAAATGTATCTTACATTCCACTAGTTATAACTTTGTTAAGGTTATGCCTATTCATTCGCTTAATGTCCTTCTTTGTCTGAAGTCGTGTTAATGGACTTTATTTTTCTCTCTCACTTTTGGGAAAATAGTGATGCTCATTTATATATATTAAGTATTCTGAGACTTATTTTATCCCTTTCTTATGTTGATAAGGTCGCTTTCACTTCCTTTATATAGAGACTATTGACGTAGAAATGTTAAATTGCCCTTCCTGCGACAACTAGCAGTTACACAAAACCGTAACAAGTTACTTGCTCGTCTTAAAAATTATAAAAATGGTCAGGCACAATTAGAATTATATTAAGAAATTATGAAATGGTGTCATGACCTAAATTTAAGCATTAAAAAAAAGTGAACAATATATATTCATCTAAATTTATTTTCTCTTTCAATGCTTCTATGGATTCATATCTATCAAAGTCTGATATGTACTGTTATAACTTTCTAATAAGTCATTCTATGTGAAATATTTACACATTCTGGTCTTTAGAATTCCATCAAATGGCTCAATTACAGATGCCACCACAATTGCCATTATGTCTTAATGAGACGCGAAATAGTCTATATCATTCTTTTCCAATATTTCCTTTACCTTTATCTTGTATCTTCCTTACTCCCATCATATTGAAATTTTTAAACGTGTATGCTTACAAAAGAACACTTTAAATGCATCGTATACGTCATATTTACAAGTATATTTTACTTGTTGGTCCATGAATACTTTGAAAACAACATCGGAAACAGTCATGATATATATGTATAGATTATTATCTCTCTTGTAGTCTTGCATGTCAACCAGATCTGCTTGACTTGATCACGAAAATTGCTAACGTAAACTCTACAAGATGAAACTCTTTTTGTCCCTGATTATGACGTGTCGAATGTTAGGATGGTTTGAGGTGTTGGTTAGGTTGACTATTCTTTTAATTCAGTATAATTGATTTCTTTGTATCGTGCTTGACGTGTTGCTAAAGGATGTTTATATGTCCGTTACGATCACTTCATTATCATAATATACGTGCCTCAAATACGTTTTTTGGCATTCATTGTAAATAATTACATCATTTAAATCAGTTATATTGTGCTAAAGATAAAAGCCTCTGAAGAAATAATGTCGGCTGAATATTACATAGGTGTACACGAAAATTTTGCTATTTTTACAAACTTGAATATTATTATATGGGGCAAGGTTGAAAATCGTGGAGAACAACGTGCAAGATAACATTGATATATATATATATATATATATATATATATATATATATATATATATATATATATATATATATATATATATATATATTCCTTGAAGGGATCAAAGACCGTTTTATTAAGGCAGAACAGTTTGTGAAACAACACTGACCTTAAATGTCATTTAAAAGATCGTTTATAAATGAAAAGATCTTTCTAAATGCATGTGAAAACTTTATATTTGTCTCACAAAAATGTCCAGAGGAGAAAGCAAGCTTAGTTTCGTTCGTTATGAGTCCGGAAGTGTTATGTATTTTATTTAATTTATATTTGATTTAATTTTATTGTTTGTTTGTTAGCTTCATTTTTTTATTCCATTGCATGGCATTGTAATGAAACTTTATTTACTAGATTTGACATTTTCCAGAAATTCAGTTCTATTTGACCTGATTGTTTTTCGTAAACATTAATAATAGAAACTTGGTATCAAATGCCGACCTAATTTCTGACCTTGATCCAGAAATCAGTGAGAGGTGAAGTAAATAATTATATATATATATATATATATATATATATATATATATATATATATATATATATATATATATATATATATATATATATATATTCTTTAATTCTTTCTCAGTATAAAATTCATAAAGTGAAATCGAGGCCGTACCTGGAGTACACGATAAATAACATGTATCAGTTAGACTTTTTCAGCACGATTGACCCGCATCCAGGCATCTGTTTTTCGCCGTAGCCAGACTTATTCTTCATGTTTTGAGAAAGAATGTCTATTCTGTGCTTTAACACTTAAAAGTCCAAGTGTTTTATGTTGTGACCGTTTTCTTGGGCTAATTATTTTGTTTTCATCAAATTATTTTGATTCCAAAAGATTATTTTTCCCTGGAACTACTTGCGCTCTATGGACCGATCCGGTGGCCTAGTGGTTACAGCGTCCATCTCGGAAGCCGGAGGTCGTGGGTTCGAACCCCGGCCGAGTCATACCAAAGACTTACACAAATGGTACTAACAGGTGCCTCGCTAGGCGCTCAGCATTAAGAGGTTAGTGCTAGGACTGGTCGGCCTGGTTTCAGAATAATGTGACTGGGTGTGACATCATGCTACATGTCTGCGGCATGATGCGCCAGTGCTAGACATTACTATAAACTGCCACACTGCATACATTTTAGCTATATGACGGAAAATTGTTAAAGCTACGTTAAAAATCATAAGCACACACACACATACACACACACGCACACACACACACACTTGTGCTATAAATTAATTCTTGGACAAGGACAGTTATCGAAATTGACACAGAATTCAAACTCTGGAATGCTATTTTCTTGCATTCAATAAAGAACTGTTGAGACATCAGTACGGCGCTGACCACATCATACGTCATCGCCTTTCATTTTGGATTTCATTGGGATTCGAACTCAGTTTCATTGGGACATTTTATTACTATGACTTATCTTTTTTAATTCTTGTATTATTCTTGGATTAGTTTTAGATTTGATTCGTAAAACTGTATGTTCTTTGTTTCATATTTATCTTGTTATTCTAAGTAAATAAGATATTTGTTAAATTTTGCACAGCTTGTTGTCTTCACTCTTTCCTTGTTGCGTTTTGCAAGATACTAAACGTAACAGGAAAACATACGTGCATTTTCTAAACATGACGATGAAACCCAGATCAAATGTTCGACAGATGCAGTTAAATTTTAAAATGACAGTTTGCCTTCTCAACCTGTAGTTAATAAAATAATAATATATTTTCTCATTGCCGCTGTTCCAAATTTTCGAGGTTTTTAAAGCTGTGATATTTTGTGAAAGTTATTATGTATGAAATAGGGTTGTTTCAATTCTTTTAAAGACTAATATATTTACGTACATGCTTTTTTCGTTTTCCTGTGGTAATATCGACACTGACTAGTATTTGATATTTTCTTTAATCTAGTATCCATTAAATAAGTTAAGTTTTCACAATACTATCTGGAGATTTATATACGTGGAAGGTAAAGACTTATGATAGAGGTATGAGTGATGTATCAAAGAAACGTACAAATTTAGATTGGACTAATGAACTATAATCGTCATCATCATTCAAATTTGACATTATCCTTTCATTGCATGCAGTACATGACATAGTTTCATTTGATACAAATTATATAACATACATCTTGTCAAAGCTACCTAAGTTTATCATTTTTGTTATAATTAATGAGTTATTTCTCAGTAGTAGGTCGTCATTGCAGTTATGTATGATGATGGATTACCATAATAGTTGAATCAGTGATTATTAATATCATCATAAGCATCATTTGTCAAGATAATCAGGATCAGAGTTAGGGCTGATTACGACCTATGAAAATTGAAATCATTCGACCTAGTGGGCCTAGCATTACCGATGTTATTACTATTATCGGTGTTATTAAGACGTTAATGGCAAGTCTTCTAATGCCATTTCGTATTGCCTGCCACCATTACATATTTCTACGCTGTATACATATATCCACGTTGTATCCTGATTATAGTTTAGGTATGAGATACCGTGGTACAGATATAGGTATTGATTCCGTTAGAGTGTATTGGATCAGTAATAGGTACAGTTATACTGTAGGAAGTGGTTCAATCATAGGCGTAACGCAATGTATCAGTTAAATTATACAACAGTGGCTTCAGTTACAGAAGATAGATTAGGCCGTAATTCTTCAGCTAAATTATTTACCTTAAGAGCTAATATATTATCTACATTTTCAGCAATCTTTTTAGTCCATCTTGCAGTCACCTTCTCAGGTAATATTTTACTCACGTTCTTAAGCATAGTTTTACTAATGTGTATATTTATATTACTCACATTATTTGCAATACTGTGTAATCTTTGTCTCGACAAGTAATGAGATGACTATGAAAAGAATACAAACAGTTCAAATAGTATAGTGTTACATGTTTAGGCTCTAATAAACAGTAATAAAAGAAAGAGTGAAAACAACAAGCTTTGAAAAATTTAACAAATAATTTATTTCTCAAGAACAAAAATACTGTAAAATTAAAAAAAATAAGAACTTACAGGTTTAGAATTAAATCCGAAAATAATCCAAGAATAATCCAGGAATTAAATTAAATTTTTGAAGTCCTAGTATTGAAATGTTCTAATGAATTCAAGTACGAGTCCGGACGAAAGTTCCAAAATAGAGGGCAATGGCATATACTGTAGCTAGTATTGTACCTTTGTGTCTACAGTTCTTTGTTGATTCACAAACAATATCCCGGTGTTTGAATTTCCCAATAAAATTTAGAGAAATGTCGTTGCCCAAGTATTATGTATAAGCACTCAAACATTTCCAGGAAAAAGAATTAATCTTTTAGAATCCGAATAATCTGAATACAAATTAAACTCCAAACTGGTCAAAAACAAACACTTTTACAGTGTCCAAGGTAAAGGCCCAAACTGAGAAATAACTATCTTAACATCACCAATAAAATTAACTGCTGCGAAATTTCGGAAAACCCAGAATTGCGAAAATGGTCTGTTAACAATCTAAAGTCACATACTCACAGAATGACCTTGATAAAAACCAATCATGTTACTCCAAGAACAAAATAAAAATAGAAAGTTGTTTACTTGTCTCGGTGATTTTTTAATCAAGGTCGGGTGTAAAATAAATAAATATAAAGGAAGGATGTAAAATATCAAATTCCTTGTAAACAAAACTACATTACAGTGATATGTAATGAAATTAAAAATCAAATATATATAATAAATCAAAACTGCATGTATCACAAATAATACAGAATGATTAGTTAGTACAGATAGTTCATTTAGTGCAAATAGTTCATTTGGTACAGATAGTTCGCATAATTAGTAGCATGTAAAACAAATATATCAGTTGATAAATATGGTTGTATCACTAGAGTATTTCGTAGTTGTTTTAGGTTATAATGCTTTCTTGTGGTTGTTGCTGTAAGTAAAATTTAAGAGTAAAGATCGATTTGGATCTGTGAATTTGTAACTTTGTTTTCTATTCAACCGACCACACCTGCCTTCATGAAATCAAGCATCACAAGCAACGAAATAATGTACAGTGCCTGCATTATTATTGTCATCAAGAACCTGTTCTCTCCTGTCTATCTGATTGCTTTTCAGTGTCTGAAACTGCTTTAGCGAGATATCAATAAAGAGTTCTGTTCAAATATTTCGAACTATTGTGTTCATTGACATGATGATAGCATAATCTCTATTGTTTAGTATAATCAGACTTGTAAATTTCTTTTATTGAACGGCACATTTACAAACAGTAAAGGCACGAAAAAGTGTGATTTATATTACCATAACTCAATTAAATTAATTTCATTCATCTCTAATGTAACCAGATAAATTATGTTTTCGATTTCTTTTTCATTTGGTTGTACTCGGTAGAAATATTTCTGCAAAGAATGCAAACCCTTCCGGCGACAAAACGTATCAGGCAGCATCTGCGAGAGCAAGAACAAGCTTTCATTTGCAGCAGGTCTGGTCAGAATCTAACATATAATTGGATTTCAATGCAGGTGAATTTGACAAGAATGTTCAAAACTACATTTATATGTAATAAACCATCTAGAACGTTTTTAATATTTTTATTGTTAGTCTGATTCGCTGTGACCTATATCAGTTTCGGTGAGTGTATGCATACGGCTTTCTCCGTTGGAGAGACACAAAAAAAATAATAAAAACTATTCTAGACAATATATGTCATTCATCAAACTATATTTTATGTCAGATTCAAAGCGCATCAATAACACTTACATATTAAATACGCATAATCAATCATCAAGGTTTTGTTACATTTATAGATTAATCAGAGCACGTTAATTTCGAAGGAGATTAAAATAAAACATTTTCAATTTTAACCAGCTCTTCAATAGTCCTAATTCGTGTTTTAGATGACTTCATCAACATGAATATGCCAAAGTAAATTGACAATGCATTGGAACGAATGGTAGCAATGTCCATTACCTGCAGTAGAACACGTATTCATCCTTCCAAATACAAATGTTTTATCGATGTACATACCGATTACAAGAATAATGGGAATCGTATGCGAAATGTCAGCAATTTGAGAGCAAAAGCTAACATTCTGACTATAAACCCATATATTATTTTGATCACAATAAAATGAAATCTGTGTCTGAAATATATTTTATATACACTAAAATGGGTCACAATGGCATACTTAACAAGGTGATGTAGAAAAGCCTTTAAGTACTCCAGATGTGCATGTTTGGATCTGGGCCTCAGTCATAAATCTCTGCATAATGTAGTGAGTAATAAAAGTTACATTTAACTTTTACGTCAGATTATAAGATCCAAATCCAAAGTTGCAGAATAGAGTGGTTAAAATCGCAGCCTCCAGGTCCAACCTAGGTTGCTTTATAGATGAACATTCCGTGTCGGAATTCGTCGGTACAATGATACAGCAAATCGGTGCAAATCCACAGGAAAACCGTTAAACACGCTGTCAAACGATACAAATAATTAAATAGTCCTGTATATCTGCTAAAATATTGTAACACATTTATGGAATCATTTTCCTTTGTTGGGTAAGACAAAGTTTTTACAATTTAGAAAGAGAAACTTGGAAATAAATGAACTGACAGTAAATAAACTTAGTCAATGAATGACCTTGATAAATGCTTTAGTGTTTCCTAAAATTAAGGTCATTTAGTAAATAATGTCAAAGACAATATTGTCTCTCAAATATATATATATTGCTAACACACACACACACACACATGCATAGCCTCTCGGTTGCGGTTTCCGATTTGTGAATCAGCACAAATGAAAAGCGGTCCTTTTACAATTCTCTTTGGTTGTCTCCCTTTTTTAGGTCACGTGTTAGATATAATAAATAGGTATAATTGAAACTAAAATGTAAAATTCAGCAAGCTCGATTTAAAAAAGAAAAGAAGAATATAAATTTGTGGAGATCAACTTTGCAGCAATCAGCAATACAGAGAAATGAACATCAGAGACGCCTTTTATGCTTCTTCCTCGTAAAACCACAAACAGACATTTAACAGTAGTCTCTACTCTTGAAATGATTGATTGCCTTACGTGTTGAAGCCATTTCAATATGGTTTTCATTTTAAATAATTTTATTGACTTTGTATATAATTCAAGTCCATTGGATTGGTCAAGAACGTTTCACAGCTTATCGAAGACCTATCCTGTACAAGTATAATGAACATCTAAGTTAAACAGGATGAGTTCAGTATTTAATAATAAATCACAGTACTAAATACAAAACAGCATAAGATAATACTGAATTGATGTTAGACAAGGCTGTGCAAATCAAATGGAAGTTTTTTACAATTGCATCAGTTGAACCGTCAAAATTAAAGATCGATCTAACGAACGCAGTCGAAAAAAGTTCTATACTTCTACTGAACCTATGAGAGTCATGGATAAAAATTAGAGTTTGCTGCACGAGAATAACACAACTAACGTGAAAATATTCAGTATTAATATTCCACTCTGTCGTTACAAAAGAAACACATGTCAGAGAAAATGTTATGAAGTTTCCAAATTTAATCCACATTTATAATAGTGTTCTGTGTTATCTTCGCTAAATGTAGAACAGTGATATACTTGTTGCTATTATTGTGTCTCAGTTGTAGTGTTAAATGTACTATGACCTCGATGAAATGTCTAGGGTGCCATTCCAACATTACATAACATAAATATTTTTGAAACATATAGTTATACTCTTAAAGAAAGAGGAAATAATTTCAAGCTTGGACAACATGCAATGTGTTATATCTCTAAGATTACATTGATAAGCCTTCTACTATAGCAGGACGAAGTTTCAACAAAATGAATCAGTAGTGTACGAACCCTAGATGTTAAGCCCCCATTCATCTTCTTGTTCGTATAATTGCTTTTGTTTTCTAACCCTAGGCGACGTACCCTCATATGCTCTATTTATCTTTTGCAAAGCTTGATACCAACCCTAACTTTTTAATTTTCAAGCACCAATATTCTAAGGAAACGAATAAAAACAAATGGGATTTTTTCAAAATTAACTAGCACAAAACAAATCCATTCATCGTCCTACCTACCAATAAATTTTGTAAGACACTAAGTAACCAACCCTCGAATTTTTCCCAAAGACACTAGATCACCAACTCTGAAAATGTTTCCAAAAATAATATGCTACCAACCTTGAGATACCCCCAACCCCAAAATAAACAAACCAAGTTGAACCAGCATAATATATTACAGCTAAAAAAATTCCGAGTGTATCGTTACTTGGCTTATGACGGGTTTCTTTGTCAAATCCGTCGTTCTCTTCCTTGTCCAAATCAGATCAGAGTAAGTAATCAATTACAAAAGACAACAACTATGTAAAAGAAATAAGACATGGACATTCCATAATCACGTTTTGACATACAATAACCATACGAAAATTCAAACATTTAACATGGACACATAGATATTCAAAGGTAATTCTTACGTTCATGGCAACCCAAGAGACCACTGGATAAGCGTTACTTAGCTAATGTCTGCATTATGCCAGAACCTATAAACGTCCTCCAGTAATTAGAACAACCATAGCGAATAAATACACAATATTTAAACCATATATTAACCCAAATGCTGACACAGATTTCAACACGCTAATCTAGCAGATAATTTCATATAACACAACTTAGAAATGCTAACTTCTTTTCTGTACAAATACACGAAATGTCATCGCAAGGTTGATCATATTCGTAGGAAATCGCAGTTCACTTTATCCTCCACTAATTCTAACCAGATATGGTTTGCAAAAAAAATCGTCAATTAAGAAACTCATAATGATATCATTATTAATCAGTGCACAAGCTATAGCAAATAATCAAAACGCAGTATCGAATATGTTATAACTGTGTTATTGTCTAAGCTATCGAGTAGTTATATGTAATAGGCAGTTTTAATAAGTGTTTTCTTAACCAAAAAACATTACCTAATGAAAAATAACCTTCTAGAATGAGCCTGATGTTTAACGAATCAAAACCATAACATGTAAAATTCACAAAGGAAAGTTCACAATTTGATCCAAACAAACATACTTACTTTGTCTATTAATACAGATTCTCATCTTAGGTACATATTAGTTGGTAAAATGAATAAAATTATTAAAAATCAATCAGGTTAAACAAAGATGAACTCCGTTTTGGACTAGGTCAAGTCCAGCATACAATATTACATGTTAGCTTATAATAGCATGTAATGAAATTGAATTGTTTTTAAAAACTAACAAACAAACAGTTAAATTAAATATACGTAACTTTTTCCCTCATAAAGAAAAAGAAAAGCTTACAGCTGCGGAATAGACTAGAGTTATAATATATACCTTGTATATACATGCAATTCCTAAACCAATAACACGCCCATTCCATTCCACCGGAAACAGTTTCCACTTACCGCACTAACATCAACCCGGTTAGAATCATAAATGTTGTTAAAATAGTTTGTTTTACCTCTGCAATGTTTTATTTCACTCAGCAAATAATTCTTAATTTCATTAACTTTCATTAACCTTGAATTATTAATATTGCATGTAGGTGGTAAGATACAGTGGGTGAGATAAATTAAATTGTTTAGATATGCTGAATGGTTGAGATACACTAATCGGTTGAGATACATAAATGGTTGAGATACACTTTTCGGTTGAAATATTCTAATGGTTGAGATAAACTAATTGATTGAGATATACCAAAGTGTTGATATACATTACTAGGTCGAGATATACTAAATGAGTTGAGATACACTAATCGGCTGAAATATACTAAATGTTTGAGATACACTGAAATATTTCGATATACTAATCAGTGGTGCATTCGATATTTTCAATCCCATGTAATGCAAGAAATAGACACATTTGTCATTATTCTTTGCTACGTATGTTCCACTTCATACGTTATTCTGCTGCTTGTAAATAGTACTCTATTCATATATCTAATTTGTTTGTGGTAGAATTCATTGTTATAGAATGTAATCATTCGTAAACTAATTATTGCCAAGCTACCATTTTATAAATTTGTGTGTAAAAACGTATGCAATTTTATAGGGGTCTTTGATATAGTTTGAACTCTATTCTTGAGTTTCTTAATTTGTTTCGTTAAAATTTTGTTAGGTAATAATTGTTTAAAACAAAATTAAAAAATTTATTTTAACTGATTTTCTTACATTTGGGGAATACAGATTTTTGCAATATTATGGTATCTTTTTAATGAAAATAATTAAGTGTGCGTGCGCAAACATATTTGAAGGAACTTTAAGTTCCCACATGTAAACGTTTAAATAAACGTGCATCTTGCTCTTTTAAAATACTAAACAAAACCTCCTGCCCAAATGAACGAAACTTTCGTTACATTTTAAAGTTCGTCTACGTTTTTGGGTTATGCAATATAGTAACTAGATTTGATTGGATATTTCTATTGGTTCATCTCTGTTAAATATATGTTGATCCCACAAAGCAAAATTCATCAGTGTGAATCCTTTCTAATATTAAATTCCCTTTCAAATATGATTGGCCCACAATTGTAATAATATAGATGATTTAACATGAAATTCTCTTTTGTTAACATTGTGCCTCCCAGTGCGTACGTTTCTAACATTGAATTCCCCTTGTGCTCATACCATCGCAAATCGCAATGGGCGCTTAACGATAAATGCCAACGGTGCCCAGTGTGCCCATTTTTGGGCGCTAAGTGCTCACCATAAGTTCTTAAATGGGTACTTTAAAATTCACAACAAGCAAGACTCGGGATTCTAAATTTGTGCTCAAAGTTTCCAAATGTGTCATCTGAAGCTATATTGAGTAAGATAGTCCTTTTTCTTCTGGTAATTTATTTTAATGACCTGTACTAGAAATAAAAATCAAGTTTTATTTTTGTTTACAATTATATATGTGTGTAATAGATTGTAATCGTTAAGACCACATCATTGAAATACTTTTAGGGTGTAAACATGTCTAAATTTCACTCTCACAATTATTATAGCATGCTTGATGTACTTAGTTCAAAAACTGTATCGAACTTCCAGTATTTATACATATTTCTGCTATATTTCATTTATTCTCAGTTTCACGTTCTTAATTTTCATTTTCTGCATCTATATACGTTGTATATTTCGTTTCGGAGCATCTTGTGTTAATTAAAATAGATGCGAGAGCATAGAAACCACATATTGTCCTCATAGTATGTACTTCAGAATGAGATATTGAAATTTATCAGTGGCAGAAAAATGTTACCCCAAAAGTTGCGATAAACACTTTTGGAACTACTTTCGTTCCCCATTTAGGAATCATATCTGACCTTATTGGTGTCATTCAAACAAGCGTTTCTATGTTAAGATCTGTTACACACGGTTTCTTATTCTTTTCATTCTCTTTCCCTCCGACAACCTCTCGACCTCTGTTGGAACTACGAGATCTTACAATGTGTAAGGACTGTACAAACTCTAGTATACATTTTCTTTCTTGAGTCCACCATTTAATAATGTTACACTTCAACTATCACGCTACGAAGCGACTAAAACAACTTCTGCTTGAGTCTGGCTTTAACTATATTGTCCCCTCCTTCCCATTTCTAACGAAGTGAATATAACAGTCGTTGTCAGCTGAAGGGATTTTAAACGCGCGGATACTGCTACGCATAATGAAACTCTAATTTCGCACTTGTATTGTTTTTCTTGTTTACATTTGTATGACGTACTATGGAAGCGTATCCAGGCCGAAGGATAATACTTCATATCATTCAATACAAAACATTACCTAAACACCCCATGCAAAGAATGATTACTATCTCAAATTACTAAACACGAACATATATCGTTCCGGTGGCCTAGTGGTTATAGTGTTCGGCTTGAACAACGCCCGAGTCATACAAAAGATTGATAACAGCTGCCTTGCAAAGCGCTCAGCATTTTGAGGCTAGTGTTAAAATTGGTCGGCTTGGTGTCAGGATAATGTGAGTGGGTGGTACAAGATTATATATGTCTGAGGCCTAATGGTCCAGTGCTCGGCATCACTATAAACTGTCACAAAGGATATGTTGTTGTTGTTGTTCTAGGGATTAACGCCATTTTCAGCACAGGACAGGCTATACATTGCGTCCAGTATAACTGGTGGAGGAAGAACCCTGGAAAACCCAGGGAAGAACCACCGACCCACGAGAACCTACTGACAGGCTTTCCCACGTACACACGCTAGCCGAGCCTTAGACTCGAACCAACGCAGAGGTGAGATGGCAGTGATCCGGAACGGTGAGCGCTTTAGTCCACTCGGCCACTCGGGGCCCCTCAAAGGAGATGTCGTAGCGATATGAATGAAAAATTGTTGAAACTCTTAATCACACACAAAACAAATACAAATATTCAGATACGTCTATGCTTCGAAATAAAGAAAATTCATTTTACGTTTTTTTTTGCCATTAAATCTCGTAAATACTGTACATGATGACGTTAGCTGCCAGGAATTGTCTAATTACTATGGTTGAAAAATACTTAGCAGCACTGACTTCCCATAGTTATCGCATTATCATTAAAATCTACCAAAGCTATGAACTGAGACATTACTTAAAATAACACACACCCTAGTTTAATATGATACGTCTGATGATATATACTGACTGGCAGGCAAATATACCTGTTACTGTCCTCTTGTTCAGACTAGGTACACATCACAAAACACAAAATAAGGGTGCCTACGCATATAACTGAGTTATAGGTAACAGAATTACATTTCACGTTAATCAATGTAATTTTCCCAACACAGAACAGCTTAACATACATCACGTAGTTCCCAATGGTTTTTAACAATGAAGCAGAAAATATACTATCCCGAACCAATGAAATAGAAATGTATTGGCAAGTTTTATTTCCACATTGTTGATGACCGTGGGTTTCAATTTTGATATTCTGGTAAAGTTTAACAACATCATGTTATGAAAATAAAAAATGAACAGCTAAAGGCAATTTCCAGTATTATTCTGAAAGTTTTTTTTACCTATTTTATATATCGTTATACGTAGTTATATTCATTTGAAAGAGTAATGTACTTCATATATCCTTGCTGATCAGTTGACTGTAACACAAATATCCATTGATTTCTAATACAAATCTTTTCAAATTATTCTGATTCTATGTCAACAAGAATCGAGAAAGCATAAATATTAGAAATCAGATTTTCAGGCATTATGATTATTTGTTTACACATTAAATTTTTCAGCTCGATATAAGCTTTATTAGCTTTGATTGCAACATCAATTCTTCTAGATCATTCGGGCACTCACATGAGCATGTGTGAATTGAAGATGAACCCATATGTAATTTGAAAATGTTTATTGTACCGTAATAATTTTTGTTTTATATGAAACAGATATGAATATACTGACCAACATTATTCACGGTACCACAAGGGATAAAACATAGGCGAATATAATATATATCCTAGAAACCATAACAACAACATATAACATATATCATAACAACCATGACGACAAAATATAACATATATCATTAAAACCATAACAATAAAATATAACATATATCAAAAAATCATAACAACAAAATATAACATATATCATAAAAGCCATAACGACAAAAATATAACATATATCATAAAAATCAAAGCAACATTATTTGAGCTTCATTGTTTCCGCTGTTTAAGGCACACAATAACTTTTTGCGTCAATGCCTCCGAGCATTTTCTTCAGCTTTAATGCATTGATTTATTGTTGTGAACAAATGCCCATTAAAATCAAACAACATCAATGTTTTTGTTTTCGTTCAGTGATAAAGAATTGAAACTATGTCCAGTCGACAAAAACAACGACCCTTCATACGTGATTCTAGTTTTGAGAGGCGGAAAAGACTGCATGAAATACTACAGTCATCAATCATATTTGTCAAAGTCTCATTGTCAGTTTAGTATTTTTGGAGACAAAAAATATCCGCCAAGATTACCTATAAATGACCAGGATTCTTCAAGGGGAATATGAGACGCTTTCTCGCAAACGGAGCAAAATGTCTAAGCCAGTATTCCTGTGTTTGGCAGTCCTTGTCCTAATGCTGCAGATGTACTGCACTAGTGGTAAGTTCTGCAATCTCTCCTTCCTGAAAACTGATTTATTTTGAATACAGCTAATGCATGACAATGTTTTCAACATTTCAAAAATGTATTTAGACATTCCCTTCCATTTATAACTTTTTCTAAATTCAAAGATTAATTTACTCGTATCTCTGATAGTCACTTGTCTATTATATTGCAATATATTTGGGATATCTGATACCAATAACTCAAACAAACTAGCACATAACATTATCCATTTCTTTAAATGCTTTTTGTCCAGTTATATTAAAGACAGAGAAGATTTAAATATTTATAACATTGTCTAAATCCATGTTTATAAGCTTCTTACATCCATGTTAGAGAAAATGACTGCGCCTCTTGGATTAAAAACGTATACACTGCTTCGGTAGCACAAACCCCATACTTCGAGTATTAGCGGTAGATATGCCTATGCTATGCAGAAATAACATCCATGGCGTTGACATACACCTTCTCGTTTTCAAACGAGATGGGAAAGGTGTCCAGAAACACAGATTCTTTCCTCCACCGGGATTCCAACCTAGGACCTCTATTGCCAGTTGTTAGTGTTCTTACCACTGGACCATCACTAGAGGCCAGCGTGCTAACCACTACATCAACAATAACTGCTACTATATCACCATTTCCTCTCTGCGATTCACCAAACGTTTGTCGTAGGAATGAAGAAATGCATGCTTACAAAATAGCAAATATAACATCGTAAACAAGTGATTGCATTGCGTTTACGATTGTATCTGCCATTGTACTGCGTATAACATTGTATTACGTATAACATGGTATTGCTTATGCTATTGTAATTCGTATACAATTGTATTGCCTATACCACTGAATTGCGTATACCATTGAATTGCGTATAACACAATATTGCGTATATCATTGTATTGCCAATACCACCGAAATGCGTGTATCATTCTATTGCGTATATGACCGTTTTGCTTATACTATTGCAATCCATGACCATTGTAATGCCTATAATGCTGAATTGCATATACCATTGAATTCCGTATCCCACTGAATTACATATACCATTGTATTACGTATATCAACATCATACTTTTCTAGGTTTTCATACAAATGCTGACAGTTTATTGGATAAACCAAGGTGCATGTAAAAATGCATTCATTTTCTGAATATAGCTGTTTCAGTCTAGTGGACCAGCATTTAGCATTGAACTGGTTTTGGGTCATACCAGTACTCTAGTTAATTATGAAAACAACCAACTTATTTTGAACGATTAAGTTAGATAACAACGCCACTATCCAAGCAGTTTTTTCCCTTGCTTTCAGGCGTGAATTCATCGGCCTGTTCAATTTTGAGGAAAATGTATATAGTTTAAAATTATAATGCTATATATACTGTTTCTAATTTGCGTTAAATTTTTCAAACTCCTTGCTAAATTAGGCAACACAGTAACGTATGTTGAGTCATAGAACTTTACAGGTTAGCAAAGAATCTCAAAAGTGCTTCTCTCTCTCTCTCTCTCTCGCACACGCGCGCTCTCCCACGCACTTACCCACGTGCACAAACACTCATGTGCATAATGTCAAACGTGATTTATCAGAAAATAAATAAAAGCCTAAAGTAAATTAAAATTCAAAAGTCATTAAATTATCAAGAACAGATGCTGGTTTTGGAGTGAGTTTTCAAATTACTGTGTCTAAGCGGTGTGGAGATCTTGTTTTGTAATATTGTTGTACCATACGTTTACTTGATGTAGCAATCCACAATTTTGAAACTGACATTTAAGCAAATGAACAACAAAAGTGATGAACTACTTACTATTCGTGAAACGCAATATTGTTTAAGATATTTTATTACTATGTATGCATGTATGTATGTATGTATGTATGTATGTATGTATGTATGTATGCATGCATGCATGCATGTATGTATGTATGTATGTATGTATGTATGTATGTATGTATGTATGTGTGTGTGTGTGTGTGTGTATGTATGTATGTGTGTATGTATGTATGTATGTACGTAAGTAGGTAGGTAGTTAGGTAGCTAGGTAGGTAAAGATGAATCAATTAAACTTATCAGCACTTAATTGTTATGTTTAATTAATAGGACAAGATGGCTACGGCGGAGGAATTGGTTTCCATCATAAAGGATGTCACTGCGATTATTGGTGTAAGCCTTGGGAAATAGTAAAAGGCAGGTGCCCTTGGTGCAAGTGGTGCCGTAAATGGTGGTGCTGTCCAAAATTTAAATATGGATAGACACAAGGTATTTCTCCACCGATGTTCGTAGTGGTTACTGTACTAATGGCATTAGTAAAAACTGAATAAATCACAAATCCGTGTCGTACTTGAAGATGAACTCACCTAAGACACGAAAAGAAGTTCTTTCTTGATCATAAAGCAAAATACAATGTTATAGAACATTTTTACAACAGCTTTCTGTTCGAAAGTTTATATTCTAAATCATTTTGAGCGTATTAAAGTTACATATAGTACTACACCTATCACTGTGCGTACATGAGAGCCGGGTTCCAGGTCATTTCGTAATTTTTCGTCAACACACACGCACACACACACACACACACACACACACAAACGCACACACACTTAAAAAATCGAGCGTTTTCCATTCTTTCCTTGTTATAATATATTAGGATTAATATTGATATTTTTGTAATATTAATTTATTTCTATATTGACAGATATAGTTCACTGATTGTCTGATTTAAACTATGTAAAACTTGGTTTCTATATTGTTCTATTTTTATTTCTAGAACATTTTATGAAGACTCAACATTTCTTCGCAATCTTTTGGGAATATTTTCGAATTTATTTACTTCGTGTTATATAAAATGTGGATTTGTCAACAGGTTTTTATGATTGATTCCTTAACTTGATGTTACGTATGTACTGTCTTTATTCATTGCTTTCCTTCATTTGAATCAATTGTCCATTAACAGAGTGGATTAATAATAGTAGCTTCAAAAACTGAAAACGATTGATGTTCAATATATCTGCTTTAGCACAGTCAAAAAATTTCTTTGCTTTCTTTCAGAACTGGGAATGCGTAATCAGCCAGCGAACTTGCATCGACAAAATATTTTGTCAGTTGTTCCTCCATAAACTTGACAAAGGTTGAAATAAAACAGTAATAAAAGAAAGCAATTTATCTGACTTATTTCAGTGTTTGAAATGTTTATATGAACATCTGTAATTATTTGGCATACGCCTTTATACAGCGTTAAACGTAGGAATATAATTTCGTTGAATGGACACAAAAGGGGTGAGATAGGGCTACGCTATGCAGCCTAATCTCGTCATTAATCGAGGTCATGCTGCATCCTTATTGGGGGCTCTTTGAGGGGGGAAGTAATATCATAATCGCCGGTGATATGCTAGAATATTTACAGACAATGACAGTGATCTGCATGTATATTGTCAGAAAAATGACAATGATATGCATGTAAGTTGCCAGAAAAATGCAGTGGGCTGCATGTATACTGTCAGAAAATGAAAGATCTCGATCTCAATGTATGCCATCAGAATTGTATTAGATTGAAGATTCCAGGATAAATTTGATTTTCAATGTGAAAAACAGTACGAGCCTTTGCAATTTTACTTGATCTGCCGCTTTATTGTCAAAACAAGAATTATGTTTGACCATTTTTTGTAACAATCAGATATAATACAAGATTTTTAAAAAAATAAAACTGAATTAGGACTATCTTTGGAAACATTTGTAATCTATATATATATATATATATATATATATATATATATATATATATATATATATATATATATATATATATATATATACTGAATGTTTTAATTCCCTAGCTGGGACGATTGACTTAATCTATGATTTATAGTTTCCATTTAGCAGCTTATTAATTTATTATTAAATAAATGTAGACATCCACATAATATTGAAACTCGATAAATGGGTCATAACTGGCGTTGCATCCGACGACATGTAGTTCAATCCAGGTCATAGGCAGAGTATCTGAAATAATACTGCTGACAGGGACATGTAATAACACATTTTAACATGTCTTAACATGTCGCCTCCTCTAGAATACTTGGATGCATGAAACTGAATCTTCGTTTGAATTCAGTAATGAGCATGTCTTTCCATCATGTTGCTATACAAATATGGAATGAATTGCTAGATACAGAAAATTGTCACATAAATATTTATAGTATCCAGGATGCATGCACTGTAGTTGGTTTTTAAGTTCAACATCGAAGATCGCAACACATGACAGCGCGTGTCAGAAAACGGTATACTAACTTTTCTGTGCTAATTGTTTTATCATTTGGAATAAGTACAAATTAGTACAATCTACTGCAAATCAAAGTACAAAGTACCTATTGACAATCAGCAAGGACTTAAAAAGCTATCCTCTTGTAACCATCATCATCTTCATCTACCTTCATATAGTCAAAGATGTTAATAGTGGCCACTTATGGGAAACTGTAAAACAGGCAGTTGAACGCAGGTGACTCATATACGTTTAAAATTAATTTTTGAGCAAGAATGCTAAGTATATTATTATTATTATTATTATTATTAAGATTGTTTATGTGCACTGTTCTAAATAATCACAGGTATATGCCAAATTTATGGTCTACAAAGGATTAATATGTCCTACTCACTTTCATCCATTCCAGAAATGAAATCCCTACTTATAAATATAAGCTAATTTTAGTTTTTTTTTCCCGTTCTAAAAGAAAATATATTGACCAGGAACTTGCTCAGCGTGCCAAAATCAAACGAATTCGGCTTATATAAGACTCGTGTGATGCAAATAAAATTAAAAGAAGTCGCATATGGTCATTTATTGTGACCCATTAACCGAAATGTCATCTACATTCACAAGCATGATTAAAATATTGAATTTTTCCTGACCATACAGAAAAGAGATGTAACATGCATCGCATCTCAAAGATGGTAATCATTATCTCTTCAGAGATAGCTTTAATTCAAAGGCAAATAGATAAATGTACATAACAAAGGACACTGGCTCAAAAGTCAACCTTAATTTCTACTTCGATAACACAGACACCATACCAAACATGCAACAATCAAATTGTATGGATCATTTCCTATAACGGTAAACATCACATTACTTTCGAATCAGACAGATTGACATCTATGAATTTTGACAGACACATTATAAGTAGAATCGAAATTTGAAACGCTTAAACATCGATTCCAATGATACGTTTTTATCTAGACAATACCAAGCTCAACAAAAGAAGTATTTATTTGCATGCTTGGGTCGACAACTGCTCATAATCACACTGACCTCTTCAAACAGGGAAAAATCATTGTTTGGAATGTAAACACCTGGCCGTTTTCCGCTAATGACAGGTGACGGTTAAATACAGGGAAATTAAACAGGAATTTCTCGAGTGCGAAATCTGAATGGCTGTTATTACCATGTGACCTCTGAACGCAAGTGATCGTAGACAAGGTTTGATTACATATATCAACAAGGACGTCATTATAAATATGTGTAAACATACTTTAAAATAACATGACATTTAAAGTGTTGGTGTAAAGTAACTTGATATACCAATTTAACTGGTATATCAAATTGTGATCCGCCCATAGCGCAATAATAGACAAATATAAACATTCTCGTGAATCATTAGGGTCGGATGAAAATATTGATAACAAGTATTAATAATTCCCCGGTTTCTACAAGAATTTAATATGGTACACATTTTCATTACAACCCTTTCTGCTTTCTGTTCCCCATCCCATCTTACGTATAACAGATAAACTACGCATACATGTGGAGTGAGAGAGAAAGGAATTAGGGCTGGATTAAAACCTTGAAATATAAATTACACTAAGTAGCCTACAAGAATGTGGCTTTGTCGTAACGATAAGTGTGCACTTTCCTTATGATTTATCTACAGTGTTTATCAATGATACAGAGTTGCAAAACATGTCTACATTATACGGTAGATTTCTCGGTCACGTTGTACAACACTCTGATGTATTTAATATTGTGTTTGTGCTGTTGTTTCTTAAGTCTAAGATGTTCTAAAAGCCGATTATTATTAATTAAATATGAAAATGTACAAAAGCCTCTCTCTCTCTCTCTCTCTCTCCCGACCATCGTAGCAAGATACGGGCTAAAATCTATGAAATGACGAGCGTAGATGATTTTCGTTCGTGTCAGTTAAATGAAACCGACCAAAGGATGAGGGAGAAAGAGAGTGTTAAAGTCAAACCTACCAGAGAAAGAGAGATAGAGACAGACAGACAGACAGACAGGCAGACAGAGACAGAGAGAGAGAGAGTTTATGGTCAGCTGTACTGTTACTAAAGTAGAATAATGACTTAGATCAACTGTAAATATATTAAATATTTTAATTACCTGTTGATGGTTAAACCTTTTGCTTACTTTCTATTCCACATGTTTTCCATGCGCCGGTACGTGAATGGCTAAGCGTTCATATGAATGGCGTAGCTAACCAAGTGTTTGTAGTGCTCACTTTTATCATTAAAACCGTCTTTTATGTCTAAATCGTCAGTACATTATATTGGTTTAATCAATGTGAAGAAAAATAGAAACTAATAAAAGAAAACAATCAACTTATCAATATTCGAAGGTGATTGTGAATAGTCACAAAACGCATAGAACTACATTTCACAGCGGAAACACTCGGGAGTAGTGTATGGGAATACCCTATGGACAATGGGACTTTAATGTTAAAATAGGGAAGTTGTACCCTGGGGACAATGGGAATTTAATATGGGGCATAGTGAGTTTGTACCCTAGGGTCAATGGGAATTTAACATGGTGGGACTATCTATGGACAATGAGAATTGAACATGGTGGGATTGTCTAGGGACAATGGGAATGGAACATGAGTGATTTATGTAATATAGACAAGACTTACATTATACATATACTCCATTAAAAAAAAATTGTTGAAAGGGTTAGGCATGAAAGTCAGTTTCTTTTCGAGGCATATGAATGGCCCTGGAAAGGACCTTTTGGGTTTATGTTAACCTTATTCCATTTTAACATAGAGGGCATTGCTTAGGTCTCCTTCTTTTCCTTAAACTTTCTCTCTCTTTTAGTCCGTAAATCAAAATCCTCTTTAAACAGCCTTGTCTTTCTACATAGATTCTTATTTTCCACACACATGTATCCGTCATCTCGACAATGGTCCACCATGATCGGACATACATGGATAAGTCCGTTCTAAACATCATTGAAGAGACGAGAGTAGAGGATTGTACGTCGGTCCACATCTTGGTGACGAGAACAGGTGAAGGAATGCAGCGAACTGCGGTTATTTATAGGGTAAGGGAGGATCGAAACGGATTGAGTTCATCGACCAATCCAAACACGCGTTACAAAATTCAGTCACCCCACGTCCAATCCGAAGAGATCAGTCTATGACGTCACATTCCCTATATAGAGTCACTAGCGTCTGTGCGCAGTCAATCCATGCGACAGTTTTCTAACATGACGGAAACTCAGAAGACGATGAATTGGGGTGCACCGGCCTTGGCAACGAAAAGCGATGGAATAGCATTGACTACCCAAAGGAACCCGGACTTACTCCCAAAAGAGGTGAATTTAAATTGGCATTTTGTGGATTTTCTTACCTCGCAAGAATTTGTTCCGGAACCAATACCTTCGCCACTTTCTCCTTCTTTACCACACGTGGAGAATTTTAAACAGAAACAGAAAGAAGAATTGGTGAAATTTATACAGCAGCAAATGGAAGCAGAACACAGAACAAGCTTTTCTCCTACAGCAACAGCAACAAGAAGAAGAGGTAAGAAAAAAACAAGGAGAAGAAGCAGCATAAAAACAAGAGGGTGAAAATCAAACGGTCACGGTACTGTTAGACATTTTAGCGGAGTTAACAAGTCTGAAACAAATGTATCAGGCTTCTTTATTACGACCGAAGAGACAAAGACCTTCCCGAGCTAAACAACCCAACCCTGTGACAACACTTACAATACCACCCTTAGTGATTTCTACCAAATCACCATCGACAGTACGCAGTCCAGATGTAGGCCTTGGCCGTGGGAAACGCTTAAGGCAGTTAAAGTTGATTGTTTAAATTAACAAATACCCCAAAGGTCCTTTTCAGGCCACCCATTTCTCTCGAAATTGCCAACATCAACTAAAACTCAAAAAACCCTTTTTTACCCTTATGGAACGTGTGAATGTATGAGTGCGTGAGTGTAGATTCTTATTCTAAAAATCAAAACCAAGAGACACTTACGTTTTATAGACTGTCTATTCTTGTACAATTTTCCAATCCAATTCACATCATAACACATTAAAAAGTTCATAGTCTTCTCCTCGGTCTTTGTTCACTCTCTCTATTTTTTAAATTTCTTCACTTTCACAGCTTTTTCCTCCTCTTCATCCTCACTTTCTTCCCTTGTTCTTTTTTTCTCCTGTTTCTGTTTCGTCACGTGTCTGGCTTCTTCCTCTTCTTCCTCTCCAGATTCCTTCTCTTCTTGCTCCTCTTGTTTCTTAGGGCATTCTAAAGACCAATGTTCTTTTTCTTGACAATGATAACAGGTATCTTGACTTTTGTCTCTTCTAACCCCTGTTTTGCTTTTTTGACGGTCTGGGCACTCTGAAGACCAATGCCCTTTCTTCTTACAGATATAGAAAGTATCTTGCCTTTCATCTCGAAAGGAAGGAAAGTAGTCCGTCGGCTTGTCTGAAGAAAATTTTCTGCTGACCCCTCGCAAAGCTCTGATGAAAAGTTCGATCTGTGTAGGTTCTTTCATCGTTCTGCTCAGTTTGAGAGTGAAATGAATGGTGGAAGGCAAGTCACACACTCTTTATATATACGCTGGTCTGTCATGGATATAAAGTCACCCATGGTGTTTCACATGTAAGCATTTGACTTTTTGCAGTCAAGATGAAACGATCGAATCAATTCGAGAAGAAAGAAGAAGAAAGTAAGAGGCATAAACGTGATCTATCTCCTCGTAACATCGCTGAAGTCTTGGCACAAATTCATGCCAGTGATTTTGAAGATGACATGAGAGAACCAGAATCCAAACCCAGAGATACTTCATCTAACCAAAGTTCACCACCCTTAGTCAACCCTGAAAAGTACTATCACATTCGTGAAACAGAAAAGCGCTCCTCTAGAAAATTTAGAACCACGGCTTACACGTACAGGGTGAAGTTTAAAGATTTCAAGTCCGACGTACCGTTAGAGAAAGCAGAGGGCTTCATCACCGAGATGTGGGATTCTATGCTCACCACACTGAAACACCAATGTCAAGCCAAAGAAGACGATCGCTTGAGACTTTCCATACAACACGACGGTTTGAAATCCCCTGTTTGGATCGAGTTTAGCAGCCCAGCAGAATTGACACCTTCCAAAGTCATGGACAAGATATAACACGTGCAACAATCCAATGACCAATTTGACGGAAAAGCGGCACTGTTCATGACCCACGTCTCTCCTCTCAAATCAAGTCTCATCCAAATTAACAACCCTCAAGACCAGATGTGTTTAGCCAGGGCTATCGTGGTGGGACGAACCTATGCCACTAAGATCGACACGGCAGAATGGAAAAGAGCCTGGGAGAACATTCGAAAGTCGAACCGAGCCAAACAACGAAGTGAAGCAGAACTCCTGTTACAACAAGTTGACCTGTCCAAAGACACACCCTGTGGCATTCCTGAAATGCAAAAATTGCAAGATGCCTTTGCTCCACGCTACACCTTAAAAATGCACCCTCAAGAAGTGCCCGAACCTCTGTCGTTTCGAGGCCACGACTTTAAGGAAAATACATTCATCTCTATCATCACGATGAACATTTCGATACCATTACTAGTATCATCGCATTCCTGGGATACGGTTATTACTGTGAGAAATGTGACTAATGCTATAACAATCGACTAATGTGACTAATGCTATAACAAATATTGGATCGAAATGCTTAGGATGTTTGGCCTCTCAACCCTGTCTGGACAAAGGACAAGAAAGAGTGCATTGTCCTACGTGTCTGTGCACGTTTGTCAGCCCTGCCTGTTACCAATAACATCTGAAGACGCAAAGTTCACAGCAGAAATGTGCTTGTCAACTCTTGAGACTGTGCCCTACGTGTGGACTAGGCATACGTACCAATAATGCCAAGGTACACGTATGTCAAGGAAAGAAAAAATGTCACATTTGTCACCAAACCGTGGATTTGGAACATCAATGCTACATGCAAATATATCAACCCCAACAAGAGAAAGATAAGGACCACAAGAAGAAAGGCAATTTCATCTTTATCGATTTCGAATGCATGCAAGAGACCGGCATTCACATTCCTAATTTCTGCGTGGCTCACCGAGCGTGCGAAAAGTGCATTCAAGAACCTATCTTTAGTCATTGCCCTCACTGCAGCAAGATTCCTGGAGGACGTGAAAAAATCTTTCGAATTTGCCCAATGGGTCTTAGACCCCATCGACAAGACGTGGAGCCAAGAGGACATCGAACGTTACGGAGATTGTCATCGCCATGCCACGGTGATGGCTCACAATTTCTCAGGACATGATGGACATTTTCTTTTGAGATACTATACGGAACAAGGCACCTAACGTCCTAAAGTCACTCTGAACGGAGCCATAATCATTTCCATGCAAGTGGGACAAGTACAGTTTAAAGATTCGATGAGTTACTTGGCCATGCCTTTGAGTCGAATGCCTAAAACGTTTGGGATGACAGAAATGGCTAAAGGGTACTTTCCTCGCTTTTTCAATACAGAAGTCAATCACAACGAGAAGCTTTCTACGCTTGGTACCAGACCCATGCCTCGGACCCTTTCGACTTTCAGGAAGAAATATTAAAGTATTGTCGTTCCGACGTGGACATTTTACGGCGTTGCTGTGGAAAAGTTCGAGAACTGTTCATGGGACACGGAGGGGTCGATCCTTTGGAAGAAGTTTGCACCATTGCCAAAGCGTATTCCGTAGTGTACCGGCAACCTTTCATGCCCGAAAACACCCTGGCTATCATTAGCCCTCAAACGACCAATTTGTCATACGTCAGTATTCGGTCAAAGCCCTACGTTGGTTACATTACTTGTGCAACAAGTAAGACAAATGGATTCAGCAAGCCCGCAAAGGAGGGGGAGAAAAGGTCATCGGAACGTATTCGGTAGATGGTTGGGACGTTGAAAACCCCAAGATCGTGTACGAGTTGAAGGATACTTGTCAGCGGCTCTTGAAGTTAGAACAGCAAGGATACCAAGTGGATGAAATGTGGGAACACAAGTACGATTACCGTTTGAAAATCAATCCCGAGTTTAAACGCATCGTGGAAAGTTCCCAGTGGGTGGACCTCCTGAACCCGAGGGATAGTTTGTACGGGGGAAGGACCAATGCTACTTGTTTGTTGTACCAAGCCGACGAAGAGAAAGGAGAAGAAATCAAATATTTGGACGTGTGTTCCCTGTATCCTTACGTGTGCAAATATTGGCGATTTTCCGCAGGACACCCGCAATTGCTAGCGGAACACATCGACCTGAACCACATTCGACAATACGAAGGCTTGATCAAATGTAAAATCTTGCCTCCCACGGACATGTACAAGAGAAATACTGGGCACAAGAAGGCATTTCGTTGGACAACATAGAGATAAACGAGGGCAGGCGATCGTTTGCCAAAGTGATGTTAAATTACTTATGGGATAAAATGGCACAACGACCGTGTTTACCCAAGACGGAATATTTGACAGAACCTTCCCGCTACTTTCAGATGATTCACGACAAAACCAGATACATGAAACACGTGGACGTCGTTCGCGAGAATTTGATCTCGGTCAATTACAAAGAAGATCTGGACTTTGTAGAAACCGACGCATTTGGAAATGTCATCATTGCGGCTTACGTGACAGCTCATGTTCGCTTAAAATTGTACGAAGCTTTAGAACTGTTAGGGGAACGCGTCCTGTACTTTGACACGGACAGTTGTATTTACATCGAGTGCCCTGGTCAACATCACTCTGATATCGAACGAGACCGTTTAGGAGCCTGGAAAGACGAACACCCCTACGAGAAAAATTTAAGTTTCGCGAGTGGTGGTCCCAAAACTTACGGCTACGAATACCGGGAGAAACAAGTAGAAGTGCACACGGAGTGTAAAGTGAAATGACTGACTCTGAATTATCGCACCAGTCGAGTGGTGAACTTTGGCGTATTGAAAGAAGCCTTGCAGTCTGGAGAAGATGAAAATTTTAAAGTGACCACCCTTGACCCGAACAAGATTGTACGTTTACCCACTCACCAAATCGTCAGTCGACCTTTGGAAAAAGTCTATCAAATTGTGTACCAGAAGCGAATGCGACTTCCCAATCACTTCACTTTGCCGTATGGACATGTCGGGATTGGTGTGTATATAAAAAGGGACCATGTGCAAGATCGATAGTTCATTGTGACTACCAAGAAAAGCCAACAAGATGAATACTTTGAGAGAAACACAAAACAAGTTCAGACAGGCACAATTCAAGTTTGGAGACTCTGAAGTGGAATGCGATGCTGAGCCTTGCGATGTGAGATATGCTGTACGCTGTGACCTCAGTGATGCAGTAAAGCATCATGGGAACTTTGTTCTCACTACACCTATCATGGAAAGTGATGATGTGCGTGTCAAACCTGATGGATGCGAAAGCGATGCTACTCGTCATCTTTTACACTTTACTGGGTTTCATGGTAAACGTGGATGTCAACCTTCACGTCTATCACCCTACGGCTGTCATACAGCCCTGAGCAAACTCCTGTCGATGTCACCCTACCCTCATCGAAACGAACCTGTGAAAGACGAATATTCGTTCCCTGTGCGCTTGCCTGAATACTGCAACTTTGAAAATCGTTTTCAATCGTTCAAAGGAAAATGGCCTAAATATCTGGGAGGACCGACCCCCAAAGAATTAGCCAGAGCTGGATTTTTCTACTTGGGCGAAGGGGATAAAGTCAAGTGCTTCAGTTGCGGTGTGTCACTTCACCACTGGGAACCACAAGATTCGGCCTACCTGGAACATGCTCGATGGTCTCCCAGTTGTCACTATTTACCTTTAGTAGGACGATATCAGTAATCTCTGAATGGACACTTTACAAGAGAACATTCGTGGTTTGCCTGTGGAGTTGAGAGAACGCATTTACCGAGAACTGGTCAAAATACAAATCAAACGTAAAGAACAATTGCATCCGTTACGTCACCAGTCTTTGAACCACTGGTACGTGAATGCAATACAAGAACTGATTTTGAAAGTTTTTCATTGGGCAGACCTTCATCAACTACCCCTTGGTTTAAAAAAGGATTGGTTTGCTATTGATGATTCTATGTACCACATTGTAAACTTACTACATCGAATTCCAGAGGAAGAGTTAAAGACTTGCCAAAATCTTTTACAGAATGTCAACTTGGTGAAAGAGGAAACGTCTGAACGAACTGCGATGTGCAAATTAGTGACTAGACGATTTAGATTCGACACTGAAGTAAAACCATGTTTGTGCAAACAGTACATTTATTGCGTCAGACAAAAGAGGATTTAGCATGACCTATTCATGCATACTTTACAAGAGAATATTCGTGGTTTGCCTGTGGAGTTGAGAGAACGGATTTACCGAGAACTGGTCAAAATACAAGTCAAACGTAAAGAACAATTGCATCCGCTACGTCACCGCTGTTTGAACCACTGGTACCTGAATGGTATAAGAGAACTGATTCGTAAGAAATTGTTTCAGTGGTCAGACCTTGTTCAATACTTCCAAGTCGCAAATGATCGATATGTTCATGATTTTGGTTACTTCGATATTCACCTAGTGCAACGAATTGAGGAAGAAGAATTAAAGAATTACCAACATCTTTTACGTGGATTCCTCTTAGTGGAAGAGGAAACTTCTGAACAAACTCTGAACTGTAGGTTACAGTATGCAACATTTCAATTTCAAACTGGAGAAAGAACATCTCTAGCTAGAAAGTACATTTATTGCTTCCGAAAAAAAGAGAGTATAAAAACAGGCTGCCATGCCACGACTTTTATCACAAGTGATTGAACAGATTCCGTGGAAGGAACTCAATGACAATATTCAAACCGTGGCTCATTACCATCAATTATCAAAAGAACTGTTTCCGTTCAATTTGGGTCGACAAGCGTTGTGTGTCTTAGTGACTTGCTTTCTAGGATTTCCTTGTGGGCTCTTTACGAACAGTACTTACCACCCAAATGGCCTTAAATGGGCACGAGGGATTCATTTTGCTCAAAGCCTTGCGTTTTCATCTGGATACTTCTGGATACTTCTCGACCTCTACGGGAAAAAAGGATTCGTCAACTTTTAGCTACCGAAGACGTGTATTACGATGTCTGTGTAGCTTGTAACTTACACCCCCATTGGACAGATGTACGTGCCTGGAAAAAATGGGGTTTTGAGGCTTGGACCCAAGAAGTGGCCCAGTATGCTCGAGAGTTGTGATCCTTCCTTTCAACGTCCAAAGAAAAAAGTCACTTTTCAACCTGTGTTAGTGACAGTACCAGAAGAAGAACCCGTCACCCCGGACAGGACTGTCATGGACATTCCTGAAAGACCCTTTCGGGAGGACACTTGTGTGACCTTACCCCCTGTTGAACTTGTCAGAACATTACCCAAAACATGTTGTACAGAAACTTGTTTCTATTCCACTTTGATCGTTTTCATGGGCATTTTATCGTTGTACTTAAGCCTTTGGCTTTTATGTATTTTTGCCTTTCGTGTTCATTTTTAAAACATCAATAAACGTGTCCTGAAAAAAGTATAAAAACTCTTGTCTTGTCTGTTTTCGTGTCACATTTGACATTCCTGACACTATGGCTACCTCTGCTGTCTCTGCTCCCTCTTCCTCCACTTTCAAAGTCACCGACGAACACTTAGATCGTCCCAATTGGGAGGCTTTGCATCTTCGTCATTCCTTTAACATGCTCAATGCTGGACTTGGCGGTTCAGGCAAAACCGAATTTGTCAAACGTTTGATCGAACATAAACATCATTTGATCGATCGTCCACCTCAACGCATCGTGTGGTGTTGCAAAGAGTGGCAATCGGCGTACAGCCTCTTGCGAGAAAGTCAAGGCGATTCCATCGTGTTAGTGGAAGGCATTCCTAACGAAGACGACGGAATCGTGTCTGACTCCCGTCAAACTCATTTGGTCATTTTCGACATGTCAGGAGAAGACGAAGAAGATATTAAACTTTGGTTTGCGCGCAAAGGGCATCATCGTAATGCTAGTGTCATTTACATCACTCAAAACTTGTTTCAACAAAGTAAAGCCCATCGCACCATCAGTCTCAATGCTCATTACGTGGTCTTGTTTAAAATCCCTCGAGATAAATCGCAAGTGCAAGTCTTAGCCAAACAGTTAGCAACACCTTGGCTCACTCTGGCGTACGACGATGCCACTCAAACTCCACACGCGTATTTACTCGTCGATTTGAAACCCACTACTCCCGATTATTTGGGATTTCGTACCCATTTGTTTCACCACTGGTGTCAAGACGGAGGGCCTGTCCTGTACACGTCTCCGTCCTCGACTTACCCCCCCCCCCCGGCAAAAAATCTATAAAAACCTTAGACAGATTTCGTCTGTCTCACACAGTCTGAACATGACGTCCCTTTAGTCTCATCTTCCCGTCAAACTGATTCGTGCCATGTACGGCATCAGTCGCATAAAAATCCACAAATACGTGCTCGTGTTTTAGAAGCCAGTCTCAAAAAAGTCTTACGATGGTTCACAGCGACAGCACGTCAATTACTGCAAGGCATCATTCAGATTCCTCATCAAACCAAACGCTTTTTTCATAGAAACAAAGTAGCTAAGAGCCAACTGGCCGATCCCCGCATCGACACTCAAACCCAAAAGCAAATCATTTTGAAACCTGGAGGGCACGGTACTCTAGGAGGTGTCATCATTCGCTCCCTCTTAAGATGGTATCCTAATGCTCCCAAAGTGCTCCCCAAGAAAAAAAGCCAAACGAAGCCCAAAGAAGAAAAAGAGCAATGGCGTCAAGACCAGGTCACAACCCCGGAAAAAGAAAAGCCCAAAGAAAAAGAAACAGAGAAGTCCTCCGATAAAGAAAACCCACAGAAAACTAGTCGCAAGAGAGGCACTTCGGCCAGGACGCAACCTTACATTCGCAAACCACGGCCTGCAACGACGGTGACCGTGTCTCCGGTAGCCTCAGGTTCATCCATTTCTCCGTTGATGACCCCATGGAGACCCGTGTCTCTAAGATCTTATCCAGTGGCGCGACCTTCCTCTTTAATGACCGTTGTTGCTACTCACAAAGTACCTGCTCCCAAAATCAAAGTCCAAGAGAGATCGGGCATGTTACAGAGTTTACTGGATTTGTCCAAGCAAGAACTGGCTCGATTTAGTCCGTTGCGAACCCCTGCACGACGTGTGTTGCCTGTCCTCAAGCTGATACGACGTAAAGACAATCAATGGCGACGCATTCCAGTATAAAAAAGGCCTGTGACAAAAGTAAGGGTATCAGTGTTTTTGTGCTCCTGAAGACTCAAAGATGTCATCCTCCGAAAAACATTCCTCTTCTAAACCCCAAGGAAAGAAAAGGAAAGGACTACCACCTCGTTTAGTCAAACATGGGGACATGTTCTCTGTCCTGTCCAGAGCGTTTCCACCCATGCAAAAAAGTCCACATTCAAACGGCCTCCAAAGAGGTCATCGATGCCGTGTGCGAATGTTGTTTGAACGTCTTGAAAGGTACGATCCCTTTGTCCAAACACCAGAAACAATGCTCAGGCAAACATCGTCACGTTCTTCGCCAAATGGTTCAAAAGAAAATCCCAATTCGCTAAAAGGAGAAGATGTTGGTCCAACGTGGAGGAATTTTGCCACTCTTGTTAGGACCTTTGCTGAAAGAAGTCTTGGGAAGCCATGTTGGGAGGACTCGCGGTAGCAAGATAAAAAGGACCTCTGAAGTCCCAAGATCTCAGACGTAACCCTTGACATTGAATGGAAGGACGAAAACTAGCTTTAGTGCCTTACAAACGATGGATGGAATATCATCGTTGGCAAGAACAGCGGACCCCGCATTTGCCTCCCAATCCCCGTTTGACCGAGATGTCCCAGGTACAACACGAACTGCAGTCCTTGATGGATCGTCAATATTTGTCCAAAACAGAAAAATCGCAAAAGTACGGTCAACTCTTGCAACGAATGCAACCCTTTCACCTGAAAGCTTCAGACGAAACAGCTCTACCCACTCTGAAAGATTTTAAGACCTTGATGAAACGTTCAGCACCACCACTACCACCACTACTACTGCCAGTGACCAAGACAGAAAAAGGAGAAGAAGAAAAAGAAGGGTTTCAAACTCCACTAGAAAAAGTACGCAAGTTAACAACACCACCTACCTCCAGAAATGGATGGATTAAAAAGATGACGACCACCCCTTCTTTATCAGAAGAGAAAAAGAAGGTGAAGACAGAAGTGAAATAAGAACCGATATCCCCTGTCCAGACATTCTCCTCCTCGACACCTATCGATGGTTGCACACGCAAAGCATTACAAACCAAGAAAATACCCCACGAGAAAAAGATTATCATCATCAAAGAGTGGGTGCCTTATTAACAACAAAAAATGGAAAAGGTGTTAGCCAGCATTTACTACGATCCATCCAATTCTGCAGGTTATGGAGGAGTTCAAAAATTGTATCATGCTGCCAAAACTCGACTAAAAAGTCTCCGTTTACCTCAAGTGCAACGATGGTTACAAGAACAAGTTACCTACACTTTACACAAACTCATTCGACGCTAGTTTTCCAGAAGTCGAACCCAAGTGGAAGACATCGATCATCAATGGCAAGCCGATTTAGCCGATGTCTCTCATTTGGCCACTTACAATCGTGGCTACAAATATTTGTTTTGTGTCATCGACGTCTTTTCCAAATTTGCTTGGGGCGTGCCATTGACTTCCAAATCGAGCAACGAGTTAGTGCGAGCCCTGCAACAAGTGTTGAAGCAAAGTGGTCGTCACCCTCTTCTATGGCAAACGGACAAAGGCACCGACTTTCTGAACCAAACATTTCAGAAAGAATTAAAGAAACGTGACATTCATATTTTTACCACTGAGAATCCTGAAACCAAAGCCAGCATCGTGGAACGTTTTCAACGCACTTTGAAAGAATGCATGTGGAAATATTTTACGCATGACCGAACTCTGAAGTACATTTACATATTATCGCACCTGGTGCAAGCGTACAACCAATCTTACCATTTAAGCATTGGACGTGCTCCGCAAGAGGTGACTCCCGACAACGAAGTGCTGGTTTCTGATCGCCTGTTTGGTACATCCCCGATGGGGGCTGTCCCCAAGAAAAGTGATGTGTTGACCGTAGGAGATTTGGTACGCATTGGTAAAACCAAACGCACTTTTGACAAAGGTTACTTACCTAACTGGACTACCGAATTGTTTCGTGTCACTGGACGACTGCATGGTCGTCATCCTGCCGTCTATAAATTGGAAGACATGAACGAAGAAGTGTTAAAAGGAACGTTTTATTTACCTGAGCTACAACGTGTCACCAAAAAAGAAGACGACGTGTACGACATCGAAAGCATTCTCGAACGCAGAACCCGTAAAATGGGAAAACGACGTGTCAAAGGAGTCAAAGTACGTTGGAAAGGATATCCACCCAGTTTTGATTCTTGGATCGACGCTTCGCAAGTCATCGACTACAAAAAGAAGTGACCATCATGCCCTTTCACATAGACTCAGCTACTGCTACCACTTCTTCACCCAGTTCTTCTCTGCAAGATTTACAAAAACAACACTTGTGGGTGTGGTGTGGAGAACGTGTGCCTAACACGCAAATAGTCCTTTTCTGCCAAATCTTTGTGGTGTATTGTGTCATCGGTGCAGCCATTGCCAACTTAAGTTTGCAAAAAGGAGACAAACAATTGTGGACCATTTTATTGAGCAGTTGCATCGGTTACCTGCTTCCCAATCCCTCCCTGAAATTCACCTCGAACGGTAACAACGAGAATCTTGTGTCCAGTACCAGTGTCAGTCACCACTCCAACAAAAACATCCCTATTTTGGGCGGAGACACTCCTCTGACTTCCAGTAACCCCTCGGACAGCCACAGGACTCTTGAATTATGAGCTACCATAACCAGTTTTACTTAAATTTACCCAGTGACAGTTCCATGGAGGTGTTTCCCAATAACACTTTGTTCTGTTACACGGCCAAATTACCTCAGGCCATCCAATTAGATCACGAAGCCCATTGGGAAGTGGCTTTGGTAGAAATCACTCACCCGACCCAAGTCATCAATGTCCTTCCCAATCAAATTTTTTTTCAGTGGAAGTTCATGACAATCAGATGCAACAGTACTTGAATACCCATGTAAAGTATGATAAGAAAACAGATAACTCAGAAACTCAAAAGGCGACCTATCACTTGATCATTCCCCCAGGCTATTATTGTAGTGGTCAACATTTGGTGAGCACCATTGCTTCCAGGTTTAATGTCGTGTTTCTTAAAGCTTTGGTGAGTGTCAGAAATAGTGTCACCCTGGAGTACTATAAAGTAGCTAGTCGCCTCCTGATGAAATTTCCTGAGGGGAACAAAGTGTTGTCCATTTTATTTTGTCCTGAATTGTTTGACATGTTGGGAGGAGACATGGAGATGAGGATGAAAATGATCAAGAAAAACGAATTACCAGTCATTTCCGACAACGATTCTTTTGCCAAGTTCTTTCGTTCCCCGTTCGTTTCCCAATGATTGAATTCGATCTTTGTGTACTCCGATGTGGTGGAGTATAACGTGGTGGGACACACCTCCGTAACGTTACTGCGTGAAATTCCTTTCAAAGTGGATTCTGCTATGGTCGCTGACGAGGAAGGTGGAAACACTTATCACGTTCACCGCGAATTTGTACATCCTCACTATTTGCCCGTAAGCAAGTCTTATTTGGACACTGTCAATATTGCTATAAAAGGAGATCTGGGACAAAATATTCCATTCACCAAAGGGAAAGTCACGGTGAAACTCCATTTTCGAAAACGGTTCTCTAACGACTCGTATGTCATGTATCCAGTGTACCAAGGTCTTGCTCGACAGCGATGACACTATTTAGGAGATATGTTAAAATCAGCTTTTCGTTCAGTAGCCCCCGTGTTGAAACCGATGCGGCATTGACACATGGTATTTACAAGACTTCACACTTCTAAAGCTAGAAAGACAAAGAAATAAAGAACTGCTCGAGACTTAGACGTTTTTTATTATTAAATTATTGAGAAACAGAAAAAATGGTGCACCGAGAGTCTTGCGTCTGTTCCAAGTCGGAACTGGATCTGTCTGGCACGCCATCTACCATGATGACGATGCATGAATCCCAATGGGTGGAATTTCATCACGTCTCCTCTTTGACGGATTCCGCTCCCATCGAGTTTGATATCAAAGGACAGCCCGAAGATTGCATCGATCTGAATAGCAGTTACTTGTACTTGAAAGTCAAAAATCTAGATAAGACTGGAGGTGCTATAGACGGTGACGAGAACGTTGCTCCCGTCAACAATTTCATGCTTTCCTTGTTTAGCGGAGTTTACTTGTACTTGAATTACAAACTAGTCAGTAGCAGCATGGATACTTACCCTTGTCGTGCCTACCTGGAAAATCTCTTGACGTACGGAATAGACGCCAAGAACACTCATCTCAATGCCTGTGTCGTATGGAAACCTGACGATGCGGGAGAGTTTGACGAAACCGAAATTAATACAACCAAAGCACACAATGAGGGATTTGTAGAACGAAGAGACAAAATCAAAGAGAGAAAGAGTTTAGAACCGATGGATCGTTTGCATTTGGACATGTGGTTACAAGAAAAGTATTTGCTGAACGGGGTGAATGCCAGCTTGAGGCTGAATCTCAGCAGTACCGCTTGCCATTTAATGGCTGATAGTACCGATTACAAAACCATCATCCAAGAGGCCAGACTCTACGTACGACGTGTGGAAGTGTTACCTATAGTGGGAAACGACATCAGTCACACGTTGAGCAGAACGACCGCCAAGTATTCAATGCGACGTGTGGAAGTGAAAACGTTCAACATTCCCACTGCACAGCGACCCATGATTGAAGATCATCTGTTCCAAGGACAATTACCCAAACATTTAATCTTTGGTATGGTGGAGAATACAGCCTTCAACGGAGTCCACAATCAAAATCCTTTCCACTTTCAACACTTTGGCTGTCCAAAATTGAAGTCAGTCGCGATGGCAAGACCTTGTTTACCCGAACTTTCGAGCCTGACTTTCACAAGAAGAAATACTTGAGGTCGTACTTGTCCCAGTACGAAACCACGAGACAGTTAGGAACCAACACCTGTCATGGCATTACGTACGAGAATTATGCAGGAGGCTATGCTTTGTGGGGTTTTGATTTCGCTCCCGACCAAGGCAGCGACGATGGACATTTCCACCCTATAAAATCCGGTCAGATTCTTGTGGAAATTCAGTTTGCTTCAAATCTAAAAGAGATGTTGAACGTCATCCTGTATGCTGAATTTGATAATACGATAGAAATCAACATTTTGAGGGAAGTCATTCTAGACTATAAGAAGCCATGGAAGACTGTTATCCCTCTTTAACTAGTGGATAAACTTTGGACATTGAATGTGAGGAGTCCATGAAAGAAGAATCCCAAGACAAAGACGTAGAAGTTATGATGAAGTCCAGATGGCCAGAACAAGAAGCCCATTTAGTCTCCTGTTTAGTTACAGCCCTGGGAGATAAAATTAAGGAATTGATCAAGAAAGATTGCTATGGATGTCAAAACGATCATCCCAGTCAGATTCACCATATAATGCCTGATGCTGCGTCAAGAAGAAAAATTGGACGAGTATCTGGAAAAAGGTTGGAGTCTCATCGAGATAGAATTCGTGTTTGATCGGTGATATAAAGGCTTGTGTAAATATTCTTCTCCTCCATTAACGCCTCTGGAGATCCGTCGCATCGAAACTCTCGTAAACCAGGATTCGAAGTCGGAGCTAATACCCCTTTACTTGACAGACATTTTCCAAGAGAAAATCAGGACCGAATTGATCACTTATTATCACCTGTGAACACAAACATGGATACCTGGGAACTTTATTATCTTTTGAACCACGGTTAGTACACTGCTTCTTGGAATCCTGTCGTATTTGCTAAAGCTGAACTCCCTCATCGCAAACCTCAAGACCATCAAGCTTATGTGATCAACACGGACGACAGTCATCTCCCAGGAACCCACCGGGTATAGCCGTCTACTTTCTTCAAGAAGGATGTGTGGAATATTTTGATTCGTATGGATTGCCTCTTTGGAAGGGGACAGAAACTCAAAACCTTCCATAAGATTTTTTTCTGCCTCTGTAAGTTCTCAGTTAGACCACTGTGTTAGTAACAACTGAATTAATTGCTATAGAGTGCTTACGAATCTTCCTTTTACGGCGACTTTTCTTCTTACGTTTGTTTTTAGAAGAAATTTCGTAAATTGATTTGTATGTAGATCATAACTTCTAAATTTTCTTTCTCTGAATTTGCATTGCTTTGCAGAGAGTCTTTATTGAATCTTATTTAGTTTAGAGTAAAACGTTTGCAATTGTCTCTCTGTGGAAACTGAATTCAGCTGCTGTTTTAATTCTTCGATGGTTGCTGACTTGACCACATATTGATGAATTACATTTTCTCCAAGTAGGGCTGTGAGCTTCATGGACGCATCGGGGGTTATTTTATTCCATCTTTTGTTGAATCAGTTTGAACTCTTGCCAATAATTTTCGGCTTGACATGAATTTGAAGACCTTTAGTGACCATGTTTATTTCAAGGAAATGATGCAAGACAGTGCGATTATGTTTTCGACGAAGTCAGGCATTAGATTCATTGCGTAAATTATTTAGTTCTATATATACGCTCAACAGAACTGAAAATGCTATCCCTGGATTCATCTTTGATAATACTAGGCAGAATATATATTTAATAGAAATAATGCTATCACACAGGTTAGAAAGCTTTTTATTCAAACCCTACGGGGATTCGAACTCAGGTGAGAAGGTCGACAGCATCCATCATGCACGAACCAGTCCATATACAAACGTGGTCTTATGTTATGTTCTCTCATGAAGAAAAATAACTGCGTGCAATTATCTGTACAAATATGATAATTAAAATAAACCACTATAAAATCAACAAAACCGCAACTGTGTACATACACTACAACTGTATACACCACAACTGTGTACAAATATGTATGTCTCTGTCTATATCTGTCTTTCTTTCTCTCTCTTACCCACGAAACACGTTTAGGTTATTTATCAGTACAAACAGCTCCTAAATAAAATGACTATTTGAGATCTTAGCTGCAATTGTAAAGCACAAGACTTTTTTTTAGCGAGGGCAATTGATATAATTAGGCATAAAAACTTAGTTTAAATAATTGATTGATTAACCTGTTGCTCAAGCTCACCGATATCAAAGGACAGTCTGCTGTTTTGCGGCTGTTGATGAATGGATAATTAAAACAGGTTTCCAGAGGCGATTATTTCTAGTACCTACACGATTAGTCCTTGTTTCTTCTGACCCTCCCCATTTCATACGTGATTTTTCGACTTTCATGTTGAGGTGCAGGATAAGAATAATTTACCTATCTCACAATTCGAATTCGCAGAGTAGCCGCTTACTAGTGGACCTAGCAAACTTTGTTAATGTTACATCGAGTCATATCTGCATGAAAGCGATTGGAAAACAATTTTATTTTCTGAAAAATCTGCAATTATTATCATTATGTACCTAATCACTGACTTGCCGAAACGAAACTACAGATACTAATATCGGCATTTTAATCACATGCCTACGCAAATATCACAACCTATTCGTCAGTGACATCCGAGGTCTACTAGACCGTGATATTAACGATACACTCTCGTTCCAATGTCTTTGTACAACATACGAAAATATTTAATTACAGTCAGTAACTGTTGCTCAAAGAACAAAATAACACATAATTATCAAAATAGTATTCAAGAACAACAACTAGTAATATGTCGCTATCGCAACAACCTGTAGAAAGTCAGATTCATTGAGAATAGAGCACGTGTCGATGATGGTCTTGTCCTATCACGTGACGTGTGGTCTCTCTCCTTCATGAATATGGCTTTGTCAGAGACCATTACATTTCACTAGATTACTCATCAAACGAAAACCTGTAAACTCAACCGTTAGGACAGGTTTGATTGTATTTTTGATTTGACGTGGATATGCAGAGGATGTTCTAAGTTAAATACTTTTTGATGCAAATTGCCCCTTTCCTTGACAATGTGAGTAAGAAGTGTCGCTTTTTTGTTGTTGGTGGTGTTGTTGTTGTGTTGATGTGCTATACATGGCGGCCAGTATAACAGGCCGTGGAATAACCCAATAAAACCACGAGAAGAAAAACTAACATTCGCGAAGCCACTGGCAAGATGTATCATATACACACATTGGCATAGCCAGAGTCTTCAACCCAGGCATACTGATTTGAGATACCTGTGTCCGGTAAGGGAGATTATTTTAGATCACTCGGCAGCCGGGGGCACCCAGGAATCGTTACAATGGCTCCTAGTCGATATAAAATATACATTTCTCTCTTTTTTAAATATTGCTCAGCGTTGTTGAATGTTAATAAATTAAATCAGTAACATGTGCCTGCCTTCCTTTAGATGTGCATATATATCGATGTTTATATGAACGGTATGTAAATACAGTGATTTGTATCATGAAAAGAACGTAAATCTTGGAACTCACTTCACATGCTTCAGTTATCAATATCTATGGAAGAACAATTGGCCCGTTAGGCATACAATAAACCCTAAGTTAAATGGTTCATCAATTATAAAAACGAAGACGTTTTGTTTACGTCAATTTACGGAGGCGGAAATATACATATTATTTTTTTAAAAAGTTAAAAATTTGACAAATGTGATAAAGATGTACTAGGTATGACAAGATAGCAAAAGGTAATATATCTTTTGTTGCGTACCAGACTGTGGAAAACAATTCTGGTACTTAATGTGTTGGACAGTATAGATACGACTTGTTAATTATATAGTTAATCTGTCCCATATGTTAGACAGTATAGATAAGACATCATTAAAGATATAGCTAATCTGTCCCATGAGTTAGTATAGATAAAACATTGTTAATTATATAGCTAATTTGCTGAATATATTAGACACTATAGAAAAGACATTGTTAATTATATAGCTAATCTGCCCCACGTGTTAACGGAAAATCTGTGTCCCTCTTTATCTGAGAAGAAAGCCAGAGCTATTCGCCATTTCGGTGACCATCATTTCAAGTAAAGATGAAAAATATTCAATCTGTTTAAGTTTCAGAAATTAAATTAAGAGAACAAAAACAATTCTGTATAAAAATAACATTTCTATTTTTAATTGTGAGCATATGGGCTCAAACTATTTATCGAAACATATAAATTATAGGGTTTAATGGAGTCAAAGTTTCATCCTAAGGAAGTCTATACTCATGCTTTCTTGATTCCAGTACATTAAGAACAAACACTCATCCTATTCTTCTAAAAGACGGTTTAAATATACGAAAGAGATTATTACGCACAGTTCCCTCTGTACACTTAATGATCTTCATAATTATTATGTCAAGAAAGGGCACGCTTATGGTACAATATTGTTTCAAAACCTTTTGCTGGAGGGATATTATAGATTATATGAACGATGAAAACACAAACATGGTGAGGTTTTTCATGTAAAAATGGAAATACCTGAACCTTTAAAAAAATTCATGTGGTTATGGTTAGAATTAAAAATGGTTTTATAGTTTAAACATTATGTGTGCTCTCCAATTAAATAATATTTGTGAAAACATTTTATGATCTACATTAAAATTAATTAGACTGCTACGTTTTACAACGTCGAAATTTGAAATTATTCATTAGGTGCCTTGCTAAGGGTATACGGAACCATTTCGCTTCATCAAGGCCCGTGATTTATAAGTACGCCATTAGATACTAAGTTTAGACATAGAAGAAACGAGGAATCTGGAAAAAATGGGTTATTTTCTTCTTTGTTTTCTTCTGCCCCCAATGGAATATTCAAGCAACCCTTCCACCCCATAACCACCCACGAAATCCTACCAAATCCTACCAAAAATAACGAAACAACATGTTAAGTCATTTCATCTTTGGCAAGAACCAAGTTCTGGCTTGTACCATACTTTAGGAAATGGTTGATGAATAACTATAAATAATTTAAAACCAATGTATGTGATGACAGTAGAAACTTGTTCCGTCTAGAATGGACATGTTCTGTGTTAGTATCAAGAATGGTGAATATACGACATAAGAAAACATATTAGATGTTATGGTACCATTGAGTTTAAATATAATGTCACAACTTGGATATCATAAGTAACTAATGTTCTGAAACTATTTAGATCTCTTTTGTAAGTATTTTTCAACTTTAAATTTTACAATTTTTATAGCTAAACAATGACTGGAAAAATAACTTGTAGGTTTATACAATGTGTGTAATAAGGAAACATTTTAAGTTTGAGATGTATCAATAATAATAATAATAATAATAATAATGGTGATGGTGATGATGATGATAAAATTGCACAGAATCTGATAAGATCTATAACACCGCATGCATGGCACGATGGTGGTATATGGCGCATGATATCAAGAAATATTATTCAGTAAATACCTTACATACATTATCAATAGGGTATATAAGGGTTAGTCTAAATAGTTTATATTTTATTCTGTATCAAATGACCTAAATATATTAATATAGGAGAAGGAGCTATACATCTCTGTACTATATCAAGTGACTTCATTCATATAGGATTAATATATAAGTAAGTTTAATATATACGTAAGTGTTATACCTCCATAAAATCTACTCAGTGCATAAAAAATATTTATTTTAAAAAATTTTAAAAATATTAATTAATAGATATTACTTTGTCATCATACAGTATGCAGGTGTTGTACATGTATTTGCTAAGTGTACAAGTACTGCATATTCAATAATGGTTGCAATAAATTAATGAACCCATCTATTGACTTGTGTTTAACTCCCTTCATTATAGCTTTACAAATCTTGAATGATAGCTTCTGGGTATCCGTCTTCGTGTTGGCAAATCTTTTTTGTGATGGCCGTTTTCTCTCCTAGCAGATGAGAGGGCGAACAGACCTTTTGCTAAAACGTTATCTTAAAATATTAGACCTCATACAAAAAATATTTAAAACAATAAGGTCATTAACGCTAAACCGTCTAACTTTACCGAGTGTTTCTCTAATTGGGTTAGTTTGTTTGTTACTTTATCGTTGTCGTTAGTATTTTTTACAAAGTATGCGCATTTTTGTTTACCCACCGGACGTTTCATTGAGGTCGCGCCATTTCTAATGCTATAAATAGATCAACCAAATATCGTATCAAGACCTAAACGATATCTTGTTCGAGGATCGTGCAAAGTTTTTGTTATAAATCCCCGTGGAGCAGATTGTGCCTTTGAAAAGACGTTTCTGAACTTAATTATGTCCATCTCCCAACTATACCAAGTTTGATGAATATTTCGCATTGTAGATCAACTCAATTAAACACAACTAAAATAGTACAGTTATCTCTACTCACTTTAGGTATTTGTGTATATCTCTTAGTAACATAAATCACATTAGTATTTTATGCCTACCTCTAGAAAATATCCGAGCTGGATTTGTTTGTTTGTCCAGAATTACGCAATCGTATACTACGAGATTATTAATAAATCCATCTAATTTATCTATGGACGGTGCTTCATCAATATCAGTTATAAAATTAATAATGTCGTCACCATCTTCATTTAACAATTTTGAATTTTCATTAAAATCTTTATGTACATCGTAACATCTCTGAACATCAACTGACGGAGCTACTAAATATAACTTGTCCCACTTCAGCCATCTCATTATAAGATTAAGTAGTAATTGTGTTTTATCTGATCCTGATGGACCGATTATAATCATTCTGATATAATTCGGTAATGCTGAAGTATGTTTTACTGGCTCTTGTTTTCGTGTCTCTGAGAAATCAGTGACATCTATGTTCTAGAAATATTATAAATATACGGAATCTATATTGCTTACGTTGTAGAGTTAAAACTCCAACCACTGATTTAGCCCCGGTTACAACAGAAAATGGAAAAATAGCATATGGTGGAAAAGATGCACTATGTAACATAAGTTTATCTTTTACACCTAAAATTAAACGTAAGGATGGTGGTGATATTGCTACATTAATGTCAACGTTTCCAGGAAAACCATGGGCTAAATGCCCAGGAGAAAAACATCTTCCTGGATATAATTTGTTGGTGTAGTATCGTCTCTGATGAAAAATATAATGTCGAAATCAGACGAGGAGATACCGTAATTCACCGTGATCGGGCAATTGTTGAACGATTTAATCGAACACTTGCTGAGCGGTTATTCGGATATCATTATGCGAAAGAAATAATTCAGAAAGATACAAGATCTCGCGAATGGTTTGTAAGATTACCAAGTGTAATAGCTGCATTAAATAATGAAATTACTCGTGCAACTGCCATGAAACCTATTAATGCATTTACAAAAAAAAAAACATATACCAATACAACGACTTCACATTTCAAAACAACCAGTATTAGATAATGTTACTGTAAGATATTTACATGAACCCGGTGATCTTGAAGGTAGTAAAAAAAGATTGACGGATCCTATTTGGAGTGTAACGACACATAAAATATCTAGCGTGGTAAGATCCACGGACAGACATGCAATCTACAGACTGGATTCAACTGCTGCTCAATGTGGATTTCTACGTGAACAATTAGAAGTAATTCCTGAAGACACAAAAATTTCCACCGCATTTAGTGCAGTAGCGGCTAAGGTACCTCGAGATATAAACGTGAGATCTCACCAGGCCGGATACTTATTTTCGGCACAAGTGCCTTTCTTAAAACCGAGCCTCGCAGAATATCACAGTTTCTTAAAGTTTTGGCTTGAATATGTTATAGTAAAAACGTAGCTTTTTTCTGCCTGTTTTACCATAAAAGTAGAGTAATTTGGCCAAACACTAACATTGCGTTATATGGGAATTGAATTAGTTCTCTGTGTCAGTATCACATAGTAGATTTTTTAATTATCTCTTTTATTTTCTGAATGTAGAACATTATCACTATTACTTAGATATTCCATTTTATGGATGATTTGCTAATCGGCACTTTTAAAATCTACATTAGCACAAGTATATGGTAAAGTCATCTGTGATATGATGTAATGAACTTCAAACTGGCTAAACAAATTGAAATTAGTATCGTATATAACTTCTCTAATATTAATTGATGAATGCTTGTCAACTATGAAATAAGGTCTTTTATGTTTTGTTTTTTTTTTTGAGTAAGAATAAGTTATATTATTTCATTTTATAACTTATCATGTGCATGTTATAGAATTTTAGTCAGTTGAAAAATATGAAGTGCATCTCTTCAGAACAAAGGTATTTTCATCCATTAGAACACAATTTAATATTATCTCATACTCTGCATTAACAATGAATGTTTTAAATGTAATCGTTCATGTAAGATGCTTACTACTTATTAGACTAAGTTGCGAGTAAATATTTTAAAATCAAATCCGGTATAAAATTATATTTAATTGTTTGTTTTCGTCTCTGTATGGGTGTAGACTTTTTTAAAGACAAATAGATTAGTATATTGTAATGAATAAATCAATGACATTATAGTAGCAATGACTATACACCCTATCTTGCTTATCCCATAGATTATGAATGGATATTTGTACTGTCTTCATTATTGGCTCCATTAAATTATGAATGTATATTTTATGTTTTCATTATTGCCATGGCACATTTTGATTACTCTCCTGCTCTATATTTAATTTTACAGCATTTGCTTTTCGACGTTCTAATCGGCGTTTTGCAAGTTTTGTTCTAATCTCAGTCGAAAGTGGAGCTTTTAATTTAAAGTTATATCTTTGGTGACTGTTACTAGTAATTCAGTTTTAGTTATTGTATGTATATTTATACAACGAATATTATCTTATTGCATTTATATTTGAAGAAACCTTTAGGAAATATAACTGTTGACTATATACAGATTATTTATAAGTTTCTGTGTCAGAAATCTTGAACTTTATTTTATCTTACAATTGTTCTTACTTTGTCATAATCATTAACAGTGTTAACAAACAATTTGTGCTGTAAGATACCGTCTGTTTTAAATTGTAAGATACCATTTGAGCTACATTTTAAATTTTCTACGATATCTTTTCTGGGAACATTAACTGATTTTCAAGTTATCTAACTACTACTAGCTCTGGTATTGCTTATACTAAATGACATTTAGCCAGTAAAATACCAGTTCAGTTACATGTTAATAGTCTTCGTTATGTTTATTTTGTAGGAAAACTTTAGATTGAAATAGATTTATAAAATATCGATACAATACCTTACATTACTAAATCTGGTAAATTAATAGATAGCTTTACAGATGTTGCACTGACAACTGTTTCGTGTATATCTTCTTTCGGTTTTACTGAGAGCATCCCATCTCTTTCCATTTAAAACTGAGTAAGTTGTTACCGTGTGTCTTCCAGTATTATGGCAATTATTAAGTCCTTCTTCAATTCCAAAATACAAACTTTTCTCATGCCGTATTTTAAAACCATAATTATTCTTTGTATAAGCTACCGCAAAAAGAAATATAGATTTCTTCGAATGATATCTTAGACTCAAATAGGAACATTACAAATGAAAAGGCAAGTTTAGTAAAGTAAATAACACGAAATGGATAATAAACTATTACAGGAGACATACATGAAACATAAAGAGAAACATAATCCTGGGATCGTTCTTTTTAAATATAAACAAGAGAAGATTGTGAGGGCTGAAGCAATTATTCTTTATTATGCCAGTAAGCCATTATAACTAAAAGATGGTACCGAATTATGTTGAATAAATTCGAATATAAGAACTAGACAAAGGTAATTGGAGAGCCTCTTACACCTTCTGTTGTTTTTCAGACACACGCAGGAAGTAACGTCTTGCATAGAATGGCTAGAAGAAGAAAAAAACGAAGTTAAAAATGGACTGAATATTTATGAAGAGCTTAAAAGTTTAGCAACAAAATCCATATCACTATTACGACGTATTTTAGGTATTGTGATCAGTTGATTACTTAACTGTGCTGACCATACAGATTGTACGTTAGAATATCGTCATTGCATTTTTGATTTGTAGAGATATTAAAATTGCCTTTTGTAATATTATTAGTGTACACAGTGTACTGAAACGATCATACAACATGGCTCTCTAAAAATATAGACCTCTAGATGTGTAATAACTACTGGTACAACTTCAGTGAGGACTTACATGGAATATCTTTCTAAACGTTAAAATATGACAACTCTAGCATTAATGAATATAAATATGTATGTTTTCTTATTCATTTCATTGTGATCTATAGTTGTATCATATTGTATATTACTTTATTACTTTTTTAAATTTTGCTACAAATAATTATCAGGCACTTTTTCCTTCAATATCTATTTTAAATCTTCAAATTTATAAACTACAGGATCAAGAAAGAATTGTTCTCTTACTTGAAATATTTGGCACATTCATGAGTACATCCCTTTCTAACTAACTGTAATGACACCGAACTATTATATGCTATTCTACATTTTTTAAGATTTTCCAGCAATGCGTCCACTTCGCCGAAATTGGTGTATACTTATCAACAATCATATGGCCATGGATATTTATTTCTGGTCTGCTCTCGTTCTTCCTATTTAATATATAGTTTTTTCTCTTTACATTGTCCGTGTGTATCATGAAGCATATATAAATACTGGTATTCAATTACCTATCCATACATTTCGAGTTGTTCATGGTCTTGTTCATATACTTCGACTTTATCATGGTATTATCCATACACTTCGATTTGTATATTGTCTTATTCATCAATACGTGCACTTCGACTTGTCAATGGTTTTATTCATTGCTCCGTAAACATCGATTTATGCAGTGTCATATTTCTTAATCAATCCTATTCGATTGGCCGATTGTCTTATCATTGATCCACAGCTTCGAGGTGTTGATCGTCTTATTCATTGATTTATCCACTTCCATTTGGCGATGGTCTTATTCATTGATCAAAGCAATTCGATTGGCCAATTGCCTTACTCTGATTAATATAGCATGATTCGGCAATGTTTTAGAAACCATTGACCCATATATTTAGATTTGTCTATGGTCTTATGCATTGGTCCCTACAGTTCTATTTGTTAATGCCTTATGCATTGATTCATACAGTTCGATTAGTCGATGGTCTTATTCATTGATCCATACACCTCGATTTGACGAAGGTCTTATCCCTTTATTCCTATAGTTACACTGGTCAATGGTCATATTCAGTTATTCAACACTTCGATTTGTGCATGTATAATAAATTGATTCATAAGCTTCGATTTGTCGATGGTCGTATAAATTGATCAAAAACATTAGATATTTAGGTTGTCATATTCATTAATCTCTATACTTCGATTTGTCAATGGTGTTATTAATTGAGTTTGGTCTTGAATCTTCAATTCAATAGCAATTCTGACAGCATACATGCAGATCACTGTACATTTCTGACAACAAACATTCAGATATATGTCATTGTCTGACAACATACAAGCACATCACTGTTATTTCTGTCAAAAGTCATGCAGATCACCATTGATTAAGATGCTACTTTTCTCCTACAGGGAACATCTAATAAGGAATAACCCTAACCTCGATTAGTGACGAGATTTTTCTGCATAGCGTAGCCCTATCTCATCCTGTTTTCTGTCCATTTAGAAAGTTAGCAGCCTTAAAAAATTATACTGTACAGAGGCATATGCCCAGTTATTACAGATATTCATATAAACGTTTCAAACAATATGACATCAGTCAGATAAATTGCTTTCTTTTATTACAGTTGTATGTCAATTTTTGTCAAGTTTTTAGAGGAACAACTGACAAAATCTGTTGAAAATGCAAGTTCGCTGGCTGATTACACATCCCCGGTTCTGAAAGAAAGCAAATAATATTTTTGACTGTGGTAATGTCGTTCGTGAATAGAACATTTTGTTTGTACAATAAGGTACAATATAATCTAGACAGAGTTTAGTCCGATATGGAAACTAAAAGATACTCCAACACGATCTTGATATCAGTTTTAGTTACACACACACAATATATATATATATATATATATATATATATATATATATATATATATATATATATATATATATATATATATATACTGTGCGATGAGTAACAAATCTGTTCGAAGTATCCTGAAATCAATCATATGGCATGTGCTTTTCAAATTAGATCCATTGAACATCAGTCTTACTCATTTTTGGAAGCATCTGTTATTAATTCACACAAGGAACATCAAGTTCAGGAATCTAACGATAAAAACCAGTTGATAAATCCACATTTTATATAAAACGAAGTATATGTTTGGAAACTAATCTATAAAGATTAGGAAGAAATGTTGTCTTTACTAAATATGTTCTAAAAATAGAATAATATAGAAACCAAGTATTACATAGCTTGAATTAGACAATCGCTGAACTCTATCTCTAAATATAGAAAAAAAATAATATTTCAAAAATATTAATATTAATCTTACAAGCAAAGAATGGAAAAAGCTCATGTGTGTGTGCGTGCGTGCGTGTGTGTGTTCATGAGAAATTATGTAACGACATGGAACCTGGCTCTCACGTTTGCTCAAGGAGAGTGTTAGTACTATATGTAACTCTAATAAACATATAATGATTTGGAATAGACATTTTCGAATAGGAAGCTGTTGTAAAAATGTTCCATAACAAAGTATTTTGCTTTATGATCAAGAAAGAACTTCTTTTCGTGTATTAGGTGAGTTCATCTTCAAGGATTTGAGATTTAGTCAGCTTTTACTAACGCCATTAGTACAGTAACCAATAGGATCGTCGGTGGAGAAATACCTTGTCTCTATCCATATTTAAATTTTGGACAGCACCACCATTTACGGCACCACTTGCATCAAGGGCACCTGCCTTTTACTATTTCCCAAGGCTTACACCAATAATCGCAGTGACATCCATCATGATGGAAACCAATTCCTTCTCCGCCGTCGCTGCCGTCTTGTCCCATTGATTAAACATGAATCTTGATGCGTGAATTAAATGCGTAGCAATTAAGTGCTGATAGGTTGTCAGTTTGCTTCATTATGAATTGCTATATCAAGCAACAGTAGGGACCGACAATATTACAAAACAAGATCTCAACACTGATTAGACGTATGTATTTGAAAACTCACTCTATAACCAGCATCTCGTTTTCATTTTTTAATCACGTTTGCGTTTGAATTCACTTCAGGCCATTACTTATTTGCTGATGGATAATGCTTGTGAAATTAGGTAGGTGCGTGGGTAAGCTCGCGTGTGCGAGAGAGAGAGAGAGAGAGAGAGAGAGGGGTGAATTTCTGAGATTGTTTGGTAACCTGTAAAGATCTTTGACTCAACATACTTTACTATTGTCGCATAATTTGTCAAGACGTTTGACAAATTACATGATTCAAGGCCTTTAAAAGTATATACAGCATTATAATTTTAGCGTACCAATATTTTTCCTCAGAACTGAACAGTCAGATGAATTCGCGCTTGAAAGCAAGGGAAACACTGTGCAGCCAGTGGCGTTGTTTATCAACTTCATCTTTCGAAAAAAAAATGGTTCTTTTCATAATCCAATAGAGCACTGATATGAACCCAAACCAGTTCAAGCTAAATGCTGTTTCACATAACTGAAATAGCTGTATATAGAAACTGAATGCATTTTTACAGTATATGAACCATGGTTTATCCAAAAAACTGTCAGCATTTGAATGAAAACCTTAAATAGTATGATGTTGGTATACGCAATACAATGGTATATGCAAGACAATGGTATACGCAATACAGTGGCATAGGCATTTGCAATGGTATATTCAATACAATGGTATATGCAACACAATAGTGTAAGCAGTACAACCATATAAGCAGAACAATGGTATACGCAACAGAATCGTATACACAATACACTGATATACGCAATGCAATGGTATACGCATTACAATGGTATACGCAATGCAATGGTACACGCAATACAATGGTATACGCAAGGGAATCACATGTTTACGATATTATATTTGCCGTTATGTAACCATGCATTTCTTCATTCCTACAACAGCTGTTTGGTTTAACGCAGAGAGGAAATGGTAATCTAATACCAGTCATTGTTGATGTAATGGTTAGCACGCAAGCCCCTAGCGGTGATCTTGTGGTAGAAAGCTAACGACTGTCAACTGAGGTCCCAGGTTGGAATCCGGTGGAGGAAAGATGATGTGATTCTTGACACCTTACCCGTTTTATTGGAAAACGAGAATGTCTGTCCCCGCTATAGCGGTTCTCTTTGCATATATGTATACACTTGTCGGTTATTCATATATATATATATATATATATATATATATATATATATATATATATATATATATATATATATATATATATATATATATATAAAGATATAATTTGCATGACAGATTATAGTCAATCGAGACAATTGGAGCAGGGTTGAATTCAAACAAAATAGGGGGTTAGGTACATCAACATAATACAAATGAACTATATCAGTAAATCTTAATCACCGAAGTTTTAATGCTAATGTATTCATTTGTGCGTGTTTTCTTTTAACTCCGCTGTTCAAGGATGATTCTATATGGAGCCTGGAATCATGGCACTAGCACGCATGTTGAGATTCTAAGCCCCAGTGCGTATATTCTAATTTTGTAACATAAATATAATGACGTCCCTGCATTTCATTTGTTAGAACGTCAGAATCGTCATGGAAGGATCTCAGCAGCCCAAGTGTGACGCTTGGAAAGGCAACTGATTTCATTGCAAGATATTGCCAGTGGTGTGTTAAAAGTGCTTGCAACAAAATAAAATCAAAGCATAAACAGAATCACTGCCAGAAACATAGGTAAATGCGAAGCGGCTAGTGTAGCTTCCATTAGATTTTACCTAACCTTTCAAAGGAATGTTCAGTGTTAAAGGTGCAATTTTTAATTCTCAAAAAACGGATCCATGTGATATTTCTACAGCTATTTGAATAACGAAATAATACAACAGATCGGTTTCAATGAATGTGGATAATGTTACGTGCTAGTTTTTATGAGTTCTTGTTGTCCGGTATCCCATATGCATTGACAAATCGTAGCCAGTGTCTTTTGGCAATCAGAGATACATGTAAATTAATCTTGGAATTTAGAAAATGGGATAAATAGAAGGGAATGTATTTATATGTTTTATAAATGTTGAAAAATTTGTCATGCATTAGCTGTATGCACAATAAATAATTATTTCAGGAAGGAGAGATTGCAGAACGTACAACTAGAGCAGTACATCTGCAGCATTAGGACAAGGTCTGCCAAACACAGGAATACTGGCTTAGACATTTTGCGACGCTTGCTGGAAAGCATCTCATCTTCCCCTTGAAAAATGCTGGTCATTTATATGTAATTTTGTGGGGTATTTGTGTCTCAGAAAATACTAATCTGACAAGGAGACTTTGACAAATTTGACTGATCATTGTAGTGTTTAATACAGCCGTTTCCGCCTATCGAATCAGGGATCACCTATGAAGGTTCATTGTTGTTGTCTATTAAACATAATTCGAATTCTTTGTCACTGAACGAAAACAACAATTTTCTCGCTGTTTGATTTTAATATACATTTTTTAACAACATCAATCAATGCAATATAGCTGAAGAAAATGTTCAGAGAAATTGACTCATCAATTTAGTATGTAGCTTCTTGCGTACAGTGTATTCAGTTCCAATGTACCAAAATATTAATATTTTGTCCCATTTATTCAATTCCAATATACCATAATATTAAAACGTGGCCAATTTATTCAATTCCAATATACACAAATAATACTATTTTGTCCAATTACTATACTTTTGGTTTTAGGTTCAAGGTAGTTAATGAGAAAAATGTATCGATATACGGGCATCTTGTGAAAACTATAACGTTATCTTTTTTAACTTTCCATGTCCTATTTTGCAGCATTCAATTATCATTCTGTTTTTGAACATTGCGTCATATATAGGCCGGTTTTTCAGTTTGTTTACTAATTACTATAGTCTATGTCTAACTGTCACTTTGTGTGGAGATTAAACTCTAAAGCGAACATGAAATGTCTGCATAAAGTCTTATGTCGAAATATTTTAACTGAGTATATTAGCTTTTCCCTGAAAATTGATGAAAATACTGATACCGTGTTTTTCATTCACCTTTAGCTAACTTTACATAGGACTAAATGATAAAAACCATGCTAGGTGTTTGGTTGCCGCCGTCTGCCCTTCTCAAACTAAAGTGAAGCAGATCGCCATCTTCCCGATCATTATACCACGTCTTCCTTATGCAATTAGGTACCAGAACTCAATCGCCAAGCGAATGCTGTGTACACATATAGTATACCAGTGCTCAAGATAGGAAAAACACACAGCACTATCATGGCTCTAAAAATTTAGGTAAGTTCTAAAGCATATATACGTGAACACATATAGATTGATAGCTACTCTGCATTCCGTAAAACGTCTACAAACGTGACTCATATTTTCTTTTCAAAGAAAAGAAATACTCACTAAGCTTCGATACTTCAAGTACATACATTGAACATCGTTTTCACTAATGATATTTAACTTTCATTGTAATCTTGTACTTCAAAAAACTAGTGTAGCACGCACCTAATAAGGTTTGCAAATATTGATAATCTAACGAAGGAGCCGTGCAGTATAAATTATTTTACTTAAAGTCATTTAATATTGGGAAACATTTTGAAACAGTTACACAGAAGGTTCTAACAACTCAATAAGTATCTATAAAATGAATTTTTAAAACCGTGTATTACTAAAGTTCGATTTAACAATACATGTAGTAGATCCGGATGAAAATTAAAAAGGTTTATTGGAAGATGACATTTGTTCTGTAAACGGCCAATCAAATGCAAAACCACCAGATAAGTGACACTGGTGCTTGATAGCCAAATACAAATATTTGCTCTTTTTCTGGAACAGTCTGCGAATAGTAAATAATTTTCGTAAAGCCATGTGGATTTATTTCTAATCCAAAAAGAAACCCTAATGAAAAATATGTGTACGTTTAAGAATTCAGAAATTTTTAAACAACATAGAAGTTGTCAGTAATTATTGTGTATGATAAGTTCTCGATCACGTAATAAAAACACAATTTGCCTGATGTTATCGTTCTGTTGTAGACAAACCTTCTGAGATTTTCTAATTGCGAATGCTTCATTAGAATCGTTCACTGGTATAATTTTAACCTGGCTGCCATCTGACGGATGAGGCTATTCAATTTAGGCATCATCAGAGGTAGTGTCATATCCTATGCTGGCAAAAGATTCCGCCAGGGGTATGTGAAAATGTGTAGCTCAATACCGGTAGCACGAATGTCCTCTCGGTAAGCAGGCATATACATAAGTAAATATCCGGCTAATACTTACTGTACGAGGGCGTGCAAGCAACTGGTAGATAAATAAATAATAAATGTGAAAACGAATCTAATGCTCACGACAGTCAGCCTTTACAAATATCCGCGAGGGTTATTTTCAAACGGATTCAGGGGACTTTAGTTGCTCGCTGAAAATGAAAACGAAATGTATCAAATGCAAGCTTATCACAAAAGTTAATACAAGCCCTTTGTTTTCCTTGAACTGTGTTGCTATAATTAAGTACTGTATGGAACAGGAACGCATATCTGTTTACTGCACTAAAACATACAATTGCAGATCACTGGAAGCAATCATATCATGTGACGAATTGAAGAGAAGTACTTAAGTGTCATCAATTGTAATTATTTTCTGTCTTTCAGGTGAAATACGGATCAAAATTTTGATTGAAGACTTAGGTTTGTAAAACACATAATTCAAGATTTTTTAATGCAAGCATATCAAGTGAATAATTAAAAAGAAATACTTATGAGTCATCAACTGTAATTAATGTCTATCTTTGACTTGAAATAAAAATCAAACATTTGATTGAAAACTTAGGTTTTGATTGATGAAGGAATCATATGAGGCAAACACGGTTTTGTAATGATGTATTAACGTCAATTGTTGATAAACCGATCTAGCAGAACATGCTTTGATGAAACTTTCAATAAAGACCTTATCATAAATACATGCTTTGTTTTAAAACTTATTTATCACAAACTTATGTTAAGTTCGGGTATTTTCCTGCTTCTTTTCTATGGCAACAGAAAACACCAAGATTCATGTTGACGCCACGTTTCAAATTTCAAAAACATATGCTATATATAGTTAATGTTCATTGTTATTTTTCTTCACTCTTTTTATTTAATGACATGCTGACCCTACCCAAGAACGGTGACACTTTTGTACCTTATTCTGACTGAATGATAATTATTAGGAAAATTATATTGTTATAAGTCAAGTACATCATGTCTTGTTATTATAATTTTAGTAACAAACCTTATATTCATATTATATATTTTATTTTGTAAACATTTTGAACCTTTTAGAGGCACATCAAAACTTATTTTGGAATACCAATTAACTTCATTAAGAACTGTAATTATGAGAACTGGTGTTATAAATTTTAGGATTAATTTGGGATTAGTTTCCAATACTGATAACGTTTGTTTTACATTTTCACTTTGTAAATTAAGAAAATAAATTATTTGTTGAATTTTACAAACCTTGGTGGCTTTTTCTCTTTTCCGTTACTTTCTTAAAGACCAAAGAGTCGTAACACGTGTTCCAAACCTTTTTTGAAACACGCTCAGAAAATGATCAAATCTGACCAGATTATAACTGTTTCCATTGAATCATAAACAAATTGAAAGTGTATATATGCATCCACCTAATTCAACTCCACAGTTGTGCTATGATATGAACTATATAGTACTTTTTAAAATTCCTATATATTCTTATATGTTTTAGAATCGCTTATATCATCCGACGTATGCGTATAAATGGCAAGATGGAGAATTTTCCTTTTCGAGAGGTAGGTATTCTTTTGCCCTTTTATTTCTAAAAGAATCATTCAGGTCACTTACTTAAAAGGAAAGCTAATATTTTGTGTATCATTATTTTTCTATCATGAAAGTGCATATGCTATAATACGTACACAGAATAGAAAGTCATTGCAACCCTTACAGTAACATGCGAATTTTGTATTTGTGTTTTCTGTTCTTTTCTTTTTCTTGTCATTTAGAAAGTAACGTAAAAAAATAAATTAAAAGAAGTCAGATTAAAGAATATCATGCTTTAAAAAACATTGGAATAGCTGGAAAAATAACTTGCAACCGATCGAATCTTAGCAATGCTACTACAAATACATGAAGAATGGAATCCTGGAAAACTACACACTTTACACTGTAAAATCTACTAGAAATCTGTAATATTAGATTGTTTATTGAAATAAACAGTATGCACTAAGGATCTTTACAGCACGCCTATCACTGAAAATTAATTTTTAAGTACTTTACAGATGGGTATGCATATATCCACTTTTAAATATATTATTTTTAATAATAATTAATAGTTGGAAACGTACATAATTATATCTGAAGCAAACGTAACGAACACAAATATTATCATGAATACTTATAAGAAGAAAATTAAAACAATTTGTCTATTATTTTGTTTTGTATTTCTCAGCTTATTTCAGCTCGACTTATTGTTCAAATTCATTAAGAAAATATTCTTAATTTATACCGTTATGCCCATTTAAAGCAATATTTACCTGCTATGACATTTTTAGTAAAACGAATAAGTACATCTAATTCTCCTTTCAATTTCTAAATGTTTAGCATTTACCTAAAGGATTAAAGTATGTTTTTACTATAAGGTTTGGGATACAATCAAACACAAACTGCGATAAATCTGTGCAACTAGTATCGCATTTAATGAATGCTTCTTCAGGCAAGAAATGTTTAGAAAGAAATGGGGATGACCTCTTTATATTTTGAAATAACAATTATGTCATTTACGTAACATTATAAATAATATGATATTTGACCAACTCAGGGTTACCGAGGTTTCTTTAAAAATAAATCGCCAACAGGAGCCAGCTGAGGATATATTGTTAGATTATACCACACTTGAGGTGAATTTTTAATTCTTAAGAAATGGGGTCCAATTGAGGAAATGAAGGCCACTTGAGGTACCCAACGGTGATGAGTGGTCAGTAAACTATCAGATTGTTGTTGTATCGACAGTCATTTTTAGTCTAGCCCATGACCATTTTTTTTCTAGTCATTTGTATATCAGTAAAACGTATCACAAGATTTTAAATCATTTGCAATGACCAAAAATTCAAAGTGTTGTTAAATTTTCTAGATCCTGTCACACTTGTCACATGGTAGGAAAAGCCAGTCTGAAGATATCCAAAGCTCATATAACAAGTATCCCTGCGTTAAAACGCAGTGTATATACTCTTGAGTGGGAAAAAAAGATTTAATATTGTGATATTATTATTTTACGAATATGTTTTCAGATATAACCATGTAAATTGTTCAATTCATTTAGTAGTACATGTCATACACAACATCTGAGCAAAGATGACATCGATTAGTGGTAGCACTGAAGTGATTAATCTTCGCAGTTTTTAAATCTTAACACCCTGGAACAGAACTTTTGTCTTGCAATATTAATTACATTTATCGTTGAATTATTGCATAACTCTTTCTTCTCTTTAGGGAGGAATGTGGAATGAGGTATCGATAATTTATAATATATTTGAATTAAGTCTTTTGGGGCTTCATGACGTAGAATTTCATTTAGGAATCGGCGCTGGATGCAAATTTAATCATGAGCTATTTCAGTTAATTAGACAACACAATATTTAATGGTGGTCAGGAAAAATCACATGATACTAGGAGTGCATTTATGCTGTAAATATATGATGCACGCCCTAGTTGTTGTTGATTAGCTCAATAAGTTGAGAAGGGCAGAACATGACAGTTCAATTATTTCACAGTCATATAACTTAAATGTTTTAGTTATTCGGATTTTGTTGACATGGTGTGCACTTAGATACTAGAATATAATTAAAGCACCACATTCGGATTCTTCAGTTGTCAACATATGTTGTGGGAGTCGTGAAGGGAAATCAGTATATAAATATATTAGAACTTTAGACATTAGCTTTGAATAGTTTCCGGAGTAATATGAAATTGATAGCATAATGAGTATAACTTAGGATAATATCCTATTAATGTAAACACTGCAAGTTAGTTGAATGATTTCGCTTTATTGGATTTAATGTTTTTGGGGAAGAACATAAATTTTGGAAAATTGAATGCTTGCTGGGTTTTACCATGTCGTTTTACATCAATTAATCCTCATTACGACTGGACGGAGAATGTTTTCCCTGGACGTATGCTTGATAATACTAGGCAGAATTAATATTTAATAGAAATAATACTATCACGCAGTTTAGAAAGTTTTTATTTGAACACTACGTAGATTGGAAACCTGGTGAGCAGGTCGACAGCATCCATCGCCATGTCTGCACGAACCAGTCCATATACAATCCTGGTCTAATGTTTTCTCATGTGGAGAAATAACAGAGCAAATATCACTAACAATCTGATAACAAAAATGAACCACCATCAAATGTACAAATTTGCAACTGCGTACATACACTACAACTGTGTACATACATTTCTGTCTCGCTGTGTCTATCTATATATGTCTGTCTTTGTCTCTTGCACACGCAAACCCTTTTAGGATTTTTATAGGTACAAACCGGCTCAAAAATATAATGACTAATTAACAGCTTACCTGCAATAGCAAAACACGCGACTTCCTTTTTGCGATGATAGAATTAGGCATGAAAACTTTGTTTAAAACATTGATGGGTTAAGCAATTGCACAAGCTCACCAAGATTAAAGGTTTGCGGCTGTTCATGAATAGTCAATGAAAAAAGGTGTCCAGAAGCTATAATTAAAAGTAAATACACCATAAGTCCGTGTTTCCTGACTCTCCTCACCTTATTCGTGATATTTCGACTTTTATGTTGAGGCGTTGGATAAAAGTAACTTACCTATCGCAAAATTTGACATTCGCAGAGTAGTAGTTTACTAGTGGGACTATCAAACTTCGACTATGTTACAACGAGTGCTATCTGCTTGAAATCGATAGTAAAAAAAATGTTGTTGTCTACAAGACTGTGAGTATAATAATCGTTATGTACCTAATCCACTGACAGTCGAGACGAAACTAAAGATAATAATATTGGCATTTCTATTCACATGCCTAAGCAAATCTCACCACCTATATGTTAATAAATTCCGTGGTCCAATTGAGCTTGATATGAACAATAAACTCTCTTACCAATTATATTGTACAAAATAGGAAAATACTGAAATAAAGTCAGATACTCTTTGTAAACGAACAAAAAGAAAACCACAAAAGTTTCAAAATATTATTCAGAAACGTTTAGTAATCGGTCGCTGTCGCAACAACCTAGAGAAAGTCAGATTCATCGAGAATAGAACACGCGTCGGTGATAGTTTTGTCCTATTACGTGACATGTGCTCTTTCATTGATGAATATGGCTTTGCCCGAAACCTTTACATTTTACTAGATTACGGTAAGTACAGTCAACATATGTAACATCTCAACATCGACTCAGGTAATATACATTATGAGTATCATGCCTTGCTCGTCAAACAAAACAAAACTTTTATTTGCATACTTGGGTCGGTCACTGCTGTTATACTCATGTGACCAAGTCAGGCAGGGTGGAACCACTGATTGGTTAAGAAGGATCGGAAGGCAGGTAACCGCTGCTTACCTGAAATTTATACAGGAAAGTTGCCTAGGGAAATTAGAATGGCCGTTGTAACCAGATGATCGTTGAAATCATATAACGGTTAGGACAGGCTTGACTGTATTGTGGATTTATGGTGAATATGCAAAGCGTATTGTAAACTAAACACATTTTGGCGCATAATGCCCCGGGCCGCTGACCTAACGGAGGAAAGGGGTATCGTTTTTTGTTTTGTTGTTGTTGTTGTGCTGATATGCTATACATGGCGGCCAGTACAACAGGTCCAGGAAGAACCCGTCAATTTACCTGGGGCGGAAAGAATCATAATAAAAACAGTTAAAAATTTGACAAATGTGATGAAGATGTACTAGGTATGACAAATAGGCAAAGAGGTAATATTTCTTTTGTGGCGTAACATATTAAAAAACAATATTTGTACTTACTGAGTTGGACAGTATATAATAGACATTGTTAGTTATATAGCTAATCTGCCCCAGGCGTTAGACATATTTATACAACAATAAATAAGATATTACTTGCAATATAATACAAAGTACTACTATAATAATGTAATAATGGGTGGCGATCATGGTCAACCACCGCCTTTTTTTGGATTGTCTCCACACGAATGGCTGAAAAAGTTCGTAGATTATTATGAAGAAATAACCGATGATCATAGAGCGCTTGGTCCAGAAGTAAGGGAGCTTAAGAAATTAATCAGACTACAACCGAATAAAGTTCAGTGTGAAATAATGGGCGATATAATTTCAGAAACTCCTATCAATATTTTTTGGAATTTATGGAGACCAAATGATTTGATAGTTGCAAGTAGAAAGATAGTTCGTGATACACTTCAACAACAATTATTTATGTTACATATAGAAAAGTTTTCAAATCTACCCTTACGATTATTTTATCGACCGGTTCATACGCGACGACAGAATATCGACGTTGATATACCAGGATCGTCAGAGAAACAACATATTCTATTAAATGATATTGTCTTAGTTCCTGTCAGTGTTGTTGAGAGCTCGTTAACTATTGACAAAACTCCGTGGACGCTAGGATACGCAATGACGAATCATTCATCACAAGGATTAACCATCTCTGATTCAAATGTGTGGATCGTCGATGATCGTATCGGATGTTCGACTTTAGTTTATCTCACAGTGTCTAGAGTTAGAAAATATCTCAGCTGCATAGGGTTATTATAGACATCATAGAAACAATAAACAAACTGCTGGCAATAGCGATGATATAGTAGGAAAAAAATAGTTAGCTATAAATAACGTGAAGAATTTTTTTTTAACCCGACTTTGATCTTGACGCTGAATTTATCATGACATTAAAACAACAGTAAAATAATCATTGTGCGAGCTGTAATACAGTAATGTTGTGGCAGTATTTAAATAATGATCCAAGACAATTTCCTGTAGACAGAATTAATAGTAAGTTTTTCATACACGTGAAAATGTGATGCTGACCTGTCTTGAATGTAACCGACATCGGGTTTAGGTGTTAACAAGTGAAGAGTCAAGGTCAAACTAATTTCTGAAAAAAAAATATCAATTTCCTAGTAAACAAAATTACATTATTTTGACAAATCGAGACATTAAAAATAAAATGATTTTAAAACTTACAAATAATTAAGTTAAATCAAATATAAATTAAATCAAATATACGTAACACTTTGTTGAACTGACATTGAACGCTAAATATCACGAGCTTTACCAATAAGTACACATTGTAATAATTGAATCCATCGCTCCCTTGGCCATTTGAAATTTTCAGCCACTTTTTCAAAATAAGGAAAATATTTGTCTACATCATTTTCCCTAAAAGGCGGCACTAACCTAATTTTATTTGCGACATCAAAACTTAAATTTCTACTTGGAGTGTGAATATGCTTTTCATTTGCTAGCTCCATTTATTTTATTCTAAATTGATAGTCCCGCTATTTCTCTCTTTCTTTCTTATCTAACTGTATTTGCATTTGTTCTTTGTTTCTCTTTCTTCTTTATCTAATTGCATCAATTTGTATTTAAACTACATTTGTCTTTCCTTCTGTTTTTCTTCTTTCTGTAGTTTCAGCATCCTTAAATCCAATTCCATCTTGTGTTTTATTCTAATTCCTTTACTTTTTTGACAGAGTCTGATACAAACTTACTGATCGGAACCAAACCACTTTTATCCAAAACATTCTTTTCTACCAAGTACTTTGTCCACACTATTTTTTCTTCCTTCACTTACGAAACCTTTACCTCAAAATTAATTCATGTTTTTCTTAAAGGTCTAATTGGTCCTGGGTTGGACTTGAAAGAAAGGTTTGCAGTTTTGATGACATTTTAGAAAAAGCTTGCCGATTTCACTTCGAATTTCAAAAACTAGGTGCATTCTAATTTCAATAGAAACAAAGATTTCTCAAATATTCTAACCAAAATTCAAAAATCGAGGACTAGCAATCCAATTTCTTATTATTTAAAGGTCGTGAAATAACAAGATTAATTGGAGCTCCTCTCTGAGCTTTAATTTCAATTGAATATTTTCAGGCATTGAAATTATTTGAAATTATTTGAATGTTTTCGAAATTGTAATATTTCAAAGATATTGATATTTCAGAAGATTGATTTTTAAAATGTGGATTTCATTGTTTGAAATGTTATTAGAATCTGATATTTAGATTTCATTGCTGAGAAATGTAATTGTAAAATCAGCAAACATTTTACCATGTTAGCCAAATGAGAGAATTTAACTTCCGAAACCATTGAAAATAGGAGATGTGACTTATTTGCCTATTCTGGGTGTCCTTTTCTTACTAAATAATGACCTAGCTGAATATAAGTTAGGAGTAAATCTTAAGCCTTGTATCGATCGAAGAGTCGATCTTATCGAATTTGAAATCCCTGGTTTATATCCACATTGCGCAGTTACTGGAGCTGTGGCAAAACATGCTCTTTAGAATGATTATGTTGAATAGGGTGATATTCCTTTAGCCGCGACCTTATCGGCTCGGGCATTTCATGTGGTAACATTTGCTCTTAGTTCGAATCATGAACAAGAACTAACCACAGTGACACTCTTTTTGACTATGCATTTTCTTAAATTTAATCAAGGTGATAAAAGACAAACACTAGATGCCTTACAGGAAGAAGAACCATATATCTCCATTTGTTTCAGTGGGCTACTGATTCACCTGATGCCACACTTGAGGGGAATTGTAATTCTTGAGGAATGGGGTCCTATTGAGGAAATGAAGGCCACCTGAGGTACCCAACGGTGATGAGTGGTCAGTAAACTATTAGATTGTTGTTGTATCGACAGTCATTTTTAGTCTAGCCCATGACCATTTTTATTTTCTATTCATTTGTATATCAGTAAAACGTATCACAAGTTTTTAAATGACCGAAAATTCAAAGTGTTGTTAAATTTTCTAGATCCTGTCACACTTGTCACATGGTAGGAAAAGCCAGTCTGAAGATATCCAAAGCTCATAAAACAAGTATCCCTGCGTTAAAATGCAGTGTATATACTCTTGAGTGGGAAAAAAAGATTTAATATTGTGATATTATTATTTTACGAATATGTTTTCAGATATAACCATGTAAATTGTTCAATTCATTTAGTAGTACATGTCATACACAACATCTGAGCAAAGATGACATCGATTAGTGGTAGCACTGAAGTGATTAATCTTCGCAGTTTTTAAATCTTAACACCCTGGAACAGAACTTTTGTCTTGCAATATTAATTACATTTATCGTTGAATTATTGCATAACTCTTTCTTCTCTTTAGGGAGGAATGTGGAATGAGGTATCGATAATTTATAATATATTTGAATTAAGTCTTTTGGGGCTTCATGACGTAGAATTTCATTTAGGAATCAACGCTGGATGCAAATTTAATCATGGGCTATTTCGATTAATTAGGCAACACAATATTTAATGGTGGTCAGGAAAAATCACATGATACTAGGAGTGCATTTATGCTGTAAATATATGATGCACGCCCTAGTTGTTGTTGATTAGCTCAATAAGTTGAGAAGGGCAGAACATGACAGTTCAATTATTTCACAGTCATATAACTTAAATGTTTTAGTTATTCGGATTTTGTTGACATGGTGTGCACTTAGATACTAGAATATAATTAAAGCACCACATTCGGATTCTTCAGTTGTCAACATATGTTGTGGGAGTCGTGAAGGGAAATCAGTATATAAATATATTAGAACTTTAGACATTAGCTTTGAATAGTTTCCGGAGTAATATGAAATTGATAGTATAATGAGTATAACTTAGGATAATATCCTATTAATGTAAACACTGCAAGTTAGTTGAATGATTTCGCTTTATTGGATTTAATGTTTCTGGGGAAGAACATAAATTTTGGAAAATTGAATGCTTGTTGGGTTTTACCATGTCGTTTTACATCAATTAATCCTCATTACGACTGGACGGAGAATGCTTTCCCTGGACGTATGCTTGATAATACTAGGCAGAATTAATATTTAATAGAAATAATACTATCACGCAGTTTAGAAAGTTTTTATTTGAACACTACGTAGATTGGAAACCTGGTGAGCAGGTCGACAGCATCCATCGCCATGTCTGCACGAACCAGTCCATATACAATCCTGGTCTAATGTTTTCTCATGTGGAGAAATAACAGAGCAAATATCACTAACAATCTGATAACAAAAATGAACCACCATCAAATGTACAAATTTGCAACTGCGTACATACACTACAACTGTGTACATACATTTCTGTCTCGCTGTGTCTATCTATATATGTCTGTCTTTGTCTCTTGCACACGCAAACCCTTTTAGGATTTTTATAGGTACAAACCGGCTCAAAAATATAATGACTAATTAACAGCTTACCTGCAATAGCAAAACACGCGACTTCCTTTTTGCGATGATAGAATTAGGCATGAAAACTTTGTTTAAAACATTGATGGGTTAAGCAATTGCACAAGCTCACCAAGATTAAAGGTTTGCGGCTGTTCATGAATAGTCAATGAAAAAAGGTGTCCAGAAGCTATAATTAAAAGTAAATACACCATAAGTCCGTGTTTCCTGACTCTCCTCACCTTATTCGTGATATTTCGACTTTTATGTTGAGGCGTTGGATAAAAGTAACTTACCTATCGCAAAATTTGACATTCGCAGAGTAGTAGTTTACTAGTGGGACTATCAAACTTCGACTATGTTACAACGAGTGCTATCTGCTTGAAATCGATAGTAAAAAAAATGTTGTTGTCTACAAGACTGTGAGTATAATAATCGTTATGTACCTAATCCACTGACAGTCGAGACGAAACTAAAGATAATAATATTGGCATTTCTATTCACATGCCTAAGCAAATCTCACCACCTATATGTTAATAAATTCCGTGGTCCAATTGAGCTTGATATGAACAATAAACTCTCTTGCCAATTATATTGTACAAAATAGGAAAATACTGAAATAAAGTCAGATACTCTTTGTAAACGAACAAAAAGAAAACCACAAAAGTTTCAAAATATTATTCAGAAACGTTTAGTAATCGGTCGCTGTCGCAACAACCTAGAGAAAGTCAGATTCATCGAGAATAGAACACGCGTCGGTGATAGTTTTGTCCTATTACGTGACATGTGCTCTTTCATTGATGAATATGGCTTTGCCCGAAACCTTTACGTTTTACTAGATTACGGTAAGTACAGTCAACATATGTAACATCTCAACATCGACTCAGGTAATATACATTATGAGTATCATGCCTTGCTCGTCAAACAAAACAAAACTCTTATTTGCATACTTGGGTCGGTCACTGCTGTTATACTCATGTGACCAAGTCAGGCAGGGTGGAACCACTGATTGGTTAAGAAGGATCGGAAGGCAGGTAACCGCTGCTTACCTGAAATTTATACAGGAAAGTTGCCTAGGGAAATTAGAATGGCCGTTGTAACCAGATGATCGTTGAAATCATATAACGGTTAGGACAGGCTTGACTGTATTGTGGATTTATGGTGAATATGCAAAGCGTATTGTAAACTAAACACATTTTGGCGCATAATGCCCCGGGCCGCTGACCTAACGGAGGAAAGGGGTATCGTTTTTTGTTTTGTTGTTGTTGTTGTGCTGATATGCTATACATGGCGGCCAGTACAACAGGTCCAGGAAGAACCCGTCAATTTACCTGGGGCGGAAAGAATCATAATAAAAACAGTTAAAAATTTGACAAATGTGATGAAGATGTACTAGGTATGACAAATAGGCAAAGAGGTAATATTTCTTTTGTGGCGTAACATATTAAAGAAACAATATTTGTACTTACTGAGTTGGACAGTATATAATAGACATTGTTAGTTATATAGCTAATCTGCCCCAGGCGTTAGACATATTTATACAACAATAAATAAGATATTACTTGCAATATAATACAAAGTACTACTATAATAATGTAATAATGGGTGGCGATCATGGTCAACCACCGCCTTTTTTTGGATTGTCTCCACACGAATGGCTGAAAAAGTTCGTAGATTATTATGAAGAAATAACCGATGACACTGGTCAACAGTGAAATCATTACTGACTTGAAAAGGCCCTAATCTGTAGTATTTTGGTGTGCCGAACACGAATATAACCGTGAAAAATTTGTATTGGCTCTCGTTTTGAAGATATTCATATACCTCATTTTCTATGTTTCACTGTGTAAATTTCTCCAGTAGGACTGCAGCAACATCCGGAATAATGATGTAACATTGCATAATACCATCATGCTCACATCATCCACAGTTGATTGCATCATTTTCTGATGCAATGCAATACTAATGCCATGCGGCTGCTGAAGTAAGTTGACGTCAGCAGTGTACTATACATGTGTAGGCCTATTATACTAATGCCAGGCGGCTGCTGAAGCTGACGTAAGCAGTGTACTATATAAAGCCCAATCAGATAGGTTCAGCATTTAAAATATTTTAGACGTTGTGCGAGACAGTTCAAGCTACTGTTACATAAAACTTATTATTTTATCCATTTACGTACAATAAAGAACAGTAATGCCTCGAAAGTGTGTTAATACCGCGGACAATTTTTGCTATATTTGTGGGGAAGTGACATTTGCCAACCAGAAGAAAAGTATCAATTCTCAAGTGAAGAAGGCATATCATCTTTACTTCGGATGCAAGGTTGGTGACCAAGACAAGCCTTGGGCTCCGCATATATGCTGTGCTACATGTACAACACAGCTTTCACAGTGGTTGAATTGCAAAAGGTCATCAATGCCGTTTGCAGTCCCAATGGTGTGGAGAGAGCCAAGCAACCACCTAAATGACTGTTACTTCTGCTTGGTTCCTCCTCTTTCCGGCGGAATAACGAAGCGAAAGAAGTCGAGAATAGTCTACCCAAACATTCCGTCTGCATTGAGACCAGTTCCACATGGTGAGGGACTTCCTATTCCAGAACCTCCAGCAGAATATTCTCTTGATTCATCTGACGAAGACCAAGGTGAGTCGACCTGTTCTTCTCCTGGTCCATCAGCATGCAGTGATCCAGATTTTCACTGTGGTGCATCATCAACCCCACACAGAATAACACAGGAAGAACTAAATGACCTGATTCGTGATTTGGACTTATCAAAGAACAAGGCAGAATTGCTAGGATCAAGACTCCAACAATGGAATCTTCTAGAAGAAGATGTCACAATTACTGCATATCGAAAGCGCCACCAGCAATTGGAGCCTTTCTTCAGAAAGGAAAGTAATCTGATATTCTGTTCCGATATTGAGGGCCTCATGAATGCTTTAAAAATCACTCATGACCCACAAGAATGGAGACTATTTGTGGACTCTTCGAAACTGAGTCTCAAGGCTGTGCTTTTGCACAATGGAAACATTCTTCCATCTATTCCAGTAGCGTATGCTGTCCACATGAAAGAGACATACGATAACTTAAGGCAGCTACTGAATTCCATTGAGTATAACAAGTACAGCTGGCACCTCTGTGGTGATTTGAAGGTAGTTGCCCTTTTAATGGGACTGCAGCAAGGATATACAAAATACACGTGTTTCTTATGCGAGTGGGATAGCCGAGCAAGGGAAATGCACTACATGAGGAAGGAATGGACTCACAGGCAGAATGTAGCCATTGGAAAGAATATCCAACACCCAGCTCTGGTTGAGGCTCAGAAAATCTTGCTACCACCCCTTCACATCAAACTAGGTTTGATGAAGAACTTCGTGAAAGCCATTGACCGGACTTTGCCAGCATTCCGATACCTGCATGAAAAATTCCCTCGACTCAGCGAAGCAAAGATTAAAGAGGGAGTTTTTGTGGGTCCTCAGATTCGAGAGCTTTTCAAAGATGACCGGTTCAACAACTTGCTGGAAGGTGACGCGAAACAAGCATGGAATGCTTTTCGCCTAGTTTCTACAAACTTCCTCGGAAATGTTAGGGCAGAAAACTATAAGGAACTAGTAGAAGACATGTTGATGAAGTATAAGAAACTTGGCTGCAATATGTCTCTAAAGCTTCACTTCCTTCATTCCCATTTGGATTTCTTTCCTAGCAACTGTGGTATTGTTAGTGATGAACACGGCGAACGTTTTCATCAAGATATCGCAACAATGGAACAAAGATACCAGGGAAAATGGTCCACTACAATGCTGGCTGACTACTGCTGGACACTCCTCAGAGATGCTCCCGAACAGCTGTACAAGAGACAGGCGAAGAAATCTAAGATGTAGTCAATGACTTGATTTTTTATAGGTAGGCTATTACAGTTGACCTTTTACTATTGGAATGCATTTCGTTATGTAAACATTAATTTCTTGCAGATTACAAAAAAACTAGAGCCAATTTTGCAATTTGACTGTCATATTCGTGTTCAGCACATAAAAATTGATAAGAATTGACTAATTTTATTTCAGTAACATGACTTTTGTAAAAATTTGTTGTCCAGTGTGATCATAGAGCGCTTGGTCCAGAAGTAAGGGAGCTTAAGAAATTAATCAGACTACAACCGAATAAAGTTCAGTGTGAAATAATGGGCGATATAATTTCAGAAACTCCTATCAATAGTTTTGGGAATTTATGGAGACCAAATGATTTGATAGTTGCAAGTAGAAAGATAGTTCGTGATACACTTCAACAACAATTATTTATGTTACATATAGAAAAGTTTTCAAATCTACCCTTACGATTATTTTATCGACCGGTTCATACGCGACGACAGAATATCGACGTTGATATACCAGGATCGTCAGAGAAACAACATATTCTATTAAATGATATTGTCTTAGTTCCTGTCAGTGTTGTTGAGAGCTCGTTAACTATTGACAAAACTCCGTGGACGCTAGGATACGCAATGACGAATCATTCATCACAAGGATTAACCATCTCTGATTCAAATGTGTGGATCGTCGATGATCGTATCGGATGTTCGACTTTAGTTTATCTCACAGTGTCTAGAGTTAGAAAATATCTCAGCTGCGGAGGGTTATTATAGACATCATAGAAACAATAAACAAACTGCTGGCAATAGCGATGATATAGTAGGAAAAAAATAGTTAGCTATAAATAACGTGAAGAATTTTTTTTTAACCCGACTTTGATCTTGACGCTGAATTTATCATGACATTAAAACAACAGTAAAATAATCATTGTGCGAGCTGTAATACAGTAATGTTGTGGCAGTATTTAAATAATGATCCAAGACAATTTCCTGTAGACAGAATTAATAGTAAGTTTTTCATACACGTGAAAATGTGATGCTGACCTGTCTTGAATGTAACCGACATCGGGTTTAGGTGTTAACAAGTGAAGAGTCAAGGTCAAACTAATTTCTGAAAAAAAATATCAATTTCCTAGTAAACAAAATTACATTATTTTGACAAATCGAGACATTAAAAATAAAATGATTTTAAAACTTACAAATAATTAAGTTAAATCAAATATAAATTAAATCAAATATACGTAACACTTTGTTGAACTGACATTGAACGCTAAATATCACGAGCTTTACCAATAAGTACACATTGTAATAATTGAATCCATCGCTCCCTTGGCCATTTGAAATTTTCAGCCACTTTTTCAAAATAAGGAAAATATTTGTCTACATCATTTTCCCTAAAAGGCGGCACTAACCTAATTTTATTTGCGACATCAAAACTTAAATTTCTACTTGGAGTGTGAATATGCTTTTCATTTGCTAGCTCCATTTATTTTATTCTAAATTGATATTCCCGCTATTTCTCTCTTTCTTTCTTATCTAACTGTATTTGCATTTGTTCTTTGTTTCTCTTTCTTCTTTATCTAATTGCATCAATTTGTATTTAAACTACATTTGTCTTTCCTTCTGTTTTTCTTCTTTCTGTAGTTTCAGCATCCTTAAATCCAATTCCATCTTGTGTTTTATTCTAATTCCTTTACTTTTTTGACAGAGTCTGATACAAACTTACTGATCGGAACCAAACCACTTTTATCCAAAACATTCTTTTCTACCAAGTACTTTGTCCACACTATTTTTTCTTCCTTCACTTACGAAACCTTTACCTCAAAATTAATTCATGTTTTTCTTAAAGGTCTAATTGGTCCTGGATTGGACTTGAAAGAAAGGTTTGCAGTTTTGATGACATTTTAGAAAAAGCTTGCCGATTTCACTTTGAATTTCAAAAACTAGGTGCATTCTAATTTCAATAGAAACAAAGATTTCTCAAATATTCTAACCAAAATTCAAAAATCGAGGACAAGCAATCCAATTTCTTATTATTTAAAGGTCGTGAAATAACAAGATTAATTGGAGCTCCTCTCTGAGCTTTAATTTCAATGAATATTTTCAGGCATTGAAATTATTTGAAATTATTTGAATGTTTTCGAAATTGTAATATTTCAAAGATATTGATATTTCAGAAGATTGATTTTTAAAATGTGGATTTCATTGTTTGAAATGTTATTAGAATCTGATATTTAGATTTCATTGCTGAGAAATGTAATTGTAAAATCAGCAAACATTTTACCATGTTAGCCAAATGAGAGAATTTAACTTCCGAAACCATTGAAAATAGGAGATGTGACTTATTTGCCTATTCTGGGTGTCCTTTTCTTACTAAATAATGACCTAGCTGAATATAAGTTAGGAGTAAATCTTAAGCCTTGTATCGATCGAAGAGTCGATCTTATCGAATTTGAAATCCCTGGTTTATATCCACATTGCGCAGTTACTGGAGCTGTGGCAAAACATGCTCTTTAGAATGATTATGTTGAATAGGGTGATATTCCTTTAGCCGCGACCTTATCGGCTCGGGCATTTCATGTGGTAACATTTGCTCTTAGTTCGAATCATGAACAAGAACTAACCACAGTGACACTCTTTTTGACTATGCATTTTCTTAAATTTAATCAAGGTGATAAAAGACAAACACTAGATGCCTTACAGGAAGAAGAACCATATATCTCCATTTGTTTCAGTGGGCTACTGATTCACCTGATGCCACACTTGAGGGGAATTGTAATTCTTGAGGAATGGGGTCCTATTGAGGAAATGAAGGCCACCTGAGGTACCCAACGGTGATGAGTGGTCAGTAAACTATTAGATTGTTGTTGTATCGACAGTCATTTTTAGTCTAGCCCATGACCATTTTTATTTTCTATTCATTTGTATATCAGTAAAACGTATCACAAGATTTTAAATGACCGAAAATTCAAAGTGTTGTTAAATTTTCTAGATCCTGTCACACTTGTCACATGGTAGGAAAAGCCAGTCTGAAGATATCCAAAGCTCATAAAACAAGTATCCCTGCGTTAAAATGCAGTGTATATACTCTTGAGTGGGAAAAAAAGATTTAATATTGTGATATTATTATTTTACGAATATGTTTTCAGATATAACCATGTAAATTGTTCAATTCATTTAGTAGTACATGTCATACACAACATCTGAGCAAAGATGACATCGATTAGTGGTAGCACTGAAGTGATTAATCTTCGCAGTTTTTAAATCTTAACACCCTGGAACAGAACTTTTGTCTTGCAATATTAATTACATTTATCGTTGAATTATTGCATAACTCTTTCTTCTCTTTAGGGAGGAATGTGGAATGAGGTATCGATAATTTATAATATATTTGAATTAAGTCTTTTGGGGCTTCATGACGTAGAATCTCATTTAGGAATCAACGCTGGATGCAAATTTAATCATGAGCTATTTCGGTTAATTAGGCAACACAATATTTAATGGTGGTCAGGAAAAATCACATGATACTAGGAGTGCATTTATGCTGTAAATATATGATGCACGCCCTAGTTGTTGTTGATTAGCTCAATAAGTTGAGAAGGGCAGAACATGACAGTTCAATTATTTCACAGTCATATAACTTAAATGTTTTAGTTATTCGGATTTTGTTGACATGGTGTGCACTTAGATACTAGAATATAATTAAAGCACCACATTCGGATTCTTCAGTTGTCAACATATGTTGTGGGAGTCGTGAAGGGAAATCAGTATATAAATATATTAGAACTTTAGACATTAGCTTTGAATAGTTTCCGGAGTAATATGAAATTGATAGTATAATGAGTATAACTTAGGATAATATCCTATTAATGTAAACACTGCAAGTTAGTTGAATGATTTCGCTTTATTGGATTTAATGTTTCTGGGGAAGAACATAACTTTTGGAAAATTGAATGCTTGTTGGGTTTTACCATGTCGTTTTACATCAATTAATCCTCATTACGACTGGACGGAGAATGCTTTCCCTGGACGTATGCTTGATAATACTAGGCAGAATTAATATTTAATAGAAATAATACTATCACGCAGTTTAGAAAGTTTTTATTTGAACACTACGTAGATTGGAAACCTGGTGAGCAGGTCGACAGCATCCATCGCCATGTCTGCACGAACCAGTCCATATACAATCCTGGTCTAATGTTTTCTCATGTGGAGAAATAACAGAGCAAATATCACTAACAATCTGATAACAAAAATGAACCACCATCAAATGTACAAATTTGCAACTGCGTACATACACTACAACTGTGTACATACATTTCTGTCTCGCTGTGTCTATCTATATATGTCTGTCTTTGTCTCTTGCACACGCAAACCCTTTTAGGATTTTTATAGGTACAAACCGGCTCAAAAATATAATGACTAATTAACAGCTTACCTGCAATAGCAAAACACGCGACTTCCTTTTTGCGATGATAGAATTAGGCATGAAAACTTTGTTTAAAACATTGATGGGTTAAGCAATTGCACAAGCTCACCAAGATTAAAGGTTTGCGGCTGTTCATGAATAGTCAATGGAAAAAGGTTTCCAGAAGCTATAATTAAAAGTAAATACACCATAAGTCCGTGTTTCCTGACTCTCCTCACCTTATTCGTGATATTTCGACTTTTATGTTGAGGCGTTGGATAAAAGTAACTTACCTATCGCAAAATTTGACATTCGCAGAGTAGTAGTTTACTAGTGGGACTATCAAACTTCGACTATGTTACAACGAGTGCTATCTGCTTGAAATCGATAGTAAAAAAAATGTTGTTGTCTACAAGACTGTGAGTATAATAATCGTTATGTACCTAATCCACTGACAGTCGAGACGAAACTAAAGATAATAATATTGGCATTTCTATTCACATGCCTAAGCAAATCTCACCACCTATATGTTAATAAATTCCGTGGTCCAATTGAGCTTGATATGAACAATAAACTCTCTTACCAATTATATTGTACAAAATAGGAAAATACTGAAATAAAGTCAGATACTCTTTGTAAACGAACAAAAAGAAAACCACAAAAGTTTCAAAATATTATTCAGAAACAACGTTTAGTAATCGGTCGCTGTCGCAACAACCTAGAGAAAGTCAGATTCATCGAGAATAGAACACGCGTCGGTGATAGTTTTGTCCTATTACGTGACATGTGCTCTTTCATTGATGAATATGGCTTTGCCCGAAACCTTTACGTTTTACTAGATTACGGTAAGTACAGTCAACATATGTAACATCTCAACATCGACTCAGGTAATATACATTATGAGTATCATGCCTTGCTCGTCAAACAAAACAAAACTTTTATTTGCATACTTGGGTAGGTCACTGCTGTTATACTCATGTGACCAAGTCAGGCAGGGTGGAACCACTGATTGGTTAAGAAGGATCGGAAGGCAGGTAACCGCTGCTTACCTGAAATTTATACAGGAAAGTTGCCTAGGGAAATTAGAATGGCCGTTGTAACCAGATGATCGTTGAAATCATATAACGGTTAGGACAGGCTTGACTGTATTGTGGATTTATGGTGAATATGCAAAGCGTATTGTAAACTAAACACATTTTGGCGCATAATGCCCCGGGCCGCTGACCTAACGGGGGAAAGGGGTATCGTTTTTTGTTTTGTTGTTGTTGTTGTGCTGATATGCTATACATGGCGGCCAGTACAACAGGTCCAGGAAGAACCCGTCAATTTACCTGGGGCGGAAAGAATCATAATAAAAACAGTTAAAAATTTGACAAATGTGATGAAGATGTACTAGGTATGACAAATAGGCAAAGAGGTAATATTTCTTTTGTGGCGTAACATATTAAAGAAACAATATTTGTACTTACTGAGTTGGACAGTATATAATAGACATTGTTAGTTATATAGCTAATCTGCCCCAGGCGTTAGACATATTTATACAACAATAAATAAGATATTACTTGCAACATAATACAAATTACTACTATAATAATGTAATAATGGGTGGCGATCATGGTCAACCACCGCCTTTTTTTGGATTGTCTCCACACGAATGGCTGAAAAAGTTCGTAGATTATTATGAAGAAATAACCGATGATCATAGAGCGCTTGGTCCAGAAGTAAGGGAGCTTAAGAAATTAATCAGACTACAACCGAATAAAGTTCAGTGTGAAATAATGGGCGATATAATTTCAGAAACTCCTATCAATAGTTTTGGGAATTTATGGAGACCAAATGATTTGATAGTTGCAAGTAGAAAGATAGTTCGTGATACACTTCAACAACAATTATTTATGTTACATATAGAAAAGTTTTCAAATCTACCCTTACGATTATTTTATCGACCGGTTCATACGCGACGACAGAATATCGACGTTGATATACCAGGATCGTCAGAGAAACAACATATTCTATTAAATGATATTGTCTTAGTTCCTGTCAGTGTTGTTGAGAGCTCGTTAACTATTGACAAAACTCCGTGGACGCTAGGATACGCAATGACGAATCATTCATCACAAGGATTAACCATCTCTGATTCAAATGTGTGGATCGTCGATGATCGTATCGGATGTTCGACTTTAGTTTATCTCACAGTGTCTAGAGTTAGAAAATATCTCAGCTGCGGAGGGTTATTATAGACATCATAGAAACAATAAACAAACTGCTGGCAATAGCGATGATATAGTAGGAAAAAAATAGTTAGCTATAAATAACGTGAAGAATTTTTTTTTAACCCGACTTTGATCTTGACGCTGAATTTATCATGACATTAAAACAACAGTAAAATAATCATTGTGCGAGCTGTAATACAGTAATGTTGTGGCAGTATTTAAATAATGATCCAAGACAATTTCCTGTAGACAGAATTAATAGTAAGTTTTTCATACACGTGAAAATGTGATGCTGACCTGTCTTGAATGTAACCGACATCGGGTTTAGGTGTTAACAAGTGAAGAGTCAAGGTCAAACTAATTTCTGAAAAAAAATATCAATTTCCTAGTAAACAAAATTACATTATTTTGACAAATCGAGACATTAAAAATAAAATGATTTTAAAACTTACAAATAATTAAGTTAAATCAAATATAAATTAAATCAAATATACGTAACACTTTGTTGAACTGACATTGAACGCTAAATATCACGAGCTTTACCAATAAGTACACATTGTAATAATTGAATCCATCGCTCCCTTGGCCATTTGAAATTTTCAGCCACTTTTTCAAAATAAGGAAAATATTTGTCTACATCATTTTCCCTAAAAGGCGGCACTAACCTAATTTTATTTGCGACATCAAAACTTAAATTTCTACTTGGAGTGTGAATATGCTTTTCATTTGCTAGCTCCATTTATTTTATTCTAAATTGATAGTCCCGCTATTTCTCTCTTTCTTTCTTATCTAACTGTATTTGCATTTGTTCTTTGTTTCTCTTTCTTCTTTATCTAATTGCATCAATTTGTATTTAAACTACATTTGTCTTTCCTTCTGTTTTTCTTCTTTCTGTAGTTTCAGCATCCTTAAATCCAATTCCATCTTGTGTTTTATTCTAATTCCTTTACTTTTTTGACAGAGTCTGATACAAACTTACTGATCGGAACCAAACCACTTTTATCCAAAACATTCTTTTCTACCAAGTACTTTGTCCACACTATTTTTTCTTCCTTCACTTACGAAACCTTTACCTCAAAATTAATTCATGTTTTTCTTAAAGGTCTAATTGGTCCTGGGTTGGACTTGAAAGAAAGGTTTGCAGTTTTGATGACATTTTAGAAAAAGCTTGCCGATTTCACTTCGAATTTCAAAAACTAGGTGCATTCTAATTTCAATAGAAACAAAGATTTCTCAAATATTCTAACCAAAATTCAAAAATCGAGGACAAGCAATCCAATTTCTTATTATTTAAAGGTCGTGAAATAACAAGATTAATTGGAGCTCCTCTCTGAGCTTTAATTTCAATGAATATTTTCAGGCATTGAAATTATTTGAAATTATTTGAATGTTTTCGAAATTGTAATATTTCAAAGATATTGATATTTCAGAAGATTGATTTTTAAAATGTGGATTTCATTGTTTGAAATGTTATTAGAATCTGATATTTAGATTTCATTGCTGAGAAATGTAATTGTAAAATCAGCAAACATTTTACCATGTTAGCCAAATGAGAGAATTTAACTTCCGAAACCATTGAAAATAGGAGATGTGACTTATTTGCCTATTCTGGGTGTCCTTTTCTTACTAAATAATGACCTAGCTGAATATAAGTTAGGAGTAAATCTTAAGCCTTGTATCGATCGAAGAGTCGATCTTATCGAATTTGAAATCCCTGGTTTATATCCACATTGCGCAGTTACTGGAGCTGTGGCAAAACATGCTCTTTAGAATGATTATGTTGAATAGGGTGATATTCCTTTAGCCGCGACCTTATCGGCTCGGGCATTTCATGTGGTAACATTTGCTCTTAGTTCGAATCATGAACAAGAACTAACCACAGTGACACTCTTTTTGACTATGCATTTTCTTAAATTTAATCAAGGTGATAAAAGACAAACACTAGATGCCTTACAGGAAGAAGAACCATATATCTCCATTTGTTTCAGTGGGCTACTGATTCACCTGATGCCACACTTGAGGGGAATTGTAATTCTTGAGGAATGGGGTCCTATTGAGGAAATGAAGGCCACCTGAGGTACCCAACGGTGATGAGTGGTCAGTAAACTATTAGATTGTTGTTGTATCGACAGTCATTTTTAGTCTAGCCCATGACCATTTTTATTTTCTATTCATTTGTATATCAGTAAAACGTATCACAAGATTTTAAATGACCGAAAATTCAAAGTGTTGTTAAATTTTCTAGATCCTGTCACACTTGTCACATGGTAGGAAAAGCCAGTCTGAAGATATCCAAAGCTCATAAAACAAGTATCCCTGCGTTAAAATGCAGTGTATATACTCTTGAGTGGGAAAAAAAGATTTAATATTGTGATATTATTATTTTACGAATATGTTTTCAGATATAACCATGTAAATTGTTCAATTCATTTAGTAGTACATGTCATACACAACATCTGAGCAAAGATGACATCGATTAGTGGTAGCACTGAAGTGATTAATCTTCGCAGTTTTTAAATCTTAACACCCTGGAACAGAACTTTTGTCTTGCAATATTAATTACATTTATCGTTGAATTATTGCATAACTCTTTCTTCTCTTTAGGGAGGAATGTGGAATGAGGTATCGATAATTTATAATATATTTGAATTAAGTCTTTTGGGGCTTCATGACGTAGAATCTCATTTAGGAATCAACGCTGGATGCAAATTTAATCATGAGCTATTTCGGTTAATTAGGCAACACAATATTTAATGGTGGTCAGGAAAAATCACATGATACTAGGAGTGCATTTATGCTGTGAATATATGATGTACGCCCTAGTTGTTGTTGATTAGCTCAATAAGTTGAGAAGGGCAGAACATGACAGTTCAATTATTTCACAGTCATATAACTTAAATGTTTTAGTTATTCGGATTTTGTTGACATGGTGTGCACTTAGATACTAGAATATAATTAAAGCACCACATTCGGATTCTTCAGTTGTCAACATATGTTGTGGGAGTCGTGAAGGGAAATCAGTATATAAATATATTAGAACTTTAGACATTAGCTTTGAATAGTTTCCGGAGTAATATGAAATTGATAGTATAATGAGTATAACTTAGGATAATATCCTATTAATGTAAACACTGCAAGTTAGTTGAATGATTTCGCTTTATTGGATTTAATGTTTCTGGGGAAGAACATAAATTTTGGAAAATTGAATGCTTGTTGGGTTTTACCATGTCGTTTTACATCAATTAATCCTCATTACGACTGGACGGAGAATGTTTTCCCTGGACGTATGCTTGATAATACTAGGCAGAATTAATATTTAATAGAAATAATACTATCACGCAGTTTAGAAAGTTTTTATTTGAACACTACGTAGATTGGAAACCTGGTGAGCAGGTCGACAGCATCCATCGCCATGTCTGCACGAACCAGTCCATATACAATCCTGGTCTAATGTTTTCTCATGTGGAGAAATAACAGAGCAAATATCACTAACAATCTGATAACAAAAATGAACCACCATCAAATGTACAAATTTGCAACTGCGTACATACACTACAACTGTGTACATACATTTCTGTCTCGCTGTGTCTATCTATATATGTCTGTCTTTGTCTCTTGCACACGCAAACCCTTTTAGGATTTTTATAGGTACAAACCGGCTCAAAAATATAATGACTAATTAACAGCTTACCTGCAATAGCAAAACACGCGACTTCCTTTTTGCGATGATAGAATTAGGCATGAAAACTTTGTTTAAAACATTGATGGGTTAAGCAATTGCACAAGCTCACCAAGATTAAAGGTTTGCGGCTGTTCATGAATAGTCAATGGAAAAAGGTTTCCAGAAGCTATAATTAAAAGTAAATACACCATAAGTCCGTGTTTCCTGACTCTCCTCACCTTATTCGTGATATTTCGACTTTTATGTTGAGGCGTTGGATAAAAGTAACTTACCTATCGCAAAATTTGACATTCGCAGAGTAGTAGTTTACTAGTGGGACTATCAAACTTCGACTATGTTACAACGAGTGCTATCTGCTTGAAATCGATAGTAAAAAAAATGTTGTTTTCTACAAGACTGTGAGTATAATAATCGTTATGTACCTAATCCACTGACAGTCGAGACGAAACTAAAGATAATAATATTGGCATTTCTATTCACATGCCTAAGCAAATCTCACCACCTATATGTTAATAAATTCCGTGGTCCAATTGAGCTTGATATGAACAATAAACTCTCTTACCAATTATATTGTACAAAATAGGAAAATACTGAAATAAAGTCAGATACTCTTTGTAAACGAACAAAAAGAAAACCACAAAAGTTTCAAAATATTATTCAGAAACAACGTTTAGTAATCGGTCGCTGTCGCAACAACCTAGAGAAAGTCAGATTCATCGAGAATAGAACACGCGTCGGTGATAGTTTTGTCCTATTACGTGACATGTGCTCTTTCATTGATGAATATGGCTTTGCCCGAAACCTTTACGTTTTACTAGATTACGGTAAGTACAGTCAACATATGTAACATCTCAACATCGACTCAGGTAATATACATTATGAGTATCATGCCTTGCTCGTCAAACAAAACAAAACTTTTATTTGCATACTTGGGTAGGTCACTGCTGTTATACTCATGTGACCAAGTCAGGCAGGGTGGAACCACTGATTGGTTAAGAAGGATCGGAAGGCAGGTAACCGCTGCTTACCTGAAATTTATACAGGAAAGTTGCCTAGGGAAATTAGAATGGCCGTTGTAACCAGATGATCGTTGAAATCATATAACGGTTAGGACAGGCTTGACTGTATTGTGGATTTATGGTGAATATGCAAAGCGTATTGTAAACTAAACACATTTTGGCGCATAATGCCCCGGGCCGCTGACCTAACGGGGGAAAGGGGTATCGTTTTTTGTTTTGTTGTTGTTGTTGTGCTGATATGCTATACATGGCGGCCAGTACAACAGGTCCAGGAAGAACCCGTCAATTTACCTGGGGCGGAAAGAATCATAATAAAAACAGTTAAAAATTTGACAAATGTGATGAAGATGTACTAGGTATGACAAATAGGCAAAGAGGTAATATTTCTTTTGTGGCGTAACATATTAAAGAAACAATATTTGTACTTACTGAGTTGGACAGTATATAATAGACATTGTTAGTTATATAGCTAATCTGCCCCAGGCGTTAGACATATTTATACAACAATAAATAAGATATTACTTGCAACATAATACAAATTACTACTATAATAATGTAATAATGGGTGGCGATCATGGTCAACCACCGCCTTTTTTTGGATTGTCTCCACACGAATGGCTGAAAAAGTTCGTAGATTATTATGAAGAAATAACCGATGATCATAGAGCGCTTGGTCCAGAAGTAAGGGAGCTTAAGAAATTAATCAGACTACAACCGAATAAAGTTCAGTGTGAAATAATGGGCGATATAATTTCAGAAACTCCTATCAATATTTTTGGGAATTTATGGAGACCAAATGATTTGATAGTTGCAAGTAGAAAGATAGTTCGTGATACACTTCAACAACAATTATTTATGTTACATATAGAAAAGTTTTCAAATCTACCCTTACGATTATTTTATCGACCGGTTCATACGCGACGACAGAATATCGACGTTGATATACCAGGATCGTCAGAGAAACAACATATTCTATTAAATGATATTGTCTTAGTTCCTGTCAGTGTTGTTGAGAGCTCGTTAGCTATTGACAAAACTCCGTGGACGCTAGGATACGCAATGACGAATCATTCATCACAAGGATTAACCATCTCTGATTCAAATGTGTGGATCGTCGATGATCGTATCGGATGTTCGACTTTAGTTTATCTCACAGTGTCTAGAGTTAGAAAATATCTCAGCTGCGGAGGGTTATTATAGACATCATAGAAACAATAAACAAACTGCTGGCAATAGCGATGATATAGTAGGAAAAAAATAGTTAGCTATAAATAACGTGAAGAATTTTTTTTAACCCGACTTTGATCTTGACGCTGAATTTATCATGACATTAAAACAACAGTAAAATAATCATTGTGCGAGCTGTAATACAGTAATGTTGTGGCAGTATTTAAATAATGATCCAAGACAATTTCCTGTAGACAGAATTAATAGTAAGTTTTTCATACACGTGAAAATGTGATGCTGACCTGTCTTGAATGTAACCGACATCGGGTTTAGGTGTTAACAAGTGAAGAGTCAAGGTCAAACTAATTTCTGAAAAAAAATATCAATTTCCTAGTAAACAAAATTACATTATTTTGACAAATCGAGACATTAAAAATAAAATGATTTTAAAACTTACAAATAATTAAGTTAAATCAAATATAAATTAAATCAAATATACGTAACACTTTGTTGAACTGACATTGAACGCTAAATATCACGAGCTTTACCAATAAGTACACATTGTAATAATTGAATCCATCGCTCCCTTGGCCATTTGAAATTTTCAGCCACTTTTTCAAAATAAGGAAAATATTTGTCTACATCATTTTCCCTAAAAGGCGGCACTAACCTAATTTTATTTGCGACATCAAAACTTAAATTTCTACTTGGAGTGTGAATATGCTTTTCATTTGCTAGCTCCATTTATTTTATTCTAAATTGATAGTCCCGCTATTTCTCTCTTTCTTTCTTATCTAACTGTATTTGCATTTGTTCTTTGTTTCTCTTTCTTCTTTATCTAATTGCATCAATTTGTATTTAAACTACATTTGTCTTTCCTTCTGTTTTTCTTCTTTCTGTAGTTTCAGCATCCTTAAATCCAATTCCATCTTGTGTTTTATTCTAATTCCTTTACTTTTTTGACAGAGTCTGATACAAACTTACTGATCGGAACCAAACCACTTTTATCCAAAACATTCTTTTCTACCAAGTACTTTGTCCACACTATTTTTTCTTCCTTCACTTACGAAACCTTTACCTCAAAATTAATTCATGTTTTTCTTAAAGGTCTAATTGGTCCTGGGTTGGACTTGAAAGAAAGGTTTGCAGTTTTGATGACATTTTAGAAAAAGCTTGCCGATTTCACTTCGAATTTCAAAAACTAGGTGCATTCTAATTTCAATAGAAACAAAGATTTCTCAAATATTCTAACCAAAATTCAAAAATCGAGGACAAGCAATCCAATTTCTTATTATTTAAAGGTCGTGAAATAACAAGATTAATTGGAGCTCCTCTCTGAGCTTTAATTTCAATGAATATTTTCAGGCATTGAAATTATTTGAAATTATTTGAATGTTTTCGAAATTGTAATATTTCAAAGATATTGATATTTCAGAAGATTGATTTTTAAAATGTGGATTTCATTGTTTGAAATGTTATTAGAATCTGATATTTAGATTTCATTGCTGAGAAATGTAATTGTAAAATCAGCAAACATTTTACCATGTTAGCCAAATGAGAGAATTTAACTTCCGAAACCATTGAAAATAGGAGATGTGACTTATTTGCCTATTCTGGGTGTCCTTTTCTTACTAAATAATGACCTAGCTGAATATAAGTTAGGAGTAAATCTTAAGCCTTGTATCGATCGAAGAGTCGATCTTATCGAATTTGAAATCCCTGGTTTATATCCACATTGCGCAGTTACTGGAGCTGTGGCAAAACATGCTCTTTAGAATGATTATGTTGAATAGGGTGATATTCCTTTAGCCGCGACCTTATCGGCTCGGGCATTTCATGTGGTAACATTTGCTCTTAGTTCGAATCATGAACAAGAACTAACCACAGTGACACTCTTTTTGACTATGCATTTTCTTAAATTTAATCAAGGTGATAAAAGACAAACACTAGATGCCTTACAGGAAGAAGAACCATATATCTCCATTTGTTTCAGTGGGCTACTGATTCACCTGATGCCACACTTGAGGGGAATTGTAATTCTTGAGGAATGGGGTCCTATTGAGGAAATGAAGGCCACCTGAGGTACCCAACGGTGATGAGTGGTCAGTAAACTATTAGATTGTTGTTGTATCGACAGTCATTTTTAGTCTAGCCCATGACCATTTTTATTTTCTATTCATTTGTATATCAGTAAAACGTATCACAAGATTTTAAATGACCGAAAATTCAAAGTGTTGTTAAATTTTCTAGATCCTGTCACACTTGTCACATGGTAGGAAAAGCCAGTCTGAAGATATCCAAAGCTCATAAAACAAGTATCCCTGCGTTAAAATGCAGTGTATATACTCTTGAGTGGGAAAAAAAGATTTAATATTGTGATATTATTATTTTACGAATATGTTTTCAGATATAACCATGTAAATTGTTCAATTCATTTAGTAGTACATGTCATACACAACATCTGAGCAAAGATGACATCGATTAGTGGTAGCACTGAAGTGATTAATCTTCGCAGTTTTTAAATCTTAACACCCTGGAACAGAACTTTTGTCTTGCAATATTAATTACATTTATCGTTGAATTATTGCATAACTCTTTCTTCTCTTTAGGGAGGAATGTGGAATGAGGTATCGATAATTTATAATATATTTGAATTAAGTCTTTTGGGGCTTCATGACGTAGAATCTCATTTAGGAATCAACGCTGGATGCAAATTTAATCATGAGCTATTTCGGTTAATTAGGCAACACAATATTTAATGGTGGTCAGGAAAAATCACATGATACTAGGAGTGCATTTATGCTGTGAATATATGATGTACGCCCTAGTTGTTGTTGATTAGCTCAATAAGTTGAGAAGGGCAGAACATGACAGTTCAATTATTTCACAGTCATATAACTTAAATGTTTTAGTTATTCGGATTTTGTTGACATGGTGTGCACTTAGATACTAGAATATAATTAAAGCACCACATTCGGATTCTTCAGTTGTCAACATATGTTGTGGGAGTCGTGAAGGGAAATCAGTATATAAATATATTAGAACTTTAGACATTAGCTTTGAATAGTTTCCGGAGTAATATGAAATTGATAGTATAATGAGTATAACTTAGGATAATATCCTATTAATGTAAACACTGCAAGTTAGTTGAATGATTTCGCTTTATTGGATTTAATGTTTCTGGGGAAGAACATAAATTTTGGAAAATTGAATGCTTGTTGGGTTTTACCATGTCGTTTTACATCAATTAATCCTCATTACGACTGGACGGAGAATGTTTTCCCTGGACGTATGCTTGATAATACTAGGCAGAATTAATATTTAATAGAAATAATACTATCACGCAGTTTAGAAAGTTTTTATTTGAACACTACGTAGATTGGAAACCTGGTGAGCAGGTCGACAGCATCCATCGCCATGTCTGCACGAACCAGTCCATATACAATCCTGGTCTAATGTTTTCTCATGTGGAGAAATAACAGAGCAAATATCACTAACAATCTGATAACAAAAATGAACCACCATCAAATGTACAAATTTGCAACTGCGTACATACACTACAACTGTGTACATACATTTCTGTCTCGCTGTGTCTATCTATATATGTCTGTCTTTGTCTCTTGCACACGCAAACCCTTTTAGGATTTTTATAGGTACAAACCGGCTCAAAAATATAATGACTAATTAACAGCTTACCTGCAATAGCAAAACACGCGACTTCCTTTTTGCGATGATAGAATTAGGCATGAAAACTTTGTTTAAAACATTGATGGGTTAAGCAATTGCACAAGCTCACCAAGATTAAAGGTTTGCGGCTGTTCATGAATAGTCAATGGAAAAAGGTTTCCAGAAGCTATAATTAAAAGTAAATACACCATAAGTCCGTGTTTCCTGACTCTCCTCACCTTATTCGTGATATTTCGACTTTTATGTTGAGGCGTTGGATAAAAGTAACTTACCTATCGCAAAATTTGACATTCGCAGAGTAGTAGTTTACTAGTGGGACTATCAAACTTCGACTATGTTACAACGAGTGCTATCTGCTTGAAATCGATAGTAAAAAAAATGTTGTTGTCTACAAGACTGTGAGTATAATAATCGTTATGTACCTAATCCACTGACAGTCGAGACGAAACTAAAGATAATAATATTGGCATTTCTATTCACATGCCTAAGCAAATCTCACCACCTATATGTTAATAAATTCCGTGGTCCAATTGAGCTTGATATGAACAATAAACTCTCTTACCAATTATATTGTACAAAATAGGAAAATACTGAAATAAAGTCAGATACTCTTTGTAAACGAACAAAAAGAAAACCACAAAAGTTTCAAAATATTATTCAGAAACAACGTTTAGTAATCAGTCGCTGTCGCAACAACCTAGAGAAAGTCAGATTCATCGAGAATAGAACACGCGTCGGTGATAGTTTTGTCCTATTACGTGACATGTGCTCTTTCATTGATGAATATGGCTTTGCCCGAAACCTTTACGTTTTACTAGATTACGGTAAGTACAGTCAACATATGTAACATCTCAACATCGACTCAGGTAATATACATTATGAGTATCATGCCTTGCTCGTCAAACAAAACAAAACTTTTATTTGCATACTTGGGTAGGTCACTGCTGTTATACTCATGTGACCAAGTCAGGCAGGGTGGAACCACTGATTGGTTAAGAAGGATCGGAAGGCAGGTAACCGCTGCTTACCTGAAATTTATACAGGAAAGTTGCCTAGGGAAATTAGAATGGCCGTTGTAACCAGATGATCGTTGAAATCATATAACGGTTAGGACAGGCTTGACTGTATTGTGGATTTATGGTGAATATGCAAAGCGTATTGTAAACTAAACACATTTTGGCGCATAATGCCCCGGGCCGCTGACCTAACGGGGGAAAGGGGTATCGTTTTTTGTTTTGTTGTTGTTGTTGTGCTGATATGCTATACATGGCGGCCAGTACAACAGGTCCAGGAAGAACCCGTCAATTTACCTGGGGCGGAAAGAATCATAATAAAAACAGTTAAAAATTTGACAAATGTGATGAAGATGTACTAGGTATGACAAATAGGCAAAGAGGTAATATTTCTTTTGTGGCGTAACATATTAAAGAAACAATATTTGTACTTACTGAGTTGGACAGTATATAATAGACATTGTTAGTTATATAGCTAATCTGCCCCAGGCGTTAGACATATTTATACAACAATAAATAAGATATTACTTGCAACATAATACAAATTACTACTATAATAATGTAATAATGGGTGGCGATCATGGTCAACCACCGCCTTTTTTTGGATTGTCTCCACACGAATGGCTGAAAAAGTTCGTAGATTATTATGAAGAAATAACCGATGATCATAGAGCGCTTGGTCCAGAAGTAAGGGAGCTTAAGAAATTAATCAGACTACAACCGAATAAAGTTCAGTGTGAAATAATGGGCGATATAATTTCAGAAACTCCTATCAATAGTTTTGGGAATTTATGGAGACCAAATGATTTGATAGTTGCAAGTAGAAAGATAGTTCGTGATACACTTCAACAACAATTATTTATGTTACATATAGAAAAGTTTTCAAATCTACCCTTACGATTATTTTATCGACCGGTTCATACGCGACGACAGAATATCGACGTTGATATACCAGGATCGTCAGAGAAACAACATATTCTATTAAATGATATTGTCTTAGTTCCTGTCAGTGTTGTTGAGAGCTCGTTAGCTATTGACAAAACTCCGTGGACGCTAGGATACGCAATGACGAATCATTCATCACAAGGATTAACCATCTCTGATTCAAATGTGTGGATCGTCGATGATCGTATCGGATGTTCGACTTTAGTTTATCTCACAGTGTCTAGAGTTAGAAAATATCTCAGCTGCGGAGGGTTATTATAGACATCATAGAAACAATAAACAAACTGCTGGCAATAGCGATGATATAGTAGGAAAAAAATAGTTAGCTATAAATAACGTGAAGAATTTTTTTTAACCCGACTTTGATCTTGACGCTGAATTTATCATGACATTAAAACAACAGTAAAATAATCATTGTGCGAGCTGTAATACAGTAATGTTGTGGCAGTATTTAAATAATGATCCAAGACAATTTCCTGTAGACAGAATTAATAGTAAGTTTTTCATACACGTGAAAATGTGATGCTGACCTGTCTTGAATGTAACCGACATCGGGTTTAGGTGTTAACAAGTGAAGAGTCAAGGTCAAACTAATTTCTGAAAAAAAATATCAATTTCCTAGTAAACAAAATTACATTATTTTGACAAATCGAGACATTAAAAATAAAATGATTTTAAAACTTACAAATAATTAAGTTAAATCAAATATAAATTAAATCAAATATACGTAACACTTTGTTGAACTGACATTGAACGCTAAATATCACGAGCTTTACCAATAAGTACACATTGTAATAATTGAATCCATCGCTCCCTTGGCCATTTGAAATTTTCAGCCACTTTTTCAAAATAAGGAAAATATTTGTCTACATCATTTTCCCTAAAAGGCGGCACTAACCTAATTTTATTTGCGACATCAAAACTTAAATTTCTACTTGGAGTGTGAATATGCTTTTCATTTGCTAGCTCCATTTATTTTATTCTAAATTGATAGTCCCGCTATTTCTCTCTTTCTTTCTTATCTAACTGTATTTGCATTTGTTCTTTGTTTCTCTTTCTTCTTTATCTAATTGCATCAATTTGTATTTAAACTACATTTGTCTTTCCTTCTGTTTTTCTTCTTTCTGTAGTTTCAGCATCCTTAAATCCAATTCCATCTTGTGTTTTATTCTAATTCCTTTACTTTTTTGACAGAGTCTGATACAAACTTACTGATCGGAACCAAACCACTTTTATCCAAAACATTCTTTTCTACCAAGTACTTTGTCCACACTATTTTTTCTTCCTTCACTTACGAAACCTTTACCTCAAAATTAATTCATGTTTTTCTTAAAGGTCTAATTGGTCCTGGGTTGGACTTGAAAGAAAGGTTTGCAGTTTTGATGACATTTTAGAAAAAGCTTGCCGATTTCACTTCGAATTTCAAAAACTAGGTGCATTCTAATTTCAATAGAAACAAAGATTTCTCAAATATTCTAACCAAAATTCAAAAATCGAGGACAAGCAATCCAATTTCTTATTATTTAAAGGTCGTGAAATAACAAGATTAATTGGAGCTCCTCTCTGAGCTTTAATTTCAATGAATATTTTCAGGCATTGAAATTATTTGAAATTATTTGAATGTTTTCGAAATTGTAATATTTCAAAGATATTGATATTTCAGAAGATTGATTTTTAAAATGTGGATTTCATTGTTTGAAATGTTATTAGAATCTGATATTTAGATTTCATTGCTGAGAAATGTAATTGTAAAATCAGCAAACATTTTACCATGTTAGCCAAATGAGAGAATTTAACTTCCGAAACCATTGAAAATAGGAGATGTGACTTATTTGCCTATTCTGGGTGTCCTTTTCTTACTAAATAATGACCTAGCTGAATATAAGTTAGGAGTAAATCTTAAGCCTTGTATCGATCGAAGAGTCGATCTTATCGAATTTGAAATCCCTGGTTTATATCCACATTGCGCAGTTACTGGAGCTGTGGCAAAACATGCTCTTTAGAATGATTATGTTGAATAGGGTGATATTCCTTTAGCCGCGACCTTATCGGCTCGGGCATTTCATGTGGTAACATTTGCTCTTAGTTCGAATCATGAACAAGAACTAACCACAGTGACACTCTTTTTGACTATGCATTTTCTTAAATTTAATCAAGGTGATAAAAGACAAACACTAGATGCCTTACAGGAAGAAGAACCATATATCTCCATTTGTTTCAGTGGGCTACTGATTCACCTGATGCCACACTTGAGGGGAATTGTAATTCTTGAGGAATGGGGTCCTATTGAGGAAATGAAGGCCACCTGAGGTACCCAACGGTGATGAGTGGTCAGTAAACTATTAGATTGTTGTTGTATCGACAGTCATTTTTAGTCTAGCCCATGACCATTTTTATTTTCTATTCATTTGTATATCAGTAAAACGTATCACAAGATTTTAAATGACCGAAAATTCAAAGTGTTGTTAAATTTTCTAGATCCTGTCACACTTGTCACATGGTAGGAAAAGCCAGTCTGAAGATATCCAAAGCTCATAAAACAAGTATCCCTGCGTTAAAATGCAGTGTATATACTCTTGAGTGGGAAAAAAAGATTTAATATTGTGATATTATTATTTTACGAATATGTTTTCAGATATAACCATGTAAATTGTTCAATTCATTTAGTAGTACATGTCATACACAACATCTGAGCAAAGATGACATCGATTAGTGGTAGCACTGAAGTGATTAATCTTCGCAGTTTTTAAATCTTAACACCCTGGAACAGAACTTTTGTCTTGCAATATTAATTACATTTATCGTTGAATTATTGCATAACTCTTTCTTCTCTTTAGGGAGGAATGTGGAATGAGGTATCGATAATTTATAATATATTTGAATTAAGTCTTTTGGGGCTTCATGACGTAGAATCTCATTTAGGAATCAACGCTGGATGCAAATTTAATCATGAGCTATTTCGGTTAATTAGGCAACACAATATTTAATGGTGGTCAGGAAAAATCACATGATACTAGGAGTGCATTTATGCTGTGAATATATGATGTACGCCCTAGTTGTTGTTGATTAGCTCAATAAGTTGAGAAGGGCAGAACATGACAGTTCAATTATTTCACAGTCATATAACTTAAATGTTTTAGTTATTCGGATTTTGTTGACATGGTGTGCACTTAGATACTAGAATATAATTAAAGCACCACATTCGGATTCTTCAGTTGTCAACATATGTTGTGGGAGTCGTGAAGGGAAATCAGTATATAAATATATTAGAACTTTAGACATTAGCTTTGAATAGTTTCCGGAGTAATATGAAATTGATAGTATAATGAGTATAACTTAGGATAATATCCTATTAATGTAAACACTGCAAGTTAGTTGAATGATTTCGCTTTATTGGATTTAATGTTTCTGGGGAAGAACATAAATTTTGGAAAATTGAATGCTTGTTGGGTTTTACCATGTCGTTTTACATCAATTAATCCTCATTACGACTGGACGGAGAATGTTTTCCCTGGACGTATGCTTGATAATACTAGGCAGAATTAATATTTAATAGAAATAATACTATCACGCAGTTTAGAAAGTTTTTATTTGAACACTACGTAGATTGGAAACCTGGTGAGCAGGTCGACAGCATCCATCGCCATGTCTGCACGAACCAGTCCATATACAATCCTGGTCTAATGTTTTCTCATGTGGAGAAATAACAGAGCAAATATCACTAACAATCTGATAACAAAAATGAACCACCATCAAATGTACAAATTTGCAACTGCGTACATACACTACAACTGTGTACATACATTTCTGTCTCGCTGTGTCTATCTATATATGTCTGTCTTTGTCTCTTGCACACGCAAACCCTTTTAGGATTTTTATAGGTACAAACCGGCTCAAAAATATAATGACTAATTAACAGCTTACCTGCAATAGCAAAACACGCGACTTCCTTTTTGCGATGATAGAATTAGGCATGAAAACTTTGTTTAAAACATTGATGGGTTAAGCAATTGCACAAGCTCACCAAGATTAAAGGTTTGCGGCTGTTCATGAATAGTCAATGGAAAAAGGTTTCCAGAAGCTATAATTAAAAGTAAATACACCATAAGTCCGTGTTTCCTGACTCTCCTCACCTTATTCGTGATATTTCGACTTTTATGTTGAGGCGTTGGATAAAAGTAACTTACCTATCGCAAAATTTGACATTCGCAGAGTAGTAGTTTACTAGTGGGACTATCAAACTTCGACTATGTTACAACGAGTGCTATCTGCTTGAAATCGATAGTAAAAAAAATGCTGTTGTCTACAAGACTGTGAGTATAATAATCGTTATGTACCTAATCCACTGACAGTCGAGACGAAACTAAAGATAATAATATTGGCATTTCTATTCACATGCCTAAGCAAATCTCACCACCTATATGTTAATAAATTCCGTGGTCCAATTGAGCTTGATATGAACAATAAACTCTCTTACCAATTATATTGTACAAAATAGGAAAATACTGAAATAAAGTCAGATACTCTTTGTAAACGAACAAAAAGAAAACCACAAAAGTTTCAAAATATTATTCAGAAACAACGTTTAGTAATCGGTCGCTGTCGCAACAACCTAGAGAAAGTCAGATTCATCGAGAATAGAACACGCGTCGGTGATAGTTTTGTCCTATTACGTGACATGTGCTCTTTCATTGATGAATATGGCTTTGCCCGAAACCTTTACGTTTTACTAGATTACGGTAAGTACAGTCAACATATGTAACATCTCAACATCGACTCAGGTAATATACATTATGAGTATCATGCCTTGCTCGTCAAACAAAACAAAACTTTTATTTGCATACTTGGGTAGGTCACTGCTGTTATACTCATGTGACCAAGTCAGGCAGGGTGGAACCACTGATTGGTTAAGAAGGATCGGAAGGCAGGTAACCGCTGCTTACCTGAAATTTATACAGGAAAGTTGCCTAGGGAAATTAGAATGGCCGTTGTAACCAGATGATCGTTGAAATCATATAACGGTTAGGACAGGCTTGACTGTATTGTGGATTTATGGTGAATATGCAAAGCGTATTGTAAACTAAACACATTTTGGCGCATAATGCCCCGGGCCGCTGACCTAACGGGGGAAAGGGGTATCGTTTTTTGTTTTGTTGTTGTTGTTGTGCTGATATGCTATACATGGCGGCCAGTACAACAGGTCCAGGAAGAACCCGTCAATTTACCTGGGGCGGAAAGAATCATAATAAAAACAGTTAAAAATTTGACAAATGTGATGAAGATGTACTAGGTATGACAAATAGGCAAAGAGGTAATATTTCTTTTGTGGCGTAACATATTAAAGAAACAATATTTGTACTTACTGAGTTGGACAGTATATAATAGACATTGTTAGTTATATAGCTAATCTGCCCCAGGCGTTAGACATATTTATACAACAATAAATAAGATATTACTTGCAACATAATACAAATTACTACTATAATAATGTAATAATGGGTGGCGATCATGGTCAACCACCGCCTTTTTTTGGATTGTCTCCACACGAATGGCTGAAAAAGTTCGTAGATTATTATGAAGAAATAACCGATGATCATAGAGCGCTTGGTCCAGAAGTAAGGGAGCTTAAGAAATTAATCAGACTACAACCGAATAAAGTTCAGTGTGAAATAATGGGCGATATAATTTCAGAAACTCCTATCAATATTTTTGGGAATTTATGGAGACCAAATGATTTGATAGTTGCAAGTAGAAAGATAGTTCGTGATACACTTCAACAACAATTATTTATGTTACATATAGAAAAGTTTTCAAATCTACCCTTACGATTATTTTATCGACCGGTTCATACGCGACGACAGAATATCGACGTTGATATACCAGGATCGTCAGAGAAACAACATATTCTATTAAATGATATTGTCTTAGTTCCTGTCAGTGTTGTTGAGAGCTCGTTAACTATTGACAAAACTCCGTGGACGCTAGGATACGCAATGACGAATCATTCATCACAAGGATTAACCATCTCTGATTCAAATGTGTGGATCGTCGATGATCGTATCGGATGTTCGACTTTAGTTTATCTCACAGTGTCTAGAGTTAGAAAATATCTCAGCTGCGGAGGGTTATTATAGACATCATAGAAACAATAAACAAACTGCTGGCAATAGCGATGATATAGTAGGAAAAAAATAGTTAGCTATAAATAACGTGAAGAATTTTTTTTTAACCCGACTTTGATCTTGACGCTGAATTTATCATGACATTAAAACAACAGTAAAATAATCATTGTGCGAGCTGTAATACAGTAATGTTGTGGCAGTATTTAAATAATGATCCAAGACAATTTCCTGTAGACAGAATTAATAGTAAGTTTTTCATACACGTGAAAATGTGATGCTGACCTGTCTTGAATGTAACCGACATCGGGTTTAGGTGTTAACAAGTGAAGAGTCAAGGTCAAACTAATTTCTGAAAAAAAAATATCAATTTCCTAGTAAACAAAATTACATTATTTTGACAAATCGAGACATTAAAAATAAAATGATTTTAAAACTTACAAATAATTAAGTTAAATCAAATATAAATTAAATCAAATATACGTAACACTTTGTTGAACTGACATTGAACGCTAAATATCACGAGCTTTACCAATAAGTACACATTGTAATAATTGAATCCATCGCTCCCTTGGCCATTTGAAATTTTCAGCCACTTTTTCAAAATAAGGAAAATATTTGTCTACATCATTTTCCCTAAAAGGCGGCACTAACCTAATTTTATTTGCGACATCAAAACTTAAATTTCTACTTGGAGTGTGAATATGCTTTTCATTTGCTAGCTCCATTTATTTTATTCTAAATTGATAGTCCCGCTATTTCTCTCTTTCTTTCTTATCTAACTGTATTTGCATTTGTTCTTTGTTTCTCTTTCTTCTTTATCTAATTGCATCAATTTGTATTTAAACTACATTTGTCTTTCCTTCTGTTTTTCTTCTTTCTGTAGTTTCAGCATCCTTAAATCCAATTCCATCTTGTGTTTTATTCTAATTCCTTTACTTTTTTGACAGAGTCTGATACAAACTTACTGATCGGAACCAAACCACTTTTATCCAAAACATTCTTTTCTACCAAGTACTTTGTCCACACTATTTTTTCTTCCTTCACTTACGAAACCTTTACCTCAAAATTAATTCATGTTTTTCTTAAAGGTCTAATTGGTCCTGGGTTGGACTTGAAAGAAAGGTTTGCAGTTTTGATGACATTTTAGAAAAAGCTTGCCGATTTCACTTCGAATTTCAAAAACTAGGTGCATTCTAATTTCAATAGAAACAAAGATTTCTCAAATATTCTAACCAAAATTCAAAAATCGAGGACTAGCAATCCAATTTCTTATTATTTAAAGGTCGTGAAATAACAAGATTAATTGGAGCTCCTCTCTGAGCTTTAATTTCAATTGAATATTTTCAGGCATTGAAATTATTTGAAATTATTTGAATGTTTTCGAAATTGTAATATTTCAAAGATATTGATATTTCAGAAGATTGATTTTTAAAATGTGGATTTCATTGTTTGAAATGTTATTAGAATCTGATATTTAGATTTCATTGCTGAGAAATGTAATTGTAAAATCAGCAAACATTTTACCATGTTAGCCAAATGAGAGAATTTAACTTCCGAAACCATTGAAAATAGGAGATGTGACTTATTTGCCTATTCTGGGTGTCCTTTTCTTACTAAATAATGACCTAGCTGAATATAAGTTAGGAGTAAATCTTAAGCCTTGTATCGATCGAAGAGTCGATCTTATCGAATTTGAAATCCCTGGTTTATATCCACATTGCGCAGTTACTGGAGCTGTGGCAAAACATGCTCTTTAGAATGATTATGTTGAATAGGGTGATATTCCTTTAGCCGCGACCTTATCGGCTCGGGCATTTCATGTGGTAACATTTGCTCTTAGTTCGAATCATGAACAAGAACTAACCACAGTGACACTCTTTTTGACTATGCATTTTCTTAAATTTAATCAAGGTGATAAAAGACAAACACTAGATGCCTTACAGGAAGAAGAACCATATATCTCCATTTGTTTCAGTGGGCTACTGATTCACCTGATGCCACACTTGAGGGGAATTGTAATTCTTGAGGAATGGGGTCCTATTGAGGAAATGAAGGCCACCTGAGGTACCCAACGGTGATGAGTGGTCAGTAAACTATTAGATTGTTGTTGTATCGACAGTCATTTTTAGTCTAGCCCATGACCATTTTTATTTTCTATTCATTTGTATATCAGTAAAACGTATCACAAGATTTTAAATGACCGAAAATTCAAAGTGTTGTTAAATTTTCTAGATCCTGTCACACTTGTCACATGGTAGGAAAAGCCAGTCTGAAGATATCCAAAGCTCATAAAACAAGTATCCCTGCGTTAAAATGCAGTGTATATACTCTTGAGTGGGAAAAAAAGATTTAATATTGTGATATTATTATTTTACTAATATGTTTTCAGATATAACCATGTAGATTGTTCAATTCATTTAGTAGTACATGTCATACACAACATCTGAGCAAAGATGACATCGATTAGTGGTAGCACTGAAGTGATTAATCTTCGCAGTTTTTAAATCTTAACACCCTGGAACAGAACTTTTGTCTTGCAATATTAATTACATTTATCGTTGAATTATTGCATAACTCTTTCTTCTCTTTAGGGAGGAATGTGGAATGAGGTATCGATAATTTATAATATATTTGAATTAAGTCTTTTGGGGCTTCATGACGTAGAATCTCATTTAGGAATCAACGCTGGATGCAAATTTAATCATGAGCTATTTCGGTTAATTAGGCAACACAATATTTAATGGTGGTCAGGAAAAATCACATGATACTAGGAGTGCATTTATGCTGTAAATATATGATGCACGCCCTAGTTGTTGTTGATTAGCTCAATAAGTTGAGAAGGGCAGAACATGACAGTTCAATTATTTCACAGTCATATAACTTAAATGTTTTAGTTATTCGGATTTTGTTGACATGGTGTGCACTTAGATACTAGAATATAATTAAAGCACCACATTCGGATTCTTCAGTTGTCAACATATGTTGTGGAAGTCGTGAAGGGAAATCAGTATATAAATATATTAGAACTTTAGACATTAGCTTTGAATAGTTTCCGGAGTAATATGAAATTGATAGTATAATGAGTATAACTTAGGATAATATCCTATTAATGTAAACACTGCAAGTTAGTTGAATGATTTCGCTTTATTGGATTTAATGTTTCTGGGGAAGAACATAAATTTTGGAAAATTGAATGCTTGTTGGGTTTTACCATGTCGTTTTACATCAATTAATCCTCATTACGACTGGACGGAAAATGCTTTCCCTGGACGTATGCTTGATAATACTAGGCAGAATTAATATTTAATCGAAATAATACTATCACGCAGTTCAGAAAGTTTTTATTTGAACACTACGTAGATTGGAAACCTGGTGAGCAGTTCGACAGCATCCATCGCCATGTCTGCACGAACCAGTCCATATACAATCCTGGTCTAATGTTTTCTCATGTGGAGAAATAACAGAGCAAATATCACTAACAATCTGATAACAAAAATGAACCACCATCAAATGTACAAATTTGCAACTGCGTACATACACTACAACTGTGTACATACATTTCTGTCTCGCTGTGTCTATCTATATATGTCTGTCTTTGTCTCTTGCACACGCAAACCCTTTTAGGTTTTTTATAGGTACAAAACGGCTCAAAAATATAATGACTAATTAACAGCTTACCTGCAATTGCAAAACACGCGACTTCCTTTTTGCGATGATAGAATTAGGCATGAAAACTTTGTTGAAAACATTGATGGGTTAAGCAATTGCACAAGCTCACCAAGATTAAAGGTTTGAGGCTGTTCATGAATAGTCAATGAATAAAGGTTTCCAGAGGCTATTATTAAAAGTAAATACACCATAAGTCCGTGTTTCCTGACTCTCCTCACCTTATTCGAGATATTTCGACTTTTATGTTGAGGCGTTGGATAGAAGTAACTTACCTATCGCAAAATTTGAAATTCGCAGAGTAGTAGCTTACTAGTGGGACTATCAAACTTCGACTATGTTACAATGAGTGCTATCTGCTTGAAATCGATAGTAAAAAAAATGTTGTTGTCTACAAGACTGTGAGTATAATAATCGTTATGTACCTAATCCACTGACAGTCGAGACGAAACTAAAGATAATAATATTGGCATTTCTATTCACACTCCTAAGCAAATCTCACCACCTATATGTTAATGAATTCCGTGGTCCAATGAGCTTGATATGAACAATAAACTCTCTTACCAATTATATTGTACAAAATAGGAAAATACTGAAATAAAGTCAGATACTCTTTGTAAACAAACAAAAAAAAACCCACAAAAGTTTCAAAATATTATTCAGAAACAACGTTTAGTAATCGGTCACTGTCGCAACAACCTAGAGAAAGTCACATTCTTCGAGAATAGAACACGCGTCGGTGATGGTTTTGTCCTATCACGTGACATGTGCTCTTTCATTGATGAATATGGCTTTGTCCGAAACCTTTACGTTTTACTAGATTACGGTAAGTACAATCAACATATGTAACATCTCAACATTGACTCATGTAATATACATTATAAGTACCATGCTTTGCTCGTCAAACAAAACAAAACTTTTATTTGCATACTTGGGTCGGTCACTGCTGTTATACTCATGTGACCAAGTCAGGCAGGGTGGAACCACTGATTGGTTAAGAAGGATCGGAAGGCAGGTAATCGCTGCTTACCTGAAATTTATACAGGAAAGTTGCCTATGGAAATTAGAATGACCGTTGCAACCAGATGATCGTTGAAATCATATAACGGTTAGGACAGGCTTGACTGTATTGTGGATTTATGGTGAATATGCAAAGCGTTATGTAAACTAAACACATTTTGGCGCATAATGCCCCGGGCCGCTGACCTAACGGAGGAAAGGGGTATCGTTTTTTGTTTTGTTGTTGTTGTTGTGTTGATATGCTATACATGGCGGCCAGTACAGCAGGTCCAGGAAGAACCCGTCAATTTACCTGGGGCGGAAAGAATCATAATAAAAACAGTTAAAAATTTGACAAATGTGATGAAGATGTACTAGGTATGATAAATAGGCAAAGAGGTAATATTTCTTTTGTGGCGTAACATATTAAGGAAAAAATAGTTGTACTTACTGAGTTGGACAGTACATAAAAGACATTGTTAGTTATATAGCTAATCTGCCCCAGGCGTTAGACATATTTATACAAAGATAAATAAGATATTACTTGCAATATAATACAAATTACTACTATAATAAAACAGTGCATGCTCTGGAACCTCAACTGTTGTATAATGCATTATTTTCCTGAAATTTCAAGTCAGAAATATTGGCGAAATTTTCACATATTAAAACAGGTTATCCTGTGTTATTGAAAACGAGAAAAAGCACACTAAACATTCCAGCCAAACCATATTGAAGGATTTTGCACAGATGACATCAAGTGATTTTCTTCAGTTCATATTATATATAAAATGCTAATACGAGCAATGTAAAAAAGAACACTCATTAAAAGGCGATTTCTATTGCTCAAGCTGAAATTAAAAAGAGCACCTGCAATGGCCGCAGACATATTCCATCTGTATTTTGCTAATTAAATAAATCAGTTTATGAATACAAAGCAATTGAACACTTCTAATTTATTACACTTTATTGTGTATATGCGTTCTAAAAGAAGCCAAGCGCAAATTCGCAATTGTATATAGTGGAATAAATTTAACAAAAGGTTGATTGATTTTTAACAGAAGCATGAATTATATTTATTTACTGATGAATTATGCCATATTTGTCAGAAAAAAAAAGCATTAAGAGAAAGAATCTCGGAATCCGTTCCATACAACCAGAAGTACCGCGAACCTACACATGTCTATCATAATGTAAATTATAAATATAGAAAATCTGTATCCCTCTTGATCTGAGAATAAAGCCAGAGAACAACAACTAATGTTGTATACAATTAACAGTTCTATTTATACTTTTAGGCTCATGGTCTCAGGACCAGTGTTAGTAGCCACAAATGTACGAGTAAAAATATTCACTGTAAAAAATAAATGATAGTAATTGATGGAAACAGTGTTACATCCTAAGGATGTCTATCATTATGTATCATTTGATTCCAGTAGATTAAAGAAAACAAGCAACTCGCCCTATTTTTCAAAAGAATAGTGTCTTAAAAGAACATTTAACTACACAAACGAGCTTATTAGGTACGGTTCATTCTATGCACTTAATGACCTACATAACTATTAACTCAAGAAATGACACACTTATTGTAGGATATTGTTTCGAAGAATGCATACCAAATTACAGATATGTGCGCGAGAACTCTCTCACGACATCATTTTAAAGATTAATGCTGTTGAATTAGAAGCCACCACTGATTATAACTTGTTCGCGATGTCTAAATTAGGAATTTGTGGTAAAATTATAACGACAATCGACACGTTAAACCTAAACCCGATTAGTATCCCAGCAAAACTATTGATATCGAAAACGATAATGAGTTTAATAAAAACATCCCCATAAAGCACACAGTATAAATTTCCACTAATAACCTTTGCAATAAGTGATGTGCTAGAAGGCCAAAACTTTCCATGAGCCAGCCAAAAAAAAAAAAAAAATACAAGTCTTGAGGAAAATATAAAGGATTATAGGGCCGAAGAAACAAAGACGGTGAGGTACTTGAAGTAGACATGGAAATACCTGAACATGTCGATAATTATTTCATGGGGTTATCCTAAGCCTTAATAATAGTGTCATAGCTTATAAATTATGTCTGCTCTCCAATTGTATACTATTTGTGAAAACATTTTTTGTTGTCGAAACGTACTTCAAAACTTTATTAAAAACCTGCATAGTACAACGTCGAAATTTGAACTTATACCTCGAATGTCATGTTAAAAGGTAAACGGGACTATTTTCATTCAGCAAGGTACGTGATTTAAACGTGCGCCATTAGATATACTGTTTATACACAACTCGAATAAGGAATCGGTTAAACATAATTTTTTTTTCCGGGTTGTTTTTGTTTTTGTTTTCAAACTAGTGAATAATGCCGAGTTTGATAGTGAAATGGAAAATTCAAGAATCCCCCTCCATCCCACAGCCACCTACAAAACCCTACTAAAACAAATTACAAAAATGTTAGCTCATTTCTATGCAGAAATTATAGGCAAGAACCATGTTTTGTCTTCTACACAACTTTAGGAAATGATTGATAAGCAGCAGGGGGGGGGCGAATCGGACATTTTGTCCAATCGTTATTTTGCTTAATTATTACTTTCTGCACTCAGCGGATCCGGTGTAGTCAGCGCTGGTAAAAAAAAAACGACGTCGGTCCATCTTACACGATGGTGACGTCATTTGGTTTAATTAATACCTTCTGCGCGCCGATCCCAGCGTCGTCAGCGTCCGGTAAGCACATCGACGACCGCGTCGATGTCATCGCCCCCCCTGCTGCTATGATCTTACAAACAGAGTGATCACTAACTCCTCCTCTTGTAGGTCAATTAGGTTATTTGACTGATCGGTAATTCTAAAATTAATTCTCGTTAAAAACCGATCATGGCATCGCATATAGACCGGATTAATCGGACTCTCAACGATTAAAAATCCCGGAGGGGCTGTTGGTGAAAATGAATAAAGGATATATCCCTGTTGAGCCTGATTTGATTGCTTGGTATCCACCTGGTAACTCCCTTCGATAACATCACATACTAGATTGATTGCTATCACCGATGCAATATTTACGTTGTATGGAGCAATATGCCTACCACCATCTCCGTTATCGTATCTGAGGATAGTTGATGGGGGGGCGTCCGCGGGTGGATTCTTAGGCCATCCTAGTATGGTTCTTATTGAACTGTTATAAATATCAACCATATACCCCGGTGTGCTTATTTCAATCGTCGACGATAACGTCGGTTCATGAACCGTAATAGCGATTTTTGATTCTTTTCCTGTGATCGATTTTATCCTGCGTTGAAATTCTTTATTGATTTGCTCTATTTGGTATTGTAACCTCCTCCCAGTTTGGGGTCCCATCGGGTTTATTTGTCCGTGCAAAAACCAGCGAGTTATTAGGTTGTTGTCCGTTAAATGCGTTCGCTCGAATATTAGGCCAACTGTGATATATTCGCAATTTTGCCAGCGCTATTTCCTTCACTGGAACCGGCGACGGGAAGTTCACACTGAATTCGGGTTTCGTTGACGTTATCGATATCATATTTGTTTGTACCGGAGTGGTGTTCTCCGCGATCCGTTGAAGCAAGTGAAACCCTTCGGGGTTCAGCGACATTATTATTATTCGTTGTCTTTAGTGTCTAATTTCAGCAACCAGGTGGTTCCGGCTTCCAGTTAAAAATCCTCGATTTTTGACATCGCGGAGCTATACAACTGGACCATCGTGGAGAATTCAACATCGGATACGAACAAATTATCAATCGATAATGAGATCAACCCGGATAATTTCGAGTATGCGTCGGATACTATTTGATGTTTTACTGTATACTCGTTGAGTTTTTTCTGAAAACACGATGATATCTTTCTAGTGATTGCGTTGGCGACTCCAGCAACTGTTGTCATCGCGGAGACAGCGATTGGAACAGCGATCGGGGCTATCGTGGTCACCGTGGATAAAATAACACCGGTGCCAGCTACTATACCCGACACCGAGTACACGACCGCGTCGATGGCGGTTATTTTACGACGGTATTTTTTTATTTTTGCACGGTATTGTTCGGAAAGCGTTTTTAAGTTCGCGGAGAATTCTTTTGCGGTATCGAATCGATATTGATGTGACGTCGGTGATACCTCTGATTCAATTACCCTGGTGGTCATTTTATTCTAAAAGAGCTAGTGTTTTTAATTACTTAGATTCGCTACAAATTCCACATACCATGTGATGTTTGCCCGGGCTAAATTTCCATCAACGGCATAAATTGTAAACTGTTCAGTTGCGTTCTTGTCTATAATTGTTGATATTGTATTGTTAAACCCGGATGAACTCGACGATAATATATTAAACTGCATCATTGAAACCAGTGTCAATCGATAAATGCCCTTAACAGTTGCGGTAGTATTTACTGTATTCTGTGTAGGAGTCCAATCGAATGATCCATGCCGAATTGTGTATACTGTGTTGATGATGTTCTCATGAGGAATTTTTATTTTTTCGAATTGCTCTGCTACTCTCGGTAGTCCGTCTTTAATCGCTTCAACATCAGTTCCGATTATTTCTATTCTCCGCAAATTCGCGTCTATATTATTCTTGTTCGCTGCAACCCTAGTAATGAGTATATCTATTTCCTGTATATGCGCGTCCACATTTTTTTTGTTCGCTGCAACCTTAGTAATGAGTGTATCTATTTCCCGTGTATGCGCGTCCACATCTTTTTTGTTCGCTGCAACCTTAGTAATGAGTGTATCTATTTTCCGTGTATGCGCGTCCACATCTTTTTTGTTCGCTGCAACCTTAGTAATGAGTGTATCTATTTCCCGTGTATGCGCGTCCACATCTTTTTTGTTCGCTGCAACATCAGTTTTGACTGTTTCTATTCTCCATTCATGCGCGTCTATATTATTCTTGTTCGCCAGAATATCAGTTTTGATCGTTCCTATTCTCTGTTCATGCACGTCTATACCTTTTTTATTCGCTACAATATCAGTTTTGATCGTTTCTATTTCCCCTGTATGCGCGTCTATATTTCTTTTGTTCGCTGCAACATCAAGTTCGATTGTTTCTATTTTCCCTGTATGCGCGTCTATATTCCTTTTGTTCGATGCAACATCAGTTTTGATTGTTTTTATTTCCTGTCCATACACGTCTATATTTCTTTTGCTCGTTGCAACATCAGTTTTGATCGTTCCTATTTCCCCTCTATACACGTCTACACCCTTTTTGTTCGCTTCAATATCAGCTCTGATTGTCATTATGTCCTGTGTATGCGCGTCTATATTCCTTTTGTTCGCTACAATATCAGTTTTGATTGTTTCTATTTTCCGTCCATGCGAGTCTACATTATTTATGATCGTTGCAACATTAGCGCCGATTATTTCTATTTCCCGTTCATGCGCGTCTACACTCCTTTTGTTTGTTGCAACATCAGTTTTGATTGTTTTTTTTTCCTGTCCATACGCAGTGATATCATTTATAGTTGTTGTAATCTCATCCAGCTTGGTATTTTTTTTACCAAAGAATTTATCAAAGTTGTCATCGATCCTGTTAACATTTTTTCGCAACGTGTAAAATTGGCCCGACAGCGTTGCAAAATCCAAAATAGTATTCCTTATTGTTGCAATATTCGGTTCGGTTACCGTCGGGGTCCCGAAAAAACTAGCGGTAGTGAGCTGTATATCGGTGATAGATTTTTTCACCTCGGTGGCAGATTTTTTCACCTGCGCGTCGAGTTCGGTCACCGATCTATCCAACCTTATAAAACCGTCTTTGACTAATGTTACCGCCGATATATGTTCACCCGGTTTGAGTCGTCCGTCGCCGGTATACAACGCGATAGTGTCCTCGGCGGCATCACGCTGTCGTGTTAAAACATCATCCAGGGACACATTACTGGATTTCAATTTACCCTGGCGGTCTTGAAATACGACTATTTCACCTGGGTCAACACTGGTTAAATTCAACGTATCGGCGATTTCATCCTCGATTAGTTTTTTTATGTCATCGGTGGCGAGCGTTTCCGTGGATTCCTTCAGCGCCGAAACCGGTCGTCCCCAAATATCAATCATCGTTATTGTAAAAGAAAACGGCGTTTCTAATTAACCCGCCGGGCCTCTACGACCCCACTAGTGTATTCGTTTACAACTACATGAGGTGGTTTTCGCGATGATGAAATCGCCGCGAGTACGTTCAATGCCTCACGGCCACATATCGGTGGGTCACTTAATCGCTGTGTTGGCAACGTGGAATAAAAAACCCGGGCTGAACACGCCCGGATATACCGCATAAACTCTTTTGGCGGAGCTAACCCGTATGAATCAAAATAGACGATCGCACGCGGATCAATCGCGTATGCAACCCAATGAGTTCCCGCTCCGGAGGACCCATCGAGGTTAATTATGCCGGTTTCAATATTCCTTGGTGCCACCGGTAATTGATCCCTCATAAAAACACCTCTGAAGTTTTTTATCGCTAGCGCGTTTGCGGCGTCTATTAAATCAAAATTAGACATGGGAGTCAATAAACGGTTCCCGGTAGTCTTAGACCCTTTCCCGAGTACCATGAATACGGGGTTCCCGGTAGTCTTAGACCCTTTCCGGCCACGGATCGTTTTTTTTTATAGCCTTTCCCGGTTGCCTTCTTCAATGCCATCCCCGCCGCGGTACCAACGGCTCCTAACGCCGCCGCCTTCGCCACTGCTGGTGCGGCCGCGGCAATCAACGCTGGAATCGCAGCTAACAACGGAAATATCCCGCCGGTCTTTTCCATGTTTTTAATCGCTGCGGCCGAGAAATCTACCTGAACACCCTTTTTATTCTTCATCGCATCATTGAAATGTTTTATTTGACGCGCCGTCAACGATATCTTATGATTACCACCCGCCATCTGTGACGGCTTCAGCGTTATTGTGGTCCCGCACTGTTTAGCCGACTTTGATCGTAATTTCTTGACTTGACCATCAGTTAACTCTACACTGACGACACTATACGACATTTTATTGTAAACGTGTTTGTGCTTTCAATTACATGTTTTCCACTGGTGCATCAACGATTCTCATTCGTCCACCAACACCTTCCAACAGCATTGATTTATCGCTGAGAATGACAGCAACCGCTCTATAATTAACATTACCCGGGGCTATACGAGCTCGGAAGTGTATATCAACGACGGATTGTCTCGTTAAATCAAGATGTTCCAGCGAAAAATAATAAATCGGATACAGGTTTTTAAAATCAAGTTGTGATATTTGCAAACCAGTGTCGACGTTTTGATCACGACTCATATACGACAGCAATCGATGGTACACACGTGCGATATGGTTGTCGCCGTAATTAAGCTGTATATCCTCGGATGGTTCCTGTTGTCCGTTTATTCTCAGCGAAACATCCCTGACTCCTAATTGATCAAATATCATATGGCTGCGTTCTTGACTACCCAATCGTTCCCTATTCTGTAGCGCTATGAATATATGACGCGGGGCTGAAACACCCTGTTTTGATGCCAGGTGCCATGTAAACGTATCGGCGACGTTATCCTCTTTAGCATCAGTTGTTACCGCTAGCCAACTCAACAGCGATTTCCCTCCCTGTTCCATAAATGCTAACAATCGTGCTTCCGTGGTAACTGATGGAGTCAGCACCGGCATCCACAATGCCATTTTAGTTAAAATGACTTTACCGGCAGCGACGCCAGCAGCACGCCATATTGCATTGTTATCATCGCCCCTTCGCGTCAGCGCGATTGTATGCTTAGCCCCATAGACAACTTTTCTGACATTTCTGCAGAATCCAAATATGTGATGGAGTGGAATCGCGCATGAAAACTGTCGGCGTGGTCCTTGCAACATTCCTACTCGTGCTGCGAATCCTAGATTGTAATCATTGTTGGTGCTTTTTATAACAGTGAAATTAGCGCCTGGTCCTGCTCTGCGGTCTGGGTTATTTGCTTCAGCCTGTGGGTTAGTTGCGGTATCTCCTTCCACCAGCACGTTGATGTACTGAAGATGGTCAGCGTTATTAGTGGTGTCCTTTGCGAACATTATAGATGGGCCCGCCGATCTTGTATAATCATCCGAGTATCTCGCCAACCCAATTATCGTCGTTGCAACATCAACCTCGCGTTCTATTGATTCAATTTCTCGCCCGTCAATAAGATATCTGGCGCTCTCAAATAACGCCATAATACCGTTGTTGACGAAGCCAACTCGAACACGATGGTCATCTGCGTATGGTGCATTATCGGCGGCATTTGTCACGAGTTCTCCCTCAATTTCGATAAACGCTTCACACGGTAGAAAGTATTTACTGGTATCTTGGACTTGAAGTTCAATTCGCGATCGTAGGTCGGGTTGCGCTGCATAATAAGAATAATATTGATAATCACGGACAGAATCATCCCTGCGCACTGGGGCATCCATATCAAACGCGGGATCAGCGGTTCGCGAAAACATTTTATTATTATTCATGTCGGTGTTTTCAATTGCGATTTTTTCGTCGTAAATTCTTTGAATTTAAACCACTTCCCGCTATCGCGTTCATGAGCGCGTTGGTTGCCGCATCGGCTGATGGCGGAGTCGCCAACGACTGAGTCGCCAACGACTGAGTCGTCGCCAACGACTCTAGTTTTTCTTCCACGGCGTTATTTATTACTTTACTGACATTTGCAGGCATCACTGTCGTTGATGGCATTACCGGTGGTTTCTGTTTTTTTCTCCTGGATTTTACCAATGACATTAGTTTGTCCCGCGCGGCCGAAAGCGCCTTTCCGGCAGCATCTCCAATAGCACTAATTCCCTTATCACGAATAACATCAATAGCCTTCATTCCTAATTGTTTGGCTAACGGCGCTACTTTTGGAGCCATTCTTGTAAATAACCCTGCAATGGTGCTACCGAGACCATCTCCATAGTACGCGCGGTAAACAGGCAATCGCGAGTTTACCACGTAGACGAGTACTGGTTTATCATGGTTGTAGTGTATGATCATCCTTATTAAAAACACCAGTTTTCCAATTAATCATCCACGAGTTCGTCTATGAGCGTTCGATATGCATTAATGTCCATGATACCGCCTGCAAATAACCGCTTGCAAATATCAGCGGCCTCATTGATTATTTCCGTAGAGTTATTTCCGGCTCGTTTTCCTCCAATTAGTACTTCCAGCCGTGATATATCACTGAGAACACTATTAGGGCAGGTAACGCCGTAGGATTCTTTACCAACAGGGTATCCTTTTCCTTTTTTTGGTGTTCTACTCTTAACTTCCTTGTGGAATTCATCGTAATCGGGATCACCACGATGTAGTAATGCGTCTCTATGTTTACTTGCTAAATACACTATTCTTGCCCAGTCCTTTAACGACTTTATATTTTTCTCGTAACCGCTATTGATATGCTTCTTATCTCGTATGCTCTTAGCAAAATTGTTGGCAGCAAAATTAATTAATTCTTCCCTGTTGCTGAAGCCTCTAATTTGATCTATTGTGCTCTTCTTGAGTATAACACGGGGTATATTCTCCTCTTTTTCTTCCGGTATTTCTTCTTCTGGTATTTCTTCTTCTGGTATTTCTTCTTCTGGTATTTCTTCTTCCGGTTCTTTCGCAGTAGCACCTAGTTCTTCTTCATCGGCCATTGTAACATAGGGTTCTTGTGGTTCCGTTATAGCGAGTGGTGGTGGCCTCCGTGTTGTAGCAGCCGCTATTTTTGCAGGGAGTGTTTCTAAAGACCTTTTTGTTTGTTTTGTCTCTGCCGCTATCTTTTCAAGCGCATCGAGGACGGGTACAGTTGCCGCCGTAACATCTTTGGTCGCTTTAGTTACCGGGGCAAAGAGTTGTTCGCTTCCAACAGTAAAATCGGTTTGCATTTGCTGCCGCGTTTGAAGTTGCTCTCGGACCCTGTCTCGTAACGGTATGAACTTTTTAAGCGCCGCTAGCCGCTCTCTGGCTAGCCGAGTAGTAAGTGATTCGCCTACCATTATTGCAATTGCGAAGCAATTTCTAATTTCTCGCCGGAGTTTTCGTCTATAATTCTTCTAATGTTTTTGATTTTACTAGAAATCTCCCTGCGTCGTTCATAAACACGTCCGAGTTTTTTTCGTATTATTTCAACGGCAGTGAATAGTCCAATGAATGCATTTGCGTCATTGTGGTACAAGTTTTCATTAATCGTATGTTGTAATCGTTTAACAAAAAAGTACTCGCGGGCCAGGGTAAAACGCCCCCGTTTTGATTGCTCGTTAATAATTTCATAATCGGATAATATTTTTTCACTGTCGAGACCATCAGATAATTCAATTCCTTGATTTTTTAATTTTGAAATCTCGGCTAATATATTATTGATGTCTTCGATATTCATTATTCCTATAAAACATCTTGTTTTTAAATAAAAAAAAATGAAACCCCCGCGTATCAATTCCGAAGGTGTTTAATAATTCGTTTTCTTCCGGAATGGACAATTTATTGTCATGGCGACTTTGTCAGCGCCATAGGCGCCGGTGACTTCGTATCTACATATGAAAATCGAATTCTATGCCCGGTCTTTTTTGAGATTGCTGTTTGATATACTCGTTCTGCTACTTTTCGTATTGAGGCGATACAAATGTCAAAGTATCTACTGGCTTCATTCATCGACTGAAATATTTTTTCCTCGTGAGTTGTTGTATCAAATGACTTTACGGGTTTTGCTTTCTTTGGGTATTTACCGGTTTGGCCTTTTTTGGTATTTTGACTCTGCGAGACAGCTTGCAAGTTTATAAGAGAATTATCAGTCTTATTATTATTAATATGATCAATCACAAGTCCATTTTCGATTAATCCGTTGAATACCTCAAATACCGCCCTATGAACATGGTACTTCTTCTTTCCGGCACCAAACACCAGATACCCCTGATTACTTACGGTACCAACCGGCTTCTTCAGTTTGCGGTTTCTAACAATGCCGTCGCGAGATGCCTCGTAATTGACGAGCACAGGATGCGGCTGAAATTCTTGGTCCATTTGTATAATAATACTATTTGTCTAATTTATTATTTGGTTTAATTATGAATCTTTCAACGTAGTCTTGGGGGGTTTTGATGACGAAGTCTGCGGTGGGGTCAATGACGGCGTTTTTAATTCGCTTGTCATAATAGCGTTTTAGTTCCCTGTATCGCTTTCCGCCACAATTAATACACAACTGCGATTTTCCTCTTACACCGACGTGGCAAACCAAGCACGGGAGGGGGCCAAGAGAACCATTACGAACGCTTTGTAAATGATACCCGCAGAATTCACCTCTACATGATTTATTGCACGGGGTTGTCGACCCAATCATCAACCATTTGCAGTGATTCATTATACTATATTCTTTCATTTAAATACTTGTTTTAATTATATGGATGAGTTCGAGAGATTAGCAGCAATTAAGCCCCGGAAAAATATTAAGTTCAATCTCGATAGAGTCCTCAAGGACACACCAAAAGCGTTAATAAACGATAGAACCCTGTTGAGTAAAATACGCGATTGTATCAATGAATTCAAGCGTGATGGCGCATCTCATAGTTGGTCAACATTTCGAATTGATGGTGTTGTTGATGCTACCATGAACGACAACCGCGCAGCAACGATAATATCACAACTTGACGGTAAAAGGTATTTCTTCAGAGTAAAATTCATTGTCCGTGTGGAATCAGGTGATTGGATCATACGTGATAAATTTGAACCAGTTCTCAGCGACATGAAAACAGTCATTGTCAGCCGCGACTCCAAGCCGGGGTTGTTAACCGGAATTGACAGACCATACTATGAACGAGCGTATCCTGAAACAGCAGTTGTTTATGGAATATACCCGTTAAATAAGAAACCTGATATCCGAAAACTGAAACCAATGAAACAGTCAACGGGGATAAATTGTGTAGCAGAACGAGTAATAGAGCATTTTACAAATGCGTGTCGAGGAAACAAATTGACTGATTTACGACGTAGCAAAATCAACCAGTGGGAACTAACCGTAAAAGAGCGTGGAGCAACCATCAGCGACGTAGCGAGATTAGAAACATCGCTGAGATTTCCAATAACCGTTACAACGATAACCGGTGAAGTATTATACGAATCAAAGTATAAATCGAAGGGAGCCCCAATCAAAATTATTGATCATAACGAACACGCATGGACGCCCGCGATCACAGTGTTTCCACGGGATAGAACGGTAAAGTATATCCCGGGGAAATTTATACAAGATGGTTTTCTCGCGGAGAGGAAACTATTTGATGCTATCGCTTATTTGTGTAAAAACGACCCTGTATCAGTGTGGTTACTTCGCAGCGCTGATACCTTTGATCAGTTTGTAAGACCAAACGGTGAATTATATCGCACTGAAGCATTTCACAACAGGATGAAAAAAACCGCCATGGAATTTGAAGAGCATGATGAACAACTGCTAACAAATTGTTTTACGATTCCATCGGTTGCGGCTCATGTTGCAGCGAGGAAAAATGCGTGGGGTCCAACGCGCAAGGAATTTCTACCGGATGTACAATCCAGTTGTTTGGAATACTATCACGGTGGACTATGGAACACTAAATACAACCGCGACGCTATGATTTCCGTTGATATGGTTGCCTGTTATCCAGCGAGTTTTCTCGGGTATGGATCCGCAGCTGAGTATTTCAAACGATTTGGACACCCCAGACATGAAATGACTCGTGTTGCTATTAATGGACCACTGCCTGATTTTGATTTAACCGGATTCGCTCGCATAGTATCATTTGAATTCGCGGCAGGACTCCATCGCTGTTGCTATATTTGGATCGGTAGACACATAGCTGAAAAGAAGTGGTTGCCAATAGCGCTGCTACGGTATATGATTGATTGTAGCATGCTAGTTTCGTTGATTGTCAGTGACGCAATTATATCATACCGGGCGCAGACTGAAGTCTGGTTACCAGAACCGGAGCGTCTAGATAGCATAATTGACGAGTCCAGAAAAAACATTGATGCCGACGAGGAATATATCATCGAATGGTCCAGGAGGATATTTAACCAACGAAACCGCGAGGCAAAAGATCTCGGTAGAAGAATAATCGGTAAATTCACACAAGGTGGAAAAAACCACGACTACAAACGATATTGCTCACGGCTGATTATAGATGACGCAGAATATGATTTCGTAATCAAGGACGCAGTGGCGAAAAATAGATACGTGAACTGCGAAACAGCTTTCTTGTCCAATGGAACAAAGTTGGGTACAGTTGTTACCTACAGCGATGGAGACAGCCCGGCGTATCCACATTTGAGGGCGTCTATGCTGGGTTATGACGCTATCAATTTATTCTCGATGATAAATAGATTCCCCGATACCGCGGTTAGAGTAGCCGTTGATTCATTTTATATTGACGTAAAGTATAAGGGAAACGTAGCCGAGTTTACTAGTCCGGACGAGAGTTGGGGTACATGGAGAATTAAAAATGAAATACGACGCGATTATTCCCCGTCAGCAGATGTCACCGTTGAGAACAATTACCTACGCGGTGATAAATTGTCAGAATGGTCTAATGCACCATCGTGTTCTGATCCAATTTGTAGACACAAGACGGTTTATTTAAGCGGCTGTGGCGGGTCGGGAAAGACGACTCGGGCAATTGAATTATTTCGAACGCGGGCAAGTATAATCGTGCTTACACCGACCCATAGACTAGCGCGAGAAATAAAACAACGAAATGTTGACGCCGTTACTTATCACAGCTTTTTTCGATACAGCGGCGGTGAGTGGACTCCTGATCGAATGGGTGAAAAATTTATTCCTGGGGTTATCATTTGGGATGAGATATGTACTGTTTCGTTAGATGTTTTACAAATGTTTCTTGATTGGTTGCTGCGCGCGAATACAGCGGTGATCATGTGTGGCGACCATGGCCAACCACCACCATTTGTCGGCGAGGGTCCACATGATTGGTTAAAGGGTTTTGTGGACTATTATGAAGAAACCGATACTGATTACCGGGCACTTGATGAACAACTGCGCGGGGTTAAAAAATTAATCAGATTACAGCCGGATAGAATTCAGTGTGAAATAATCCGCGAGGTGATTCCGGAAACGCCGTTAAATGAATTCTGGGAAACATGGAGACCAAACGATTTAATTGTAGCGAGTAGAAAGATAGTCAGAGACACACTTCAGCGGAAGTTGTTTACGTTGCATAAGGAAAAGTTTCCAACGCGTCCAGTGCCGTTATGTTATAGACCCGCGGATACACGGCGGCAGAACATTGAAGTTGAAATCCCGGGCCGGACAGAAAAACAAATTCTCGTGCTGAATGATATTGTGCTCGTTGATATCAGCGTCGTCGAGGACGCGCTACGTGCTGATAAATCCCCGTGGACGCTAGGATACGCAACAACAATACATTCCTCGCAGGGACTAACCATCACGGACACAATTGTTTGGATGGTTGATAATCGCATCGAATGGTCAAATCTAGTCTATCTTGCAGTGTCCAGAGTACGAAGGATAAATCAGCTTCGAAGAATTGTTATTGACGAAGCCAGTGACAAAGCCAGTGACGGAGTCATCGATGCAAGCGTCATTGATAGAAAACTCTCGGGTTACCGCCAACAGGATAAAAAAAAACAGCGGCGTTTTGATATTGATGCCGAATTAATAATTGCGTTACGACAACAACAGAATAATCACTGCGCAAGTTGTAATTGTGTAATGCGCTGGCGTTATTCGGATAAAGACGCTCGCCAATTTACCGTGGACAGAATCGATAACAGTCTCGGTCATGTTAAAAACAATGTGAGGTTGACCTGTCTTGAGTGCAATAGACGCAACGGCGCTAGTTAAGACCACGCGGGGGTAATTGAGTATCGTCAGGTATCACTTGTAGTTGCTCGCGTGTAAATCCGCGCTGAGGAGCAGTTGAATCCAGTCTATAGATCGGTGGTCTACCAGTTGATCGTGTTATCGTTGATATGTTATGTGTGGTAACACTCCAAATAGGATCAGTAGCTCTTTTTTTACCGCCTTCAAGCTCTCCTGGTTCATATAGATATCTAACAGTGACATCGCCGAGAATCGGCTTGGAAACGCTATCTATTTTTGATCTTCCGGGTATGTACTCGTATTTAATCGCGTCGCTGGGCTTCATGTTGATTGCTCGGGTAATCTCGTTATTTAACGCTGCAATTACACCTGGCAACCTTTTAACCCATTCACGAGATCGTTTTTCTTGGATGAATTCCTTCGCGTATTGATATCCAAATAACCGTTCAGCAAGAGTCCGATTGAATCGTTCAACAATTGCCTGATCACGATGTAGCGCAGTATGACCTCGTCGTATCGCGACGCTATGATGTTTCAGCGTTGATAAAACAGCGCCGCGAAATTCACTACCGGGATCAACTTGTAATAGATTTGGCCAGCGCAGAGGGCCTCTTCGATAAATTCTTTCAAACGCAGCGGCTACTTCAGTTGCTGACTTTGTTTTTAACGGCTCCGCTTGTTTGTATCGACTCGCAACATCAACTACGGTTAGCGCGTATTTGTAACCGTTGTCATGCGGCAGAAATAGTATATCAGCCTGATGAACTTCATTAGGTACGCTGACATCAAAGCGCGAGAAGTTGATTTGTTTAGGCGGTGGTAGATAGATTTGCCATATAGCCTGTTTGGATAACCAATTAGCCGCAGTGGTCTTTGTTACCTTTGCAGCGCTTGCAAGCTTACCAATTGCGGCCTTCCCCTTCCAGTATCCTCTCGGAGAATAATAGATGGAATCCATGTTGTTATTATAAACGCTATCGTTTTCAATTACCAGCGCCAGAAGCTCCGCTTCCAATCATTAATTTACCTTTCATAGCCGATTTTACCAACCATGAGGCTAATTTTTCTTTGACGGATTGATCAGGAATAGCATTTAATGCGTGAATTAATTTTACATCCGCGATATGACGCTGTTGCAGATCGCTACTTTTGTAAGCAACATCATGAGCATGACACGCCTTATCGATAGCGTTTATTGGATACTCACCGGGTTTGGGCTGATTTTGATCATCGAGTCTAATATCTAATCGTGTTCCGGGGCCACAGTAGTTATATCCTGGGAGGTGCTTTTCTCCTGGATACTTTGCCCACGGGGTTCCGGGGAGTTTTGCCAATTTGGCTGCGATGTCACCTCCTCGCTTTTTTTTAAAACATCTCCGGGTCTAATAGAAATAAATCTAAATTTCTTTGTACCGCATTGTACACACTTACCAGTAAGCGCCGATCTGTTATTTCTTGTTGTAGCGGTTGTCATATCATTTGTGCCAGTACGCACTCTACACTTCACACAATATAGATCCATAATTTATGTATAGAGATATGAATATAATTGATTTTTCGGCGACTAAAACAAGAGAACCAGTTAAGCATGTTGCAGCGTTACCAAACTCGATCCGGATGATTATCATCGGACCATCTGGATCCGGCAAGACGCAATTGTTACTCAATTTAATAATGAGATGGATGAAGTGGGATAAGTTGTATTTAATCGCCCCTAGCGTAGATGATCAACGATGCTACGAGGTGTTGAAAGATTTCAACGAGAATGCATCAGCGATCGCTAAAAAAAATGTTATTGAGTTTATTACGGATATCAATGATGCACCGGGTATTGATGATATTGATGGCGACGTTAACAATCTAGTCGTGTACGATGATGTTATGTTAGACAATCAAAAAAACCCAGCTAGGATATTTTCCAGAGGCAGGCATAAAAACACTGACGTGATATATGTCACTCAACGGTATACTCAGATTCCAAAAGTAATCAGAGACAACTGTAATATTCTTGCTGTGTTCAACGGCGTTGATACACACACGCTACGAAATATTTGGCAGACATGGTGCGGCGGTGACATGGACTTTAATGTTTTTCGAAACTTTTTTAGTCATGCTCAGTCGACCCCACATGGATTCGTAACGATAAATTTACATGATCCTCGGACACGATATCGTATCGGACTTGACCAAATATTCGGTTAGTTGTAAATAATTTTCATTGTAAGCAGCAGGGGGGGCGATGACATCGACGCGGTCGTCGATGTGCTTACCGGACGCTGACGACGCTGGGATCGGCGCGCAGAAGGTATTAATTAAACCAAATGACGTCACCATCGTGTAAGATGGACCGACGTCGTTTTTTTTTTACCAGCGCTGACTACACCGGATCCGCTGAGTGCAGAAAGTAATAATTAAGCAAAATAACGATTGGACAAAATGTCCGATTCGCCCCCCCCCCTGCTGCTTGATAAGATATTATTTAGGTACAAGGCAATGCAATTTTCCAGCGATTTCGTTCTTTTTTATCGAATGCTATATTCTTTAATCTGACTTCTTTTAATCTGACTACTTTATTGTGCATTACGTTATAAATTATCCAAAAAAAGAAAAGAAAACAAAAGCATAAAATAAACACGTTACAGTAACGGTTGCCATGAATTTCTATTATGTGTAGATGGTGTTTGTAAAATACCGGCTAGCATATGTCATTCCGTGATAGAAACACAAATTATTAGTTTTCGATCCATGCAAGTGACCTGAACGAACATTTTAGCCAGAAAAGGGCAAAAGAATACCTGCCGCTTAAAACAGAACATTCTCCATCTTACCATGGTTACGCATTCGTCGGATGAGATAAGAGATTCAATAAAATATAAAAAATATATGGGAATTTTATAAAGTACAATACAGTTCATAACATTGCACTACTGTTGAGTTGCTTTTCGCTGGCGGCATAGATACAAAAGCGAGTTTCGTATGACTCATTAGAAACTGTAATAATTTAACCAGTATTCATAATTTCCGGAGCGTATCTCAAAAACTGTTTGGAACATGTGTTACTACTATATGGTCTTAAACAAGGTAACAGAAAAGAGAACACACCATCAAGGTTTGCAAAATTCAAGAAATACAAGGTGAACATGTATCAAAAGATTAATTATGGTCTTATGAAATAAATCCCTAATTAATCCTAGAATTTCTAACACTTTTCCTGGTGATTAAAGTTCTTAAGAGATTTTAGTGGTATTCCAAAATAAATCCAACATCGAAAGATTTGATGTGCCTGTGATGACCCGAATATTAATGATGTGCATGTGATGACCCGAATATTAATAATGTGCCAATAGTATGTTGTTGAATCACATAAATAATGCCCACGAAGATATCCTTGTTTGAATTTCACTATAAATCTATGTCCAAAGATATTATTTTAGATTAGCACTTTTAGTTTCTAGGTAATAAATCATTTGAATAGCTCAGTTGAACTGCGTGACACAACATTAAAACTGATTTCATTCAAATATTATTGCAGGATAAACATAATTTTCCTGTAGAAAAGATTTTATACTCCACTACTGACACTATAAGTATTTCTAAACAAATCTACTACCTAATGGAAAATTTCATTCGAAAAGATTCTAACGGTTTGCAAGATACAATATCAGTTAGAATTAGAAGGTGTATTACTAACATATAATAAAGAACATGGTAAACACAGTGTCATTGACTTAAAACAAGAAAACAATCCTAATATTTATTATTCAGCCAGAAAAAGGTACGCAATGTTTTTTTTACAAAAGTGTCACTGTTTTTAGTAGGGGCAGCTAAGCAATTTTACTTAAACCGATGCATATCATGAAACAGAAAGAAGGTGAAAAAACTAACAATCCACATTAAATATAAATAGATATATTTATGAAATTTGCATAGTGGTATCAACATTATTGTATTTTGTTGTCATAGAATAAAAGCTGGTGGCATAACTTGACTAAAGTTTCTGATGAATGAGTTTTAAAACACCGCATGTATTTATAACAAGGTCGTTATTAAAAGGTTCATCAATGCATGTTCTACTAGATCGGTTTATCAACAATTGACGCTAATACATCATTACAAACCATGTTTGCCTCATACGATTCCTTTATCAATCAAAACCTAAGTTTTCAATCAAATGTTTGATTTTTATTTCAAGTCAAAGACAGACATTAATTACAGTTTCTTTTCAATTCTTCACTTGATATGCTTGTATTAAAAAACTTGAATTATGTGCTTTGGTGTAGTAAAAAGATAGATATGCGTTCATGCTCTATACAGTAGTTAATTTTAACAACACAGTTCAAGGAAAACAAAGGTCTTGTATTAATGTTGGTGATAAACTTGCATCTGATAAATTTAGTTTTCGTTTTCAGCAAGCAAATGACGTTTCCGATTCCAGTTGCAAATGTTGTAAAGGCTGAATGTCATGAACAGTAGGTTGGTTTTCAAATTTATTATATATTCATCTACCTATTACTTGCACGCCTTCGTCTCAGCTGAGTCAATATTGGTGAAAAATATTCTTTGGTGAAAGTAACTGAGATTTAAACATTGGTGAATACAACTTCGTCATTGGTGTAAACAATCCCGGGGTGTTTTCGAACCTCTTGGTGCAGTTAACGCTTGAGTTTTTTCACGATCACGTGCGATGATTGCGAGCTGACCTGGAGTTGAAATTGGTTCATCAGTGTGTCTCCAACAACCAATTCCTGCTTTACCGTTAACAATAATATATGGCAGTTCATTCGTGGGTTTGGTAGCACCGCATTGAAGCAGATATTCAATGGGAAGTCGAGCGAAATTGATATCGTTTCAGCATTTATTGACAGCTGATTTAACGCCCAGTTGGTAAGTTATGCAACCTCATCACCAGGTCAGAAAAAAATACTTCGTTATTAATGACAAACCCAATTTTAAACAAAAACACAGTCACCAAAGACGGTTAAGAAGCCATCTGGATAAACATTGGGTGCTTTGAACTGAAGTTTATCTGATGATGTTGATAATCGCTAGATAATAATTTGAATCATCAATGACCAGCATGTAATAAGACTGGTACAAAATTACTATCACGTTAATAATGTCATTTAACCTCACGTACCTTTATTTACAGTTCTGATAAATAAACATGATTCAGACCCTCGCACCTTTAAGATGTGACTTTTAATCTATCAAAGCAAATTTCAATTATTGTTGGTTAACCATCGGGGCTCGATGAAGTGAATCCTGCGCGTCTCTCCTCTGATATGTCCTAGTGTAGCTGATGAGTCCGATACGAGATGTGCATATCCTGGAGCAACGTGTACACTTGAGACATGGGTTGGTTCTTGATGTTGAGGCATTCTTGAGTTCCCTGGTGTCGGCGACTTTATTTCAGCGGGCATCCTTGAAGATTTTGAACCCATTACTACCAGTTGCACGCCGGTCAGGTCTATCTTTAGCGCAGGACTCGAGGTTGGTTTGTCACAGAGATCAAGCAGCATCTCAGGCTGTCCTTGATATAGTCTTTGAATCTTTTCTTAAGGCGATAAACTTTTATGTGTCCATAAGATAGAGCTCCGTACAAAATCTGACGAGGCATTCGAGACTCCTCCATGCGGATGACATCCGCAGGAGTTGGGCTCTCATGACCATCGCTTCGATACTGGTTAAAACTGCTCTATCCAGCACTTTAATTAATATTCCCTCGCTTATACTCCATGACGTTACTACTTGTGGTGGTGTGGACACATCTGCGATCTATTCATGTACGTATTATTTCATCCCACCAATAACTGTATCAACTTGTTCTTTAATAAACGCAACGCTATCACCAACGTCGCTGATGGCCCCGCTTTCAGTGACCTCAGCCAGTTTCTTTGCAATAGCGCCTTTTGACTTTTCAATTCGGTGTTGAATGTCCACGTCAGGTGCTTGCAAGTTACCAGTTTGATCTTGCAAAATAACAACATCACTCCCAAATTACTCAGTTTATCAATATGTTTCAACTATGTCACTGAAAAAGTATAAGAACTTTCGATGAGTTTTAATAACTCAGTAAAATGCAGTCAACGATATAGATACTGAACTTAACTGCCACATACTATACATTCCAGTAATATGGTAATTTAATGCCATTTCAGGAACCTCAAAAAATCATTGAAATACATATGCATATATATATATATATATATATATATATATATATATATATATATATATATATATATATATATATCACACTAATGTTTTCATATTTGTTAAAAAAAATTGTTCTAACCAAGTAGTGCTTTTTGAATTAGTTCTTCGAAATAATGTATGCATGGTACATGTGACATTCAACAGCTAACTAACGTGACTAGTTCATAACAGTTCAGATCCGATTTCAAACGTATGCGTGCCATGAATCAGTTACTAAAGTCAACCCGAATCATGAAATTGACATTAACTTTCACAGTTCACCAGCTAGACACAGTCGTCTCCCACTAATGAAAGAACATGTTTGTTCGAACCTTGTACTCGAACCAGCAAAGATGTGTATATAGTGTGGCGCTTTAGCTGTCAATCCCACTGTTTTCTTTTGAAAAATTAAATGACAACCATATATTTGGCGTTAAGACTTTATTTGGAAAACATGATGTTGACCACTCTCATACTTTGCTAATTTTGAGTAATACTCCATTACTATTGATGCATCTTCACAGCAGCTAGCAATGGTAAGAATACATAGTAATTTCAGTCCAATCGGGTATTTCCGGCCTTTTCACTAAACTTAATTTTGTTATGTTTCGATGTTAGCAAAGAAGTTCTAACTCGGTGCATCTTAAATCACTTCACCGGTGGCCTAATGTTTAGAGTGTCCTACTCGGATGCGGGAGGTCTCGGGTTCGAACAGCTGTACTAACAGCTGCATCGCTTGGAGCTCAGCATTAAGAGGTTAAGTTTAGGACTGATCGGCCTGGTGTCAGGATAATATGTCTGGGTGGGACATGGTACTAAATGTTTTACACATGATGCCCCAGTGTTATACATCACTATAAAATATCACACTGCAGACATCATAACGATATGACTGTAAAATTGGTAAAGCTACAACAAAAATCCAAAACACGCACACGCAGATTAAATCAAAGTAGCTTCTCTCTCTCTCTCTCTCTGAATTTAAGGCACGTAAGATCAGCTGTTTTGATCAAACCTGCATCGGATGTAACTGGATGATGTATTCACGCAGAGAGCGTATTTAGCCTGGGAAGTATTTCTTCAGCAGCTGCTGCTTCGTAGACCAATGACCACTTTCTTTGTTAATCATGCTCAACTTGCACATTGTAACTTGCTTGTCATGGGGGGATTAAGGATATGACGACTGGTCAGGACCTAAGGAGGCTAAATGGGCAAAAAGGACACTACTCGATTCAAATGTCTTGAGCAAATCTAACTTCCTTGATTGAAATGTATACAGCTTTTATTTTCTTGTTCTTGTTGCTACAGGTATAAGTTCTGTAAGAACAGACAATAAAGCGTTGCTTGGCATGATGGAAAATATTTTATTTTCACATATGAAAATATAACGATATATTTTTCGCATGTTAAAACATGGATGTTAAAAACGAACGAATTATTTCGCATTAATTTTCTGTATTTCGCGCTCGAATAAATAAATATACAGAGATAGTGTATTTTCTTTACTTGCATAAATACCGGGTATATGTCATTGTATGGTACCAAACAATCGTGATATTTTAATGAGTGGACAATGCACGACATAAACATATAGTGGTTGGTGCCACAACATATACTATATAAGGTATTTACACAGGAAAGAAAAACAAATTCCTTATTATATACCAAACTGACTCCAGGACCAAAGCTCGAAGATTTAAACTCATTCTTAGCACATCTCCAATCACCTTTAAGGGAAATTCACATCGCTTTCATTGGCTGATCATATAAATATCAATGAATATAGAGAGCGGCTGGATTAAGAGGACTTAATCTGTGACAGTAACTTATAATTCGGACATTATGCAAGCTATTCAATGATCTATGACAACTAAGCATGTCCATTTCAGTAATGCATCGCAGCAGGTTTATCCATCTTGCCATGGAAGTAAGGAGAAATAGCTTGGAAGAAATAAAATGGCGTCGAGACAGGTTTCTTTTGCAAAATTTAATTTCCGTGTCTGAAAAGTAATGGTGTTTCTATTTATTTGTTCGAACCCAAAACGTTTTTGTTTTAGTTACTGATGTATAACATTTGTCAGGAAATCCAATCAAGGGGAACAGGGAATGATGAGACATCTTGTCTTTCCCAAGCAACAATAAATAAAATGATATATTTATAACTAGTATGGCAAATAGTTGTTTTGTGCGCGATTTGGAAGTTTAATATCTTGCGCTTTCCATGCAACCAGTGGAGTAAGGCGGGGGGGGGGGATTCTTTCCCTTTTGTTATTTAATATATATATATATAGATAGATAGATAGATAGATAGATAGACGAGTTAAATCGTAAGCTCAGTCAGTGTTACGTGGGGTTACGTCTGCCACCAAATGCTTTGTTTCTTAACAATTTAAGTTTTGCTGATGATATGTCATTGATAAGTCCTTCTATCACACGTTTAAGGAAATTATTAAAGATATGTGAACAATACGTATTTGAGAATGATATCATCTATAATACAAAAAAGTCAGTATGCATTGTATTTCAGCCAACTTCTTTCAAATTACCATCTCCTCCCCTTGTATATCTTAATGGCAATGCTCTTACATATGTCAACAGTTATACCTATTTGGGTCATATTTTGAAATCAAATCGGTCGGATAATGAAGATATGATGAGACATTCCCGATTTTTGTGTACTCGAACAAACATGCTTCTACGTAAATTTAAGAATTATTAATTGAATATCAAAATTAGATTATTCAAATCTTATTGCTGCACTATGTATTTTGCTCCTCTGTGGACAAACTTTAGTGAATGTATGAAAAGAAAACTAGTTATTGGTTATAATAATAGTCTTCGTTTTCTGTTAGGTCTTCCTAGGTAGAACAGTGCCTCCAACATGTTTGTCATTTATAATGTATTCAGTTTTGATGAAGTAATGAGAAAGTATGTTTTCTCAATGATGACAAGAATATCTAATAGTAAGAACTGTATATTGAAATCTCTTTGGAATTATGACATTCATTTAAATTCTCATATTATTAAATAGATGGAACAAATTACTCTTTAAATGTACCATTGAATTTCATTCTTAACAATGCATGGCACAATTAATTGTTGTAGATGTATATATATACTTGCATGTTCTTTAATGTTTACAATGTTTTTACTTTATAATTATATTTTAATTTAGCGGTAGGACCTTTGTAATAAAGAATTCTTATAACATGTAAAAATATAAGAATGAAACTTATAAAAATAATATTAATAATGAGGACTTTGTATAGCGCCTAATCGTTTGAAGCTCTAAGCGCTTTACAACATTAAAGAACACATATAACATAAAAATATATGATGATATGATTACAAAAACAAACACGATGAAATTAGAAAACATAAAAAACATGCTGAAAATATTTGAGGTAGGAAATATTATCAAGTTTTTAAGTTTGTTTTTGCAGTCGAAATAAATGAATTACAGGTTTCTATATTCCATATATATATATATATATATATATATGTGTGTGTGTGTGTGTGTGTGTGTGTGTGTGTGTGTGTACTTATATACTGATAAGGAGTCCGTTTGATTTTGCAGGTATGTCGGTGTATTAGAGCTGCATCCATGAAGTAAGGATACAAGTATTGCCCGTATATATAATAAGCATTTTGCTGATTCAAGTTATTGTTGCTTTTGGGAGTTTAATTTAATTTTTCTTTATTATTTTTTTTTACAAATTTTTATGATTTATTGTAGAATGCCTATTTAATTATTGGATACCTGCAATGCAAACTTTCTAAAGATGAGAACATTAAATACAGCTGATTGGCTTACTCTTAAAATTGACATTAAATATCTAAATTATCTTTCACGCATGAATATGTAACAAAATTTAGAATGCTCAACAATGGTTTGTTTTATCATTTTACCTACGCATATCCAAATTAAGGTTCAATATGTTGTTTTACTACTGAAGTGTGCGCATCATATCAATGAGTAAAGAACCAATTAGATAACTAGTGCATAGCAGCAACAGCGCCAACATCATTAACATATGGTTATTTAATTTTCTTTCTTTTCGCAACTTTAATTTAGTTACACCCAAAAAATATTGCCTTCAAGTGCTGATGCATGGATGTATTGTTACACTTGCAGTGCAGTATGTGTTGGAATAGTCCGACAGTGCAAGACTTTAAAAACCTCTGCATCTAACATTGTTCATCCAGCTCATCGGAGATTTTAAACAGATACCGTAACGTTAAGCACATTCCAAGGACACATTTTTATTATGTAAGATGAATAAAAAAAGTATTAGAGAATTGGAATCGCTTATGTATACCCATAGTTTGTATCTTGTGTTATTAATGCATACAAAACATCATAATGATCATAGTAATCATACACTAATAACATATCATCAGTGATCATAGTAATCATACATAGTGATCATAGTAATCATACACCAATAACATCTCATCAGTGATCATAGTAATCATACATAGTGATCATAGTAATCATACACCAATAACATCGCATCAGTGATCACAGTAATCATACATATTGATCACAGTAATCATATACTGATAACATCTCATCCGTCTGATTACTTCTATAAACATGAGAACCGATCAAACAGATTACAACTTATTCATTATTTGGCACCATTCAATTTTTCCAGACGAACATCTTTCCTAATTTATACAGTGATGAAAGCACGTGAAGACTATAAATAAGATGTACAGGATACGCATTACCAAACCATGCTGCATTATTATTAGTCGTTATTCTGTTGGACATTTATATTTGACCGCTCCGGTGGCCTAGTGGTTAGAGCGTCCATCTCGGAAGCGGGAGGTTGAATCGAAAATGGTACTAACAGCTGCCTCGCTTGGCGCTCAGCTTTAATAGGTTAGTGTTAGGACTGGTCGGCCTGGTGTCAGGATAATGTGACTGTGTGGGACATCATGCTACATGTCTGCGGCATGATGCCCTAGTGCTGGACATCACTATAAACTGCCACACTGCAGACACTGTAGCCATATGACTGAAAAATTGTAAAAAAAAGCTACGTTAAAATTCGTAATCACACATACACACAAAGACACACATTTGACGGCTGCTTAGTGCCAGTAAGTAGCTGACTTTTCAGTGGTATTTCATGTCGTAGATTTACTTGGAAAATGAGCACGAAAGATGTTTGTTTCTCTGCAAATATGTATTAGTACTTCTTGGACAGTTTGAAGTATGCTGAAGTGTAAACATCACACAGATATTTATTGTACAAGATAGGTGGAAGTAGATTAAAAATGGTTAATCGGCCCCTTGCATTCTTTCCATATATAGTATTATATTAAAAATGATTATTTGGTGTTATATATCTACTTTTATGGCTGGTTGAGGATTGGAATATGCCTAATTGGTCCGTTAGTGTCTCTTTGAGCAATAGTGCCTGTTAGTAGAAAATGAAGAGAGTAGAATTTTAATTTCATCAATGAACATGATCTTGCACATTCCATCCATCCATCCATCCATCCATCCATACAAACATACATACATACATACATACATACATACATACAGACATACATACATACATACGTACGTACATACATACACACACACATACATACATACATACATGCATACATAGATACATACATACATACATACATACAAAACAGAAAAGAGGGTACTTCTCTGGATGTTTTCCCTCTCAGGTCAACAAGGCGCGTTAATGAGTACCTGGTCTCTTTGAAATAACTGTAGTATGAGAAAAAATGACCTGCCTGGCAGTCATAAATATCAAGAAACGTACATTCTCAAATGCAGTCTCAACGCAAATGAATTCTTACAATTGACTTCAGTCAACAAAAACATGTTTTCTTTCATTTTTGATTGAATCCATAAACAAACAAACAAACTCAATCCAGTCAATTGTCAGTCGATTTCCCACATCAAGGAGCAGGAAACATAATTAAATAAGGGGAGGGACGTAATTCAATCAATATATATAAAATCAACACATATCAGAATCAATTAGAAAGAGACACAAGGCTCCAAAAAGGTGACAGTTTTCGTGTATCATTTGTTATCATTAATTTTAATTTTAAATATAATTGTTTTGTTTTGGATACCTTTAAGCGGTCTTCTTTTTATACTCTTGAAGACATTTTATTATCTGATAGATCAATGATTACTACCAGGCAAATAATTAAGAAAACTATAAATATAATAGCACACTATGAGCACTTGTGGAACTCAGGATACTTCCATGTTAGAAACGAAACCGAAGAGAATGAAACATTTCTAGAAGATTAAACAAAAACAAAAACAGACGCCGGACTAAGACACGCAACAAATCATCCAAGAAGAAATACAATTGGTGCTTTAACAAGCGTACGCTGTCTATTTATTACATCCAACTTGGAGGAAAATACTGCGTCCAACATTTTTTAATGTTTTTGTTTCTCGGCTGATTATTGTATCTCAAGAATTGTCTCCATTTATTGAATATGCTATTCGATTTTGGTCATTGAAAATTAATGAAAATCCAAGCAAAAAGGTGCAAAAATGGATTCAAGTCTATTTTAACTGGCTAGAGGATATTAGAGAAGCAACTTGATATGGGATACGTAAAACTTTAGAAATTAATGCAGTTTCAGGAATGCCTTTATAATGGCACTAACGTATAGTCGATCCTAGCAATGGCCAAGTAGATAACCAAATAGAACTCCGAATTGTTATTATTTAATAACAAGTGATCTAATAGACATCTACCGAAACAATTACAATGTGTGTCTTTGTAAGCCTAAAATGTGTATAATCCATCTTGAGCAATTAAATCATATAACATTACTGCAACGACAGTCCCGGTTTGACATCTAATTAGTCAAGTCAAATAGAGTCATTTGATTTTTAAGAATCCATAAAAACAATTACCAGGGTATAAAACACAAATCAAATATCAGTCAAACCGTAACGATGAAATTCGCAATCCTATCATTAAAGCTAAAAACCAAGTAAAATATATTAAACGTCTTGTTGCTGTAGTTGCTATTAGTCCAAGTGTACGAACATGCAAAGACTGTAACTAGTACGCCAACCAAGTCAAATAACCAGTCTATAGCACGATTAAAAGTTCCTTAGCTATCGATTTCTGATCACCGAGACAAAGATTTTCTGCACCAAATAGGATGTAAGTTGCTCTAAGAGTGGCTAGATGTTCATCCATCAGATAGCATCATGGCCGTTGCCAATTTTCACGAGATGGTTTAGATAAACCTTTTTCTTGAACGAAAAGCAAACTTTATCTGCTCTGTTAATTCACATGTTGATTTTTTTTTTGTAATCTCTTTTGTCCTCTTTTGATTTTGTTATTATTGAAAACATACTTAATAATGTTGTTCTAAACACGGACTATCTCTGGACAAAGAACAATACACTACATGAACTTCCTGTGGAATACTTTCTGGTCAATAGAAAGATAGATCCAACCTTCCATCTTAATACAGCAAACTTCAAACAATGATTGTATTTAATCTTCTACCTACTGAAGACTGCTACCATGGAACCGTATTCACAAATATTAAACCCCATTAATTTAGAACTTTAGGTATTCCAAGTAAAATTTATGATCATTACAAGAGCGGAAATTTGACTTGAGTATCCTTTAATTTATCCATGAATGTTGATTATTTTTGTATTATATAATGTAATGTAATCAATAAAATTGTTTGACCTCGGTGTTTTCCCTCTCCAATTGGGACAGTCAGACCCAGAATCATAACTTGCGACCTAAGACGCAAACAAATAAGTGCTAGAATGAGAAAAATGATTTAAATTTATAAATATTCAACTAATACTTGAATATAAAAGGCAAAGAAAAAGAGTTTAAAATTAATAAAAAGGTAGCCATAAAATTTGTTTGAAGTCTTACAAGTTCGTGTTTCAAATAAACAAACTAATCCAAAATATTACAAAATATAATAAAATGTATTGCTCAAAGAAATTAATAGTGCATTGTTATGTACACTTAATTTGTATTCTGTGACACCTGTTCATAATGACAGGTAGAAATTTGAGCCTAGATGGCTAATGTCCTTTTTTAAAAAAGACTAGCTACTTAGCTAATTCTTTTCTATGATTTTAGATTATGTTTTAAGATCATTATCCCTTAAAGGCAAGCACGTATACGGTTGCTGAGTTCAAGGTCTAGGTTTTAAAAATTAGAAATGTTCTATAAGCAAGATGCTTATAGATGTGATGGGAAATGACGATCATTCTGGTTCAGTTATTTTGTTTTAGCATTATGTATAGTGTTGTTTACACCTGAATAATAATTATTAATGTAACATCTGTCTCGAGCAATTATTCTTTATGTTCTGTTCAGTGAACAGGATTTAGTTTATTTATTTAAATTATAATTTTGAATTTCATGGTGATCTCTGACTTTAGGACTAAATTACCATATTGATAATAGTGTGCATGCATTTAATGACATGTTGGATTATATAATTGTGATACATCAAGACTGTTAGTATATCAAAACTATTCCAGACTACTGGCACATCAGCACAGTATTAACGGTATTCATTAAAAAAAAACAATGGAATTTTTCTCGTTTCAACGTTTATATGCTAACCGATCTTCATCCAAATAAATGATGATCCTCAAAAACTCTCCCATAGGGTTTACTTATGGCTAGTAAATGCTTATCAGTCAAGATTATAAACTGTCCGATTCGGTCAATTTTCCAGCACATGACGGTTATGGTAAAACTATTGTAACGTCTCATTGTCATCTTAGCATCACGTTGCTCGTGGCCTAATCACATCGGTTAGGTATTTCAGTCTATTGGGGAGCTTATGATGTGTACTTATACCTGATATCTAAGAATCCTTATTCACCTTATATCCGCACATTTCAGGATTAAGGCTCTGACAGTCTGTTATAGTGCACTATGTTTGATTAAAAACTGGACATTATAAAGTTTAGGTGGAGAAGCATATTATTGTAAAACTATTATGGAGCTTCTAAATTTTGACAGCTATTTTACAACTCAGATTAAACCCTTGTGGTAAAATTCATACATAACTGATTAAAAAATGAACTTGGACTACGCCTTTAGAGGTGGCGAAGTATTTTTGTTACTGGGTCACTTGGTAATAAAGCTGAATGGTATTTTGGTATACAAAAAAAATTTCTCGAGATCTATTGAATCGTTTACACTGGGGCTTAAAACCAATCGAAGTAACCATGAGAGGTATTCCAAAAGCCGATTGACAACCTGTAACAATAATACAAAACAAACTGAAATGAACAAAAAGGAAGACAAAATCAATATCAATTATGAAATTAAATAGGCCAAAAATGATGCTATTTCATCGAAATACCATGACACAATTGTTGACGTGGTGTATGGCTCACCTGATAATTATGCTAGATTACCTTATGTTCAAAATACACATGGTAGTTTAAAAAGCCTAAAAGCATTATCGAAAATAGAATGAAGTACTCAGTCAAATCATACTTATGCTTGCAGAAACTGGTGTGGTTTACTTTTTCAAATCGGTTACGAAAAGTTAGCTCATATTTGCAACACTTATGCAACAGACAACAGAAAGACAAGGCAAGCAACATAACGTGGTCAGAGAGGAATTGTTTTAGCACTCCACAGTAAACAGCCTGTAACACTACTAACATAATTCTGAATGAATCTGCTCATTTGACTGCAACCAATTGTTTGAAGCCACTTTTATTGCTTTAAAATTTGTTAGTTGCTTGGTATGATACGCATTTGGAATCGAAAACGTCTAAGTCTGTTATGGACACTACAGTTGGTAATTTTTCCTTTCAATCCCGGAAATTTCTCCAAAATTTCCTCTTTTATAATTGTTTCATTCAATCTTCTCTAAAACAGTTTTATATCTCCATCTATTTGGGCTCAGTTACCTTGTGAGCACTTTTCTAAAGTGCTTGTCAACAACCTTCTTGTTGGTATCGTTTCCCTTTCCTATATCTGTTTTCTGATTTATTTGGATATTTAATATTAGAAAAACAAATTTGGGTTCACTGTAATGGATCCTTTCAGCTTTATATATCAATGTATCAAAATGTGAGTTGAACAAAGTAATGCAATAACAAAAGGAATCTACAAAGAGATAACCTGCAAACGTTTGATCGAAAATGAGAATTTCGTACGAATACTAGTGTAGCCCAAATCTCCAAATTATTCATGTTCAGATGTAATAAATTACACTGTGACATATACGATAAGCAAAATTCTGCCTATTCAAAAGTTTATACCAAAGGTTTTGCTAGTATGTTTTGATTATACTGCATTTCGATTATAATTTGTGTGATCCACCAGGTTTAAAAACTTTGTAAACCACAATAACTTACATCTAGCGCATGATCCTTTTCATACAAAATGTCCATCGACATATCTTTGCATTAACATTCCTTTCTGCTTGTGTAACGTTTCTGATGTTTCAAAGTGAAAAAGTGAAGCATTTCTCTGCACACACACATACACACACAGATATATATATATATATATATATATATATATATATATATATATATATATATAATATCATGTTTATTTATTTATAGGAATTATATATCTTCCTTTTCACTCGACCGACTCTACTGTATTTGTCTACAACTATATCATGTATGAACAAATCATATTCGAGGGTGATTTTTACAATACTATCAAGTTGTTCAAGAGTGAATGTTTTAATTGACAGTTTCTGTCACTGACGGGGTAGCACGGAAAGAAAGACTTGCTACCAAAAGGGACATATTCCATTCACTGGAATTACAAAAGGCTCACAGATTAAATGTAAATACATTTTAGTATTTACCCATTCGATAGCACTTATTCCTCATCTTGGACCTGTGTGTTGCAAGTGTTATGTCGCTCTTGTTGTTAGGTCTCTTTGTTTATTTTATTTTTGTTTCTTCTATTTTGTATGGGTGGAGGGATTGTTAGTAGTAAGGTTAGTGCGTTAGTAGTAATGTATAGTAACATGAGGCCATTATTAAGCTGTAAAAATGAAAAGAAAGTGAGCTGCATGTACTTGTGCTGTAGCTGATAGTTCTGAATGCACGTAACATTGTTATTGCAATCTTCAATTTAGGCCAGAAACATCCTTTTTAAAACAGCTTATATCGTTTACATCTGTACTTCCTGATATAGAGAGTTTCAAGACGGCCTAATACATTTATTTATCACCTTGACAAAGGAAGCAAGTGATGTTTTCATATGATGACAAATTATATCATTGTAAAACGTGCCTTGAAACAGTTAAAATCGTTTATGGATAACATACATAAACTGCGTTTTAGAGAAATTAAATTGTGATATAGATATATGAATTCTAAATTTATGGAAATATAATTAAACAACATGTTAATCGCCGTTGTCTGTTAACATTTGACACAGGCGCACTTAGAAAGTCAGACCTGATAAAGTACAGTTGGCCGAGTCCTTCAACAATTATCGTCTCCTCATCTCTTTCTTTGTACATTTTTGACAGCCTCTGCTATCAAGTGTCTATTATGACTATATCGTCCTAAACTAGGAACAGCAAGAGCAAAAACCAACAAGTTTTGTAAAATTCAACAAATAATTTATTTCTCTAGAAGTTTAAAGTTGAAAAGGAACTTACAGTATTTTGAATTTAATCCGAAATAGTCCTCAAAGGTTTACCACAAGTCAAAACGTATAGACTATTTAAAATATATTCCAGTGGTGTTCGAAATAGATTCCAATTTTGAATGTGCCGAGTTCTCAGTAACCAGGAATCTGCTAATGTACCAACGCTATTGCTGTATCACAATCATATAATATAATATCTCCTTGAATGTATTTACAATTATTCTAAAATAGCGATTTAGTCCTAAATTTATGAGCCCTTTGTAATTCCAATGAATAATATAATCAAATAAATTAGTTAATGAGTTTGTCATATCCATCCCGTGTGGGACATAAGGCTGCAACTCACTTCCACCATCTATGTTGGTCTTAAGCAAAGGCTTCTGCCACGTCCCAGGAAAGTTCAATCTATTCCAGTTTAGATATCATTATGTTTCGCTATGTTATTTGCAGTTGTTCACATTTACACTTACAAGGTGATGTCGATCCGAGGGCTACGTTGGGTATCCGTTCTTGGGGCATCATCATTACATGCCCGAGTCATTTGATCCTTTGCATATGTATCTCCAGGGAAATTGTTGTTACGTTCCGTCTTTTCATATAGGTTAGCAATGGAAAACTGATTTCGCCAATACATAGATGCTGCAGATTTTACGGAGGCAACTATTACAAAATGAATTTACATCGTTCCTGTATGTATTGACTACTCTCCAACAGTCGGGGCCGTACAACAGTACCGATTTTACGTTTGCTGGCTGTTGTAAATAAACACATTAAATCTTCTAAACTGAACACAGCAAAAGGATTCTTTCCTCTAGACAGAAGTTAAGATTCGGAATGAGTAATTATGTTTTTCAAAACCTATATATCGAATCAGAAACACAAGAAAACTAGAATGAGGTTCATTGTCCCATCAAAATAGCAAAAAAGCCAACCGTGAACATAACATCTGTAAGCCACCTATTATTAACGTACAAACAAGACAAAACGATGTGAATAATCAGGTAGGCATCTACCCTCATTTACTGACCAAAGTAAACTAAACAATATAGGTATTCATAACAGTTTCCATATGATCAATTGTTAAGGACCGCCGTCATCGGGTGAACAAAGTTTGAAGATTATAGCATGCAATACGTTCCGGACACTAAGAATCACATTAGAAACAAATCAATCAATATAATATCGATACTATGACAATACTAACCCTAAATGATTTTTAATGTAAAAGTGAGCAAAACGACTAAGTAAAATGTGTCGTGTGCATTTTGTTATTCCGACAAACGTTATGTATTCGTAAAAAATTATTTTTTTTAGTTATCTACATAATTATCCTTGTTTAAAATTTCAGAGAAAATATTGTTCTGGACATTTCCTTGCAATGGGTATGATGTTACGTAACCAATTCATATTTTAAGCCAGTCAGTTCTTTTACAATTAAGTGTATGATTTCTGCAGTGTTAACTTTGTCAAGTACATTGAGCCGATAAAATCGTCACGTGTGCGAAAGAAGGAAAGACGGAAAGAAAGCACGTGATCAGGCAGGTATTGCTAACGTGAAAATGCGCGTTCGCTGAATTTTCGGACACTATCATTTATAAAATAACAAGCATGTTGTAAAAGATTTTGTGAAAAATATGCTTATGTTACGAACAACTTTCATGTAACCCATGATACCTACGTTGATTAGAAAAAAGTTCTATCACGTGCTGGGATGGATGTATGACAGACAAAAATATCATTTCAGATAACAAGCTTTATAACCATGCCAATTTCTGTCATGTGCTGGGATGGATGTATGACAGAGGAAAATATCATTTCAAAGAACAAGCTTTATAACCATGCCAAATAACAACCTAAATCCTAAATTATTCGGTTGACCGATTATTCAACATATTGGATCCTTGATCTGCTGAAAACAAATACAATGAATTAAAGAAACAGAGCCTTAACAGTATTTTTATAAGTCTATTTTTAAATTAAATCAATTATTTTTAATATTATTAGCCTCTAGCAAACATGTGCATTAAACTGTATGATCTTTTTGTGTTTGCATCAATGCTATTTTATACAGCTTAGAGCACTTTCAGATTCGTATACATAAACATATGTTATCATTGACACCTGCCGTAATAAACATAGCTTGAATATATTTAGTATATGTAAATAGAAATCATCTGAACAATTTAAACTGGAATAAAATGTTCACAACCAAAAAATCATCACCAGCGAGATGTGCCGTTGCAACGTCAGTGGTAGAGATGGTTAATTAAAATAGCTTGTTTTGGAGCAACTGGAGAGTCAGCTTTATAATGGCCCTATGGTAACTAAATATCGGCATACATGGAGATAATTTATTAATACGCAAATTTGAAAGCAATAGCGTGGAATTATTAAGTATAAGTAGAAGGATAACAAGTCTGAAAAATGGATTTACCTTTAATTCAAGCATTTGTGGGAACACGAGGTTATTTTTTGAGCTTAAGAGAGGATCCTGAAGGTTCGATGTCAGACTTATTTTGTGCTCATTTATGTCTCAGACACGACTTACTATAGTTTCGATGTCAGGATCCTATAGGGTCTATTGCTTTACTTACTACAGTTTCGAAGACTTTTGCCGCAGCATGGAGGACGAGTCCGAAGGCTCGGGGTCTCGCCAACGTTTGAATTACGCAAGTTGTTCATGAGCGTTTGTATTAAATGATCAATATTAACATATCTATATAAGTCTATTCAATAGACATTAACCTGTTGTAAATATATTGCCTCTTGACTCTTGGGAACACTGCACCATTGAAAAGAACTTATTTTTTCTATCTAAATGGATACTTCGTTTGACAGTCATTAGTTTGATTATACTACAATAATCAATATTTAACTTGGAGTAGTCAACATCCTAAAATCGTAGGCATCAAGCCAGCTGTCCACCTGACCAGGCAAAAAAATCGGTTTCAGCAGAATCGGGATTAATACTGCTGAACTCAGTACTCATAATAAACAAATAAGGGAAACATTGGGCCTCAAGATAGACTCACGCAGGCGTTGTTTGATTCACTGTATGTATATGTGTTTGTGCGTAAATCTACCGCTATATGGATTAGCCATAAATAAAATATCGATTCCCCCACCCACCAACTCCTCACTCTTCGCAGAAGGAATCAGCATGGCAAACAACTAGCAAATATGTCTACTCTAATAGAATGCTCCTACGCAGCTCAACATTAAATCGTGCAGAGAAGGCTATCGCTTATATCATAAAATGTAATTCAGATTTATTCTCCCCAAAATACATCCTCCTTTAATTTGTTTCGTTTAAACTTATGTTATAGCCTTAAGCAAAGCATCAGTAAGGTTGGGAAGCGAGTTCTCCAGTTTAGATTGTTCTCAGCGCTTGTTCAATTGTGTAACTTTCAGAAAACTAGTAAAGCAAAAATTTCAACCAAGGCTCTCATGGATTCAGGAATAAACTGAAGTCAAGGCAAGACCTGATGGTAAAATATTAAATAGTTCTTCACAAATTAAACATAAGTGTCAGTTAATATTTTACCGAGAAACAAAACCGATATTTAGTATATAGTACCTCAAACAAGTTATTACATAGAAATGTATTGTGCTGTTAAATAACATAATTATTAATGTACTCCTGGATGAGGTAAATGTACTGGACTGATATTTAAATTATACAGTTCCTATGTAAATGCCGATTTGTTATGCATATCATCTTATCATTTATTTCTTTTCATTCATATCCAAAATATTTATCAACATGCTTCTCTTTATACTCTTCTCCCTTATATTTCATATTACCACAGCATTTAATAACTTACATTTGTACCTAATCGCATAACCTGAGCTAGCAATATAATTATGTTCTCTTCCATTCTATCAATTACAAGAAAACAAATTATATTTACCTTCGTGAGACTTAGGACATGGTCCAGTCGAAGTAACAAATCCAAAATGAATGGCTATGGAATGAATATCGATTAAACACATAACCTTCAAAGACGCAGTATTATTATTGATAATGTCCTTAGAATGACATTTCAAAATGGAGCAGAACAACGCCTTATTCATGTATGGCAGAGAGTACAGCGCGGAAACTTTCTTTGAATAATGACACAGTAAGTCACCAGAAAAAAGCACATAATTTGAAATAATTTTGACGAAGTTCATGAAACGTGCTTTAATTGTGTTTTCTTTTTGGTTAGTCCAGTACGTATTGTTGATATGAGCATGGCAAAGGCTATACATTCGTATGAAATCTAATTGATACCAGTGCCTTGCATACGTTATTATAATTAAAAATAGGAAGCAATCTTATTTATTTATATTGTCCAGAAGCGTGTTCAATGCTATATTAAAACAACCATTACAAATCGTTCATGAGTATAATTACATATATCTCTTCACAACTTAGTGATCAGATTGTGGATCCATATTGGTCATATGACCAAGCCAAAGTGGTTAACGATGTACGGGGCAGTAACTGCGACTTTACAGGAATATGTTTTTAAAAAAAATGAACTCAAATATAAACTGTTAATGATTCAACATAACATAAGACCATGATGACAAATTAACGCATTTTGAAAATGCAAAATAAGCTTATGCGGGTATTAACTTTAAAGGAAGTGAACGTACATAATACAAACAAAAATAACGTTTTCGAAAACTGATGTTGCATCCATCAATCAAGATGTCAACAACCCATGAGTGCCGTAGTACAGACTATTTAAACATTTTTCAAGTCAAAATCATAATATTATTATTCGAAATAGAATTATGATTAGCACAAATGTGATGTGGTCATATAATTGCCGCTGCATATATTAACATCGTGATTAATTTACATGTCATATATAAATTCCATTATGTGTTAGCAAGCGATTGTTAATTGTTGAAGGATTTATCATTACTTTCAATTTATTCATGAAAGTATCTTCAAAGAACTTGCGCATTATGTAAAATGAATTTATATTGACATTGATAGACTATGACAAATATGGAAGTAAAATTAACTATATTGAAAAAAATAATTTCTGTCATGTTTGGATTTATCGTGATGAATGGCATTTTTCTCTTTACACCAAATATGTATAAATAAGACACACTGTCTCTCACCATCTTGTCAAGCACCTTGGTCAATTGACACGAAGCCCGCTCTGTGTGTATTGCAGAATAGAAGTCCATCGCTGAAGAGTGTTACCCACCATGAAGCTAGGATTGTTTTTTCTCGCAGTTTGGACATGTCTACTGTCTCCATTCGCCACTGGTAGGTAAAATAAAATTGTTTTCTGTCTTTTTCTTTCTTTCTTTCTTTCTTTCTTTCTTTTGACTATAAAGTTGTTAAATCATTCAAACCCTATTTCCTAGAAGTAAATATCATTTAGAATTTCGCACCAATCTGTGCTAGACATTTGGGCTGAAAAAATTAATTTATGTAAGCAACGGATTATACACCCTGCCCACAAATATGTACTTGTCCATTAGTGATACATCTTCATCCTTTGGAACTACGGTACCTTACCTGAATCTGGAATCTGGTGGGCTACCTTTATTGCCAATTCTAAGTGATAACTTCCTAAGTTATTACTCTTTTAGTTCATCATCTATTCAATGCACTCTTCCAGGACATGAACACATCACAAGGATATATCTTGTGAGCATAGTTCAACTGACTATTATTTTCTTTAATACCTTTCTTTTAATTCCAAGCTTTTAAACCTGGAGAAGTTCTTTAGAGCGGCTGACACAAAATCTCTGAAAAATTGGATATTTAATTTTCCTTTTATTAATAAATGAAGAAGATCCCAAAGGAAGAATATTAAAACAAAATATTTTAGCTAAGTACCAATTAGCAAATAACGACCGATAGTTACGTAAGCTTCAGTGTGTAGCTAAAATTGGTTCTAAAAATAGCTTAACAGTAACAGTATGTAACAGAGGAGAATTAATAAACATTTTTGTCTATTTGAGATATATGCTATTATAGGTACGTCCAAATCTACTACTGTTGTCAATGTTTGCTTGAAGTTAGCACATGTATGAAAAAGCCAGAAAGGTATTTAAGCTATTTTTAGAACCGATTTTAGCTACACACTGAAGCTTATGTAACTATCGGTCGTTATTTGCTAATTGGTACTTAGCTAAAATATTTTGTTTTAATATTCTTCCTTTGGCATCTTCTTCATTTATAACCCATGGCTCTCCTCCATAAGACCCTCAGGAGGATCATGCGTCAAAACTTAGGCGAAGTCATTATAATTTGACACCAATCTGATTACACTTACACCCCTTTGAAGTCAATATGTAGTAGACAATATGTGCGCATGATTCGGTACAGGTTATGTATTGTGGGGCAAGGTGAAGCGGCGAAAGAAAGGTAAGTACGCGCTATGTAAATTGGAATGCATTGTTGATGGAATAAGCTGATTTTACGAAGAAAGGACGAAATCGGAATTATAAGGATTAAATGATCATGGTTGGGCATTTATCGATGTGTAAATTTTACCTTATCACTCACACAGTCAACATAACATTTTACTTTGTGAGTGATTCGGTAAAATTTACACATCGATAAATACCCACCCATGATCGTTTAATCCCGTAAGTGAATAACGTTAGCAAAATTGTTAAATATTCATACAGATGAATTTCCTCATCAGTGTCAATGATTATAGGAAAGATACTACGTATATGGGTTTTTAAAAAACAAATACATAATAAATAAATAAATAAAATAAATAAAAAGAAATAAATAGATAAACAACAAAAAAGAACAAATCATAGCAAATATAATAGAAGAAATGTGGCCATGACCTACACGTACAACTAACTTATAACAGACATAGGTGATATTACAAAGCTAGCTCCCTTGGCACCTTCCCACATGGTTGGTACAATTAATCTTACTCCAAAATACATTTACAATATTGGTGGAGATTACGTGTGCTGTGACGTCAGACACACGTATTATTTTAAAGACTCCTCTTCCAAGCAGAGACCGGCTAAAACGTCATCATGCAGTCGGTGACACTTCTGATATCGTACTTGATTAATACAAGTTTCGATTTGAATCAGCTTTGATAGATTCTGGCATGGATGTGCCTGATAACCAAGCTTATCATTATTTTATCTAAGAAATAGAAATTTATTTATAAGCAAATTACATATATGGGATACTTTTGTTTGTAAATGGTCCTCAGATATGGGTAAACAAACGTGTTTGTTCTATTGTTTGTACTACACGTGAACTATAATGAATGGGCGATTATAATAACCTGTACTACTATGTACCTCATTTGCACTTCACAGTTAACGTTTAATGAAGAAATAATACTGAAAGTATATTTAGTCAAAGAATATTACACCAGAAACGTAATTCTTTAAAACCGTTCAGTATGCAGACCTGTACTTCGTTAACTTTTACACAGATATATATCTAATCTTGATACTAGTCTCTGTACTCTTTGGTGTAAAGAATCCTGCTCAGTGTGATATGTATCGTACTAAATAAGTACACATCGAGGGTCGCAGAAAATGTAAATTTTGCTAGGGCCAATCCAAAATCTTAGTATTCAATCTACGTTCATGACAGTCGTTTAATTTAAAACTATCTATGACTCAATAAACTTGTAAGGTCTAACTCATTTGCACGTTTAATAAACGGTCTCATTTGCCCATCACTCCCTTTATCTCTCTCTCTCTCTCTCTCTCGCATGTTTTGGAAAAAATGTTATTAATGCATAACTCTATATATATATATATATATATATATATATATATATATATATATATATATATATATATATATATATATATATATATATATATATATATATATATTCCTAGGGTTTGTTTTCATTTTTTATTGCAGGACAAATACCTTACAAGATAAACGGCTTATGGGGTGGTAATATTGGAAATATAGGCGGATTTGCAGGTTGGTCAGTTGCTCCCAGGGGATTTGGTAGTTTTTGGGGTCATGGAGGACAGGGATGGACTGCTGGACCGGTGGGTGGGGTAAGGGGATTTGATCCAAGCTTTGCACATACCAGATGGAATCTGTTCAACGGCCCGGTAGGAGGCGCGGGAGTCGGTGGGGTCGGATGGGATTTTGCAAATAGAAATGGATATGGGCATTTAGGAGGCTCGTTTGCCGGTGGACCTTTAGGTGGCAGTCAATCGGTTTGGTACGGTGCTGGTGCTGGTAGCTCAGGTCGTGGTTTTAGAGAAGGATTTGGCTCAAGTCTGCAAGGATTAGATGGTGGAGAAGGTAGAGGACACTACTATAATCAAAAAGAAAGTGACGATTACAAAAAGAATGATGATTATGATAAGAAGTACGACAACGATTATAAGAAAGTCTATGACAAAAAGGGCTATGATAATTACTACGGACATGACGACAAAAAGAAGAGTTACAGCAATTATAATTCTGAAAAAAGTGGATATGATAATCACCACGGCGGAAAGGAAGGAAACTATAAAAAAGGATATAGTAATTATCACAAAGGATATGACAACAAAGGATACAGTGATGATCATAAGGGATACTCTAAGAAGGGATACGATACATATGGATACAACAAAAAAGGATACAGCAATTACAATAATGGATACGATAAAAAGGGATATAGTAATGACAATAAGGGATACGACAAGAAGGGATACTACAAGAAGGGATACGATAACAACAACGACTATTATGGAAATAGTGGAAGTGGACGCCTTGATTACGACAAAAAGGGATACAGTAACTATCACAAAGGATACGACAGAAAGGGATACAATACCTATCATGATAGACACGACAAAAAAGGATACAGTAATTACGGCAATGTGGGAAATAGTAATCAGTACCATGGATATGAAAACAAAGCATACGGTAATTCTGACAAGAACGGATACAGCAATCATCACAATCGATATGAAAAAAAAGGATACAGCAATTACTACAAAAAGGGATACAGTAATAATAACAATGGATATGACAACAAGGGATACAGTAATTACGGCAAAAAAGGATACAGTAATCATCAAAATGGATACGACAATAAGGGATATGATAATTACGACAAAAAAGGATACAGTAATAATAATAATAGATATGACAACAAGGGATACAGTAGTTACGGCAAGAAAGGATACAGTAATCATCACAATGGGTACGACAATAAGGGTTATGGTAATTACGACAAAAAGGGATACAGTAATCATAACAATGGATATGACAACAAGGGATACAGTAATTACGGCAAAAAAGGATACAGTAATCATCACAACGGATACGACAATAAGGGATATAGTAAATACCACAGTGGAGTTGACAAAAAGGGTCACTACAAAAAGGGTTCCGATAACTACAACACCTACGATCGCTACAACAACAACGGATATAGCGGACGTGGATACGATGGACATCACGACAACGGATACAGTCACGGCAGCACTTACTATTACAATGATAGAAACAGACAGAATGGAGGTTATTCTGCAGGTTACAAAAATCAGCATGATAGCTACAGACCCGGGTACTATCAAGGAGCAAACAAAAAGTATAACGACTACGGTTACGATAAGAAATACGACAACAATATTTATGGCAGAAATGATTACTGGTCTGGAGATCAGCTGGTCGGAAGCTTTGGAAACAGATTTCAAGGTTTGGGATCTGGTTCTTACTCTGGTCCTGGCTACTATGACAAAAAAAAATATTAACAGCGATTATTTCAGTAAAATACTAATGCTTGTACACTTTCAGATTTATAATAACAAGTTTAGAAGGAATCCAGGATTGGATATACGACCAATATTTAAGTAATTATGCTGACACTAGACAACTAATTACACCATATGTCGTTGTGTTAACTTGCTTAAATATGTATATCTATTGATTTCAAGAGTGCATCAATGATAGTCGTCCCTATGGATTAATTACATTACCATGTTATATAATAGACATGTAAGTGTGTTATGACTCTGATACATATTTTTCTTTCACTAATAAATTCAGTAATAAATACGTAATGACTTTGTTATTTTATCTTTTTGTATACCTGGGCCTACATACATTTAGTATGAAACAACTTTCTTTGTTCAGTCATATTTAAACGGATCGAGCCAAGGGAAAGATCACAGCTATTTCTACCCCAAATTTTAAACAACATGCAATATTAAACACTGATCATCTGATGAGAGACCGATCAATATTTCTGAATGAATGAGCTTTATGGTAATTCAAGTCCATAAATAAGAATCCGCAATTATTAATTCATTTAAATTCTCTCTTAAATACATAGTAAACTATGACACAAAGTCTGAGTGTTTGAAAAAAATAAAAGAACACAAATATGCTGATGGGAAATATATATTAGAACTAAAATTAGCAAGCATCTTTCTGGCACAATTCCGGCACCAACAATAGCAGGGCAACGTCGGTCTTCAATACTTGTGTATAGAAGATGTTCCCTTTGCTAATGTTTCTTTTGTAATGTCTTTGAAAATTGGAAATTAAAATTGCAAAATTATGCATACAATTGAATACCAAACGCGATGCAAATAATGAGTAAACCTTCAGTAGAGATAAAATGCGACAACCACTGGATTGACCTCAGAAATACCAATCTTTCATTTTAGATTTCATACTATACGTATGCTAGGAGTTGGAAAATTAACATGATGAAAGAGAAAAGATAACATGTCTGTGGAAGAATTACTACGGCCCAATGAGTACGAATGTAACACAAGTACATACATACATGCACACATACCTAACTACCTACATACCTACCTACCTGTCTGCATACATACATACATACATACATACATGCATGCATGCATGCGACCGCTCCGGTGGTCTGATGCTTAGAGCGTCCACTTCGGATGCGGGAGGTCGTGGGTTTGATGCCCGGCCGAGTCATACAAAAGACTTACAAAAATGGTACTAACAGCTGCCTCGCTTGACGCTCAGCATTAAGAGGTTAGTTTTAGGAATGGTCGGCCTGGTGTCAGGATAATGTGACTAGGTGGGACATCAATCATGCTACACGTCTGCGGCATGATGCCCCAGTGCTAGACATCACTATAAACTGCCACACTATAGACATCGTAGCGATATGACTGAAAAATTGTAAAAGCTACGTTAAAAATGAAAATCACACAGACACACACACACACACACATGCATGCATGCATCCATGCATCCATCCATCCATCCATCATACATACATACATACATACATACATACTTACATACATGCATGCATGCATTCATACATACATAATGTTGCGGGGTAGCGTTGGCCGTTAAACTTCCGGTGACCACTCAATGACTCCTTATGTTCTCTCTGGCTGATAAGCTCTCATTAGAGTAAAGGCCCAGTTGAACTTAAACCTTAACTCCAAGAGGTCTCTGATTCTCTGATAAAGTGTGGAATCCTTACAATAAGAATGGCACTAGTGATGAAATGCAGACTCAGATTTAAGTTTCATGTGATTTATGAAGGCACAGACTTGTATGGTATTAAAGGTTTGCGATTCAAACATCAGGTACATCACTTCAAATGATAACTCATTATTTTGTACATCACAGTGGTAGTGTGCAGTTAGACAAACATAAATAAATTAAGCAACAGCTTTCGTGACAGAAGTTGGTATTAACATTTACCAATGTCAAAGTTTAGTGTTCCGATGTTATTTTAAAATTATGGTTTACTTATAGACTTGGAAACATTGTCTAACTTTTCACTAAATTTATATAGGTTAATTTCAAACAGAGCCTTGAGAAACACTCAGTGGCTGTAACAAAATAAATAACAGCATATGTACAAAGCCTTGAGAAACACTCAGCAGCTTTACAATTTAACAAATAGCTATTAGAGAGAGCTTTGAGAAACATCCATTTGCTCTCTTTTCAAACATGCACTTATTATTATTATTATTATTATTATTATTATTATTATTATTTGATATCCTCTTCCTATTAAATTGTAATAAACATCATTATTCAAACAAGGTCTGCAAGAAACCCTTGACTTGACCTCACAGGATCATAAAAATACTGTCTGAATACTATTTAACTGATAAGCGGATATGTAAGCTGAAATTGCTGATTTAAAATATGACAATGAATGAATAAATATCCATAAAGGTATTTTGTACACATATGTAGATTTCAAAACTTAGTTTTAGATCTATCCAAAATGTTCTATAAAATAAACATTATTTTCTTTGCATTTATTTAGGTAGATATTGTGAAATAACTATGAATTCTGATTCGGGAAAATAATAAACAAAAGAGTTACCTTATCTTTGCGTACTTCCTTATATAGTATTCGTAGTAAATAATAGTAAAATATTTTCCCACTCTCTTTCTGGACGTACGGGGCTCGTAACGTGACCTTCGGAAACCCGAACAGGTCCTGGTGGAGACGCTGACAAGCCTTTTATACCTCCCGCGGAATTTTGCAGGGAAAATTCTGCCGTTCGCTGGGTAGCAACTGCAAGGAAAATTATGCGAGCGCGCCCTTGGAGGGGCAACCGTACTCTGCTACGATAGCAACAAAACTACACATAAATTAAAAATTGTAATTGAAACCCTATATAACCCAGAGTGTTAGTAAAGTGTGCATACAACTAATTTATTCCTCAGTGGTCAAAATTTGCAGTACGAATAAACGTTTTAGCTTTAAAAATTAGTGATGTCGTAAGCGACCCCTAACTATTATGCGAGATAACGACGGGAGTACTCCAAATGTGCCAAAATTGGAAACGAGGTTAATACCTAGGAAAGTTATACATCTATTCCTGGCATAATAACATCGCGAAATGAAAGAGTTAAATGGATGATTTATTAACAATTTATGTGGGAATATGAAATATACCCGAGAATCATAACAATCGTCGTTTGGTGTCGAATAACAGTAGGTATTAATGAATAAATTAATATTGTCCATCAATGTTGACAACACCCACCCACTAGCTACGATGTCGTAACCCCGTCGACGAAGTAGAAACACTAGTATTAGTACCACCACTCATACTGCTTTACCACCGAAAGCTTTGCGACGAATGAAATTGATTTGTAGCTGTTCTAAACAAAATTAGAGGCTAGATTTCCTTCCTATTACAATACATACATACATACATACATACAGGGCCGGCGCCATACCCGGCCAGACTATCTGGCGCCCTAGGCAAGGTTAGATTCTGGCGCCCCCCCCCCCCCCCGAAAATATCAATTTCCAAATTTATAAACAATAAAAAAAAAATGGAAAATGCGCCCCATGAAATCAGCGCCCCAGGCGGCTGCCTAGTTTGCCTATATGGGAGCGCCGGCCCTGCATACATACATACAACCAAGCCTCTTGAGTACTACACACAGTGCGTCTATGTTGACCCTATCGAAAGCCTCTGTCAGATCCACGAAGACGGCATACAGATTCATATTCATCTCAAGCTACTTCTCTTCGACTTGTCACACTGCGAAGATCATCATGTCGACTGTGCCGTGGTCTGGGCGAAAACCAAACTGAGGCTCAGGAAATTTATCTTTTGACACTTCCGCAATAAGCCTGTTGAAAATTATGTGATCAAACATTTTGCCAACTATGCAACGGAGATGCCTCTGTAGTTATTGCAGTCCGCACGTGTGCCTTTATTCTCATAGAGGGTCACAATTAATGCGTCAGGGAGGTCGTCTGGCATCTCCTGTTACGTTCAGATGCTGATTAGCACATTGTGGAATGCCTCCAGAGTGCCCTGCCACATTTCATTTGTTTAATGACCGTCCTCAACTCCTCTATCGTTGGCGGAACATCCAGTTAATCTAGCGTTGGATGTTGGGGTATTTAGTCAAGAACAGATTGGCTGATAGATGAGACCAGGCTTAGGGGCTGTCTTGGAGGCATTTCACGTATAGGTCCGTTGGTGGACAGCTTGTCATCTAGGCCCTTCTGAAACTGAGCTGAATATAAGGCTCCTAGAGTTTGACAATTTTGAAGGCTGTGCGCATACTCTTTGTACGTCTTGGGTTATGTGGGGCAATGCGCAGCTTTAGGATAATTCGGACAAGTATGTAGTCTATCCAGAATTCCGCTCCGAACATGGCCAATGTTATGAGGACATCCTTGGCATTGCGCTAGCGAACGATTTCATAGTCGATTAAGTGCAATTGACGAGATCTGGGGTGCATCCTGGTGTTCTTGTGTTTGTTAGCCATTCTGAACATTATTCTGAACATTGAGTTTGTGATTAGGAGGTCAAACTCTGCGCATTTGCTGAGTAGGATCAGGCCGTTGCTGTTCATCTATCCGACATCATGCTTATTAAGCCCACCTTTTAATCGACCATAACCGCAACCAACACTGGCGGTGAAGTCCCCAAGTTGTATGATCTTCTCATCAGCTAAAACTGAGCTAAGTACAAAGCAAAGTTCCATATAGAACTGCTCAATGGTTTCCGCTGGACTCGAAAGGGTAGGGTTGTAGCCGTTGATGATTGTTGCGTGGCATTTGTGGCTGATAGGTAATCGCAGTTTCATTAGCCTCTCACTGATACAAACAGGTAGGTCTGGAAGCTGCTTCAGAAGACTTGATTTGATAGCCAGTCGACTCCGTGGCTCTTGTCTTCGTTTTGGGCTTTTCCATTCCAGGCGAATGTGTAGCCGCCTACTAGCTCAGTCTGAGCACCCTCCTCTGCAAACCTGGTTTCACTCATGGCTGCAATGTCGATATTGTAGCGTGAAAGCATCTTAGCAACTAGAGCTTTTCTACTGTGAGGTCTTCCTACGTACTTTTTGTCCACGAGAGTACGGATGTTCCATGCTCCTATAAGAAGTTTTCTCTTTGATAGTTTCGACCGCAGATATGGATGGTCTTCGCAGATGCGGAAAGCTGGCCGGATTTTGAATGGCATACTATTTTAGGCCACCTTTTCCAGTCCTCTCGCTATGCAGGGTGAGCAGCGCTGTCAAGAAACGTTCTGCTCAGTCGGCGTGGATGCTGCCGAACTGTTCTGCTGCTGTGGGTTCAGAGCAGAGTTGCCACTTGTCCAAGAACAGCCTAATTACAGGTCTCTGACTACAACTCCGAATGGTCATCTCCACCTATTGTGTCGCCGGTTGCCCATCGCTGTAGGACTTTGGTAGGTGTAGGTAACGATCAATGAATGTGATGGTGAGGATGAATGATAGGTGCACAACATAACCTGTGCGTGAAGCAGATGAAAGTGAAACAGCCTTTGCCCGGAGACATCCTCTCTCTCTCTCTCTCTCTCTCTCTCTCTCTCTCTCTCTCTCTCTCTCTCTCTCTCTGCCTTGGTAGTTTGAACTCACTGGTACGAAGATTCGTCACGGCTGAGGACTACTTCAGCTACATTGGATGTCTATGATGTCTTCATTGACTTGCCATGCCCTGCGCTCCTCACAAAGCGTTTACAGATTCGTCTTCTTGGCCGTTGAATCACTCAGTTCATCTCTTCCGCCCAGTCTGTCGAAGCTGGCCTTGTATGCAAGGATATGCAAGATAATAAGTCACAGAGTGTTTGAGGCACGTCGGCTACCCTCAGCTTGGTTTATCCAACCAGTCGAAGTCATTGCTCGTTCTTTGGCCGCTGCGTATGCTACAGATCCTTAGAGCCACAGATGAGAACTTAGCGCCTGGTGGAAACCAAAGGTGGACAAGCTACTCCCGAAGGAGCACGACGTGCTTCTCCACCAGAGGTACTACCCGTCCCAGAGCACCCCGAACACCACATGCATACATACATACATACATACATACATACACTTAAGAAAAGTTAAAGTATCAAAATAATCATTTACTTTCCCTTAACATCTTCTTTGCTAAGACATTGTACGCGATAAAACGGAAAGTATAATGACATAAAACGATTTGTTAAGTTAGAATTAGAACAAGCAAAGATGTGAAGAGTAGTTTCATTTGATGAAGAAAACTGGTTTATTTTGAAAAAGATTGATGTAAGCTAGAGAAAAACGTTGTCTTCGGTAATGCATAGAAACTTTAAGAATACTAAAAGTGGCAAGAAAAACTAAAATGAGAAATGTATTCTGGAGAAACGTAAAGTAAGCAGGAATCCCAAAATTATAACTACAATGTCAAAGCAAAAGAATAGCAAATACTTTTCTACAAACAGGAGATAAAATGCTAGTGGACACTTCGAATCTATTGGTGGGCTTATCGATAACTGCTTCACTTTTAGTTACATAAATGGAAGCGGCGGTCTGCGAACGGAATATGTTTTCAAATACGATTGAAAAGAAAGAGTAAATTATGCAGTTTAATTTAAGAACTAAATTTCCTTGCAGGTTATTGCAATATTTAAAATGCTAAAAAGCTATGACTATAGTTTATTAACGATCGAAGTGCACACAAGCCCATATTAATATCAAATGGATTTTATCAGATCGAAATACAGAAAGCGTCAAAGTGAGAATTAATAGTAAAGACGATAATAAAAAAAGCTTAAATATTAAATATCAAACGCATGTTCTAACGTTTTAGCTACACCTCGCAATGATTAGACAGTGTGTATAACCAATTATCTACAATACATTACTTTATGGCTCTCTTTTACCCTCTGTACCATCCTACAAAAATACTTTTTGTTCACCCATAACTAATGTGTACGAGATTCTCGCAACATTTTTCTGAATGATATACTTTTAATAACATTGAAAATTGTAAAATATTTTCACAAATTTTTGACATAAAATTCCGAGCAACAATTGTACATCTTACTTTTTCTGACAGTGCTCGCAGATGAAATGGGGTGCCCAGGTTTTTCTTGATCCCCGACAGGCAAGCCGAAATATGCCTTGTAGGCGTCAAACAACTTAGCCGATGCTTCCACGGAGTACGGTTAGCTCTTGTAGTGATACATTGGCCGCAGACATAACAAATTTCGCCGGCCAGATGCTTGCAGCCTCTTGATGCTATCTCAGCAAAATGCAGATATGTATGTGCTGGCAGCTGGAACTAAACTGAACGGGTGGGCTTAAGGCACCTGTATGTGTATTACTGGAAAGTTCTAGGAAGTTCTAGAAGTTACTCCAAATTTACTCATCACCGACTCTATCTGTTCTGGAAACTAGGTAAATTTCAAAATATCACTGCCCTGGTCACAAAAGCAATGTTTATGGGGAATACTAGCGATTTTCTGTACTTTTGAGGCATAAGCAGTTCGGAAATAACACTTACTACTCAAGAAAAAAAAACAAGAAAAAAAAGAGTTTGTTACACGGTGTTTTCATCTTTTAATGCTGAAACAATAATAAACTACTCCTGTTGCCAAATATGTATCATCCGATTAAAGCACGAGTATTTGACACTTGCACATGATACATCAAAGAGTTTGCAAATACGTCAGATACCATATAACCAAATTAGACTTAATTTACTACTTGGAGAAAAAAACATTGGTTTAGCAAGGAACTAGGCAAAATGTGATACAATTTTCTAAAAGTGGTAAATTAAATATAATGTAAGAGATTCACTCTACATTAAAATTTAGAGCTGTAAACAATTTGATGTATTAATTAGGTGGGATATGAGAAGAAATATATAGTGCCAACCAGATTAAAAACCTTATTATAACCTAATGAGCAGGTAAATAGAGATGTCGGGTAACCAAACAAATACCACCAGAAAATATAAATTAGTACATTTTAAACGAATGAATCATTAGATTCAAAGATACAATCGAACAATTAATAAGATCATGATTTTAAAAAGTACCAGGGAGAGAAAAGGTCATGAGGTCATATTATTACGTTTTCATTGAAAAAGGGACATACTGATTTCCAAAAGTAAATTGAAAATTTTTGAAAATATTGAGGATGTGTCTATACCTAAAACAGACTCTATTGGTATATAGCTGAATGGCCAAGAAAACTAAGAGAGACATTGGACTATACTGGTCCAGTGCAAGCATTAAATTCTAGATAGTATCAATGGAATCAGAGACAGGGGTCATATAAATAAAACGCAACAAAACGATGCAGCTATAAATGCTAAATTGCACGATTTTACAAGACATTGAGTTTAAAGTTAAAGAACAGTTACCACTGGGTAAAAGACTTTAACAACTGTTGTAAAACAAATTGCCATTTTTGTTACAATAACTGATGTAATAACAACAAGTCTTGGTTTAAAACCTTTACCGAGGGAAGCAGGTGATGGTGATTGATGAAGGTGGAGATAGTAGTATCGATGATGATTCGTTCATTCATCAATTTAAAATAGGCTTGCAAAATACTGTAACTATGTTCTTCAGGAAGCTAACGTATCAGCAGCATTGACTGACATTCCTGATAATGTAAGGTTCAAACATTAGCAGGATAAGACATGTCGGTATTAAAATTATACAAATGTATGTTAGACCTATTTTTCTTTCTGTTGGATTAAGATAGAGTTGGTAGCGAGAATTGGGACAACAGTTCCTTACTTGACGAAATCTAGATAACGATTATACACTTATGTTATACTTTTATATGATAAATGCCATGCTGCTGAGTGCAACTGATTTTGCTAAATGTTTGTATCTCACTGTACATTATTCATCTGTCTTATTCCATATATCTATTCAATGAACTATCATCATCAAACTTAAAAGTGCAAAGATGAAAGCATTTAGGGGCTTGTATGTAAGATGCTGAAATTTTGCGCAATGAGTTTGTTTGTTAAGGTGCGCCATTTCTTATTGTTTTTGTCCATCTTTGTGATCTACTTCTTTGTTTTGCTTTTTATATAGGCTGAAGCCCATTATTCATTTATCAACAAGAGTTCAGCACGCTTATACGCACGGTTTTATATCGTTATATCAAACATTTTATCTATATGAAATTATGAAAGATAAAGTACAAAGTCATTGAATGAGCAGCCGCTAAGATAGGTCGTACTTTTTTATTTTAATAGTTTGACTGTAAAGCCTACTTTCATGAGATTATCGTTATAATGGTACATTCTACTTATATAAGATATTTGCTTGAAATAACTACCGGGTGTAATTTCTGGATGAAATAGGGTGGCTATCTGGCTCCAGAAGACTCTTCCTGAAATAGACTGGGAATGAATGAATTTCTACAGGTAGATATTTGATAATATTTTTATGTTTTTATTATCACATATTTGGAACAATGGTGGCATAGTACGAACAAATCTCGAAGGCTGTCGCCAAAGTTGTCAAAAGTTTTGATTACTTTTCATGGTCGACAGTTTTTTTGTGTTATTTCATGTGGGCCTAATTTGATTACATTACTAACGTGGCTGTTTCTATCAACATATCCTTTTAACATATTTATATGGCAAATTTGTTTTTGTTTTCTGCTCCCAGGAGTATTGATGATATAATATAAATCACTTACTTTGTTTTCACCTCTGTGATTATAATAGTACTTAGCCTGAACAGGAGTTTGGAGTAAGGGCGAAAGAGCCAGAACTATATCACCAGATTGAAAAATTATTTCCTTTATATTTATGTCACACATTCATTTCAGGCTTGACTGAGTAGATTGAGGATTAGTTCACGCAACCTTACAAGCCTTGACAAGCCTTGACAACGTGTATTTAAAATCAGGAACAGGATCGAGAACATTCATTTCTGTCTTCATTTGAAAGCAGCTTATCTTTTAATAATTTATTACTCCACAGGCAATGTGTCCGAAAACTAGTTCAGAGGGCCTAAAGATTATAAAACTAATCCCCTAACAACAAATAACGGAAACCAAATATGGACCATGGTCTCAATCTTTTCCGGTGTCAAATTAATATGACCGAATCATACCTTTCCAAAGTTTGATGAATTCTTTCTAGAGCCCATTGGCTTTCTGGGTGATATGCAGAATACTTGAATGGCTGGATGTTTAATTCATGCATAACTTGCTAGAACATTTCCAGACTTAAAACATGACCCTTGACGATAATTATAGAGATACTATAATATAACATCAGTAGCTTACAGGTTATAACCATGGGGTTAAATCTTGATGAAAACGGATGGACCTAAGGACAACCTTAGTTACATGTGTCATGTATTATTACATTTCCAATAAGCGAATATATTGTTGTATAGTGTGTATCTTATGAATTATGTATCATGAATCTGGATGAAACAAAAGTATACAGACGCCCCAGTTATAAACGTGTATATGCTGTGGTCACTGAGCAAATGTGCTAATTGTAAGACATTTTTAGCAAGCAATTGAGGAAGGAGTTTTGTAATTAGTCATCTTGCGTTTACCACAACCACATCCTACAACCAAAATGTATGTGTTCCGTGTATGATAATAATTGTTAACTGCCAACACAATTTAGGTACAGTCTTCCTCCAGAATGGAATTATAATGACCAATTTAAGCACTTCATGGAATTTTCAATCACAAAGAACGACTACAAAAGTAAAGAAACCCAGTCGATTTCCGAAGTGTTTTCACTTCTGGACATAAAACGTCAGTGCCTCTTTTAAAATAGACCAACATATACAGATTCTGAAGATCTAGTTTTCATAAATAGACTGTAGTTCACAGAATGTAATAAGTGAATTTTTGCTACTGAATTAATCGAATTATAAGATGTACCAACAGTGTTAAATGATTGTAATGAAAATGAGAAAAACGTTTTGAGAAATCGGAAAAGCAAACTAATCCTTACAAGAGATACAGCGATTTGGTAAAATATATATATATATATATATATATATATATATATATATATATATATATATATATATATATATATATATATATATATACATATATATATATATATATGTGTGTGTGTGTGTGTGTTTTGTAATTGATAAATACTGAATGAAACACAAAAATACACGAGAGTGTGGGAAAAGCGTCAATGGAAGATTGAAGTATTTTCAAAAATGAATTCCATATTTATTTCCCAATTTTCATATATTTCATTCCGATTTAAAAGACTTTACCCGTGCAGCACACTATGCTTGTCGTGCAGCTCAGTTTAGCTCTCTCGTGAGTCAGGATTGTTACCAACGTTTAACGCGATACCACTCTGCAAGGTTAATAGGTTAACGCACACTGTCGAAAATGAAATGACTTCACACTTTCTTCGCTACATGGTAGTTAATCATATTTTGAAATGTTCTCACTGGCCCTCATTTAACAAGTGCTCGCCTATGAAATCTGCTCATCAAGGTTAGAGTTATCAACTGAGACACATGGAATGACGTTATTCTTATGCATCTTTGGGCTTTGTGAAGATTAACTGATTTCTATCAATGACAACATATCTGTCATCTGGCAATTAAACATTTTGTCAGACTTCAAGTTTCCCGTATTTGGAGAACTATATTTATAGTCAAGGGCAAAATCATTTACGTTTCATTTTGTTTCATCTTTGTTTGAAATGCCATTTGTAACGATCTTCATTCGTCTCTCATTTTTCGAAGTTTTCTTCCATTTATAAACGTATTTCTACTTTATTTATCTCCAATTATGTCTGTATTCTGTATTTTTATATCAACAAATTCTTTCATTTGTGTTATTGTGCTCTATGTGTACATTTATCCATTTTCTGTTGAACTCTCATTCGCACTGATTGCAATAATTTTGTTTCCCAAACTCTGTCTTGTCTTTAACTTCACTACACTATGAACACGTCTTGAACACCATCCATTATATTTGTGCAGTTCGATATTTGAATTTCTCTAACTACCTGTGTATTTAATGCTGAAAATTATATTGCAATATCCAGGTGTATCATCTTGATTAAGCTGATTCAGCTCGTGGAGATTGTAATTATGATGATTTCAATACTAATCCAAAATGTGAAAAATCAATCTGAAATGATTGTGTTCCACCAGCCCTGATCTGGACAAGTACAACAAGCATACATTATCAATGCAAATGTGATGAGTGTTTATTTATATGTAGCTTACAGTAATATTTGATCGTGCACAAAACGACATCTTAGTGTGTTTAAGAAAGAATTAGCTATCCTCTCTGGTCTTTTTAGCACGAACATGCGACCAAAATGTAGACGTGTTGAATGTGCATAACCCCTAAGAAGGAAGAAAAGATACCTCATACAGTCAGTTATCTCCACTAAACACATTCCTGTATCACTCACACACAGCAGCAGCGTTAAATGCAAGCAAAGACGTTTGTAGACCAAAACTCACCCCATGTATCATTACCCGGTAGTTTATTTTGTGTTCTTGGACATGAGGTAAAAGAAACTATTAACAGTTCATTAACAGTTCAGTAGTAAAAAATTTAGGTAGATAATTCATGAAATATATCAAACATCAATAAGAAGTAAAATACAATTACTTCACAATTAATTGCTTAGTAGGTGAATAACAAATATATAAAAGGAATTCATTTCAGCCAGACTACATCGCGAGATCGCGAGAGAGAGAGAGAGCGATCGAATATTAGATACAGTAGTTGACATACATGTTACTAAAGTACTCTAGATTATCCCAGACAGAGCTTGAAGTTTATTTCAATTCTGTACATGAAAGACAGAAAACAGCAGCAAACAAATTTTGTACTAAATTTGTAACACATTGAATACAAAAGGTTTGTCGATCCACTGTTAATCTTTCCTCTGTAAATAGACTTACGATAGACAGAGGCTACTCCGTTATGAAATGATATGGTCATAGATACAAAAGAAAAGACTGGGTAAGTAGCTAGAGTTATGAAATGATATCAATACAATAACAATGTAGTGACCATTTGAATCTTGATCACATAGAAAAAGAATATAGCACATTTAACAAAACTTTCTTTTAGTCTGCCTTATTTTAAAATGGATGTATGGATGATCGCAACAACATGATATAGAGAATACGCGATTTCTTATTGTGTTTTGCGTCACGAACAAGAGGGCAATGAAAAATGATGTTTGAAGTGAAACACATCATACCTGAGGAATTGATATCAGAGGTTTAGACGTTTTAAAGCAAAGCAAACCAAGCGAAAGAAACAAGAACAAACACGCATCTAGACTAAAGTTTCCATTTCAGTCAAATGCAATACACTTTGGTTGACTTGGATACTATTAGTATCACAGCACCTTCCCACCAGATACATCACTTTCAATTTCTGCCTACGCCACTGGACGATCTACAACTGGTGACTATGACGTAAGAAACTTCATTTTCTGCTTTAAATTGTTTCTACATTGCACGCATATTTTAATTTCGTTGCAAACATTTCTGCCATTGTTCAAAATATCTCTCTCAGTGGTGCTCCGATTAACTAGCTCTTAAAAAGATCGCTATCTTTCTTATTAATTTGAGTTCGATTCTTTGGAGAGTCAGAAATCTTGGACCTAATGGCATAACCCTAGTTGCAAGCATTGTTACAGAGCAGCAAACGCATCGTCTTTGATTTTGTTTAAAGCTGCGTTGTCGAAAATGATGTACAGACAATATCTAGCACTCATAAACAGTAGTAGTCTCTAACCATATTTGCATTTCAGTTTGATGTATAACATTTCATACATCAGTCATCTTGATAATTCTACCACACTAAAGCTACAATAGACAGCTTTAATAACAAAAAAGTACCATGTCAACGTTCCCATCTTTTTCATTTTGTCACTTTAACTGCTCAAATGTATTTGTCTACAAATGAATCTACAACTTTTTTTATAGACAGTTAATGACCTATAATATTTTTTCTGACACTAACCAATGTTACATGATACTTGTTGAGTGAATGCATTAATTCAAAGCTCCTGCAACTGACGGTATCTCCAGAAAGTAAAGTCTTACAATCACCAATGATAGAATCAGTACTGCAGATTATCTTCCTGTGCGATAGGGCTTTCTCCTCAATAGCACCTTCGAAGTGCCACTTTTAAAATGTTCTTTTGATTTAGTTTGTTTGTTTATTTTGTTCTATTATTTATGCTATTTTTGCTTTACTTTATTTGGGGGAGGGGGTCGTAGCACAGGAAAGTGCGTTATTAGCAATATGTAGCAACATGATGGCATTATTATATAGTAGTAAGGAAATTGCGCCAGCATTTATCCTGTGTATTTGTACAGCAGTTTATAGTTCCGAAATCTACCTAACGAGCCAGAAATATTATTAGCCTCCATTGATTTTTTGTTTTGTTTTCACAGGTTTTGAAATTTCAGTCTATACAATAAACTCCTTATAAAACGTTTTGAAATATTTACAGCTGCAACTTAATTATATACGGTGTTTAAAGACGGCCTAAAACTGTGAGGCATTTATTTATCGCCTTGTAAAGGAAATAATGTTTTCGTTGCATGTCATAACAGAAAAGATGGTTTAAAAACGTTTATGGATAGGATTCATATTTTTCATTCAAATCAACGAAAACAAATTAATACAGATGTGAGAGCTATAATGTTACGGAAATAAAATTAGACAAGTTGTATATCACTGACAGCCCATTTAGCAGTTTTGTCATTTTACTTTAGAAAGCCAGACTTAACAATGTTCTGTTGGATTAATCCTTCAACACTATTTCTCTCTTAATCTTTCTCTATTTGACACTTTTTGACAGCCTTTGCCATTTGGGTGTCCATATGATCAATTGTAAGACACTGTCCTGACTGGCTAAACGACGTTTTAAGACCACGGTATACAGTAAATTTTTGACACTAAGAATCACATTCAAATAAAATAAATCCATATAATATCAATAGTGATATTAGCCCAAAGCGGTTTTATATGTAGCAATGACTAAAAAGACTAAATAACCATGGGGTTAAATCTTGATGAAAACGGATGGACCTAAGGACAACCTTAGTTACATGTGTCATGTATTATTACATTTCCAATAAGCGAATATATTGTTGTATAGTGTGTATTATCTGAATTATGTATCATGGATCTGGATGAAACAAACGTATACCGACGCCCCAGTTATAAACGTGTATATGCTGTGGTCACTGAGCAAATGTGCTAATTGTAAGACATTTTTAGCAAGCAATTGAGGAAGGAGTTTTGTAATTAGTCATCTTGCGTTTACCACAACCACATCCTACAACCAAAATGTATGTGTTCCGTGTATGATAATAAATGTTAACTGCCAACACAATTTAGGTACAGTCTTCCTCCAGAATGGAATTATAATGACCAATTTAAGCACTTCATGGAATTTTCAATCACAAAGAACGACTACAAAAGTAAAGAAAACCAGTCGATTTCCGAAGTGTTTTCACTTCTGGACATAAAACGTCAGTTCCTCTTTTAAAATAGACCAACATATACAGATTCTGAAGATCTAGTTTTCATAAATAGACTGTAGTTCACAGAATGTAATAAGTGAATTTTTGCTACTGAATTAATCGAATTATAAGATGTACCAACAGTGTTAAATGATTGTAATGAAAATGAGAAAAACGTTTTGAGAAATCGGAAAAGCAAACTAATCCTTACAAGAGACACAGCGATTTGGTAAACCATATATATATATATATATATATATATATATATATATATATATATATATATATATATATATATATATATATGTGTGTGTGTGTGTGTGTGTGTGTGTGTGTGTGTGTGTGTGTTTTGTAATTGATAAATATTGAATGAAACACAAAAATACACGAGAGTGTGGGAAAAGCGTCAATGGAAGATTGAAGTATTTTCAAAAATGAATTCCATATTTATTTCCCAATTTTCATATATTTCATTCCGATTTAAAAGACTTTACCCGTGCAGCACACTATGCTTGTCGTGCAGCTCAGTTTAGCTCTCTCGTGAGTCAGGATTGTTACCAACGTTTAACGCGATACCACTCTGCAAGGTTAATAGGTTAACGCACACTGTCGAAAATGAAATGACTTCACACTTTCTTCACTACATGGTAGTTAATCATATTTTGAAATGTTCTCACTGGCCCTCATTTAACAAGTGCTCGCCTATGAAATCTGCTCATCAAGGTTAGAGTTATCAACTGAGACACATGGAATTACGTTATTCTTATGCACCTTTGAGCTTTGTGAAGATTAACTGATTTCTATCAATGACAAAATATCTGTCATCTGGCAATTTAAACATTTTGTCAGACTTCAAGTTTCCCGTATTTGGAGAACTATATTTATAGTCAAGGGCAAAATCATTTACGTTTCATTTTGTTTCATCTTTGTTTGAAATGCCATTTGTAACGAACTTCATTCGTCTCTCATTTTTCGAAGTTTTCTTCCATTTATAAACGTATTTCTACTTTATTTATCTCCAATTATGTCTGTATTCTGTATTTTTATATCAACAAATTCTTTCATTTGTGTTATTGTGCTCTATGTGTACATTTATCCATTTTCTGTTGAGCTCTCATTCGCACTGATTGCAATAATTTTGTTTCCCAAACTCTGTCTTGTCTTTAACTTCACAACACTATGAACACGTCTTGAACACCATCCATTATATTTGTGCAGTTCGATATTTGAATTTCTCTAACTACCTGTGTATTTAATGCTGAAAATTATATTGCAATATCCAGGTGTATCATCTTGATTAAGCTGATTCAGCTCGTGGAGATTGTAATTATGATGATTTCAATACTAATCCAAAATGTGAAAAATCAATCTGAAATGATTGTGTTCCACCAGCCCTGATCTGGACAAGTACAACAAGCATACATTATCAATGCAAATGTGATGAGTGTTTATTTATATGTAGCTTACAGTAATATTTGATCGTGCACAAAACGACATCTTAGTGTGTTTAAGAAAGAATTAGCTATCCTCTCTGGTCTTTTTAGCACGAACATGCGACCAAAATGTAGACGTGTTGAAGGAAGAAAAGATACCTCATACAGTCAGTTATCTCCACTAAACACATTCCTGTATCACTCACACATAGCAGCAGCGTTAAATGCAAGCAAAGACGTTTGTAGACCAAAACTCACCCCATGTATCATTACCCGGTAGTTTATTTTGTGTTCTTGGACATGAGGTAAAAGAAACTATTAACAGTTCAGTAGTAAACAATTTAGGTAGATAATTCATGAAATATATCAAACATCAATAAGAAGTAAAATACAATTACTTCACAATTAATTGCTTAGTAGGTGAATAACAAATATATAAAAGGAATTCATTTCAGCCAGACTACATCGCGAGATCGCGAGAGAGAGAGAGCGATCGAATATTAGATACAGTAGTTGACATACATGTTACTAAAGTACTCTAGATTATCCCAGACAGAGCTTGAAGTTTATTTCAATTCTGTACATGAAAGACAGAAAACAGCAGCAAACAAATTTTGTACTAAATTTGTAACACATTGAATACAAAAGGTTTGTCGATCCACTGTTAATCTTTCCTCTGTAAATAGACTTACGATAGACAGAGGCTACTCCGTTATGAAATGATATGGTCATAGATACAAAGGAAAAGACTGGGTAAGTAGCTAGAGTTATGAAATGATATCAATACAATAACAATGTAGTGACCATTTGAATCTTGATCACATAGAAAAAGAATATAGCACATTTAACAAAACTTTCTTTTAGTCTGCCTTATTTTAAAATGGATGTATGGATGATCGCAACAACATGATATAGAGAATACGCGATTTCTTATTGTGTTTTGCGTCATGAACAAGAGGGCAATGAAAAATGATGTTTGAAGTGAAACACATCATACCTGAGGAATTGATATCAGAGGTTTAGACGTTTTAAAGCAAAGCAAACCAAGCGAAAGAAACAAGAACAAACACGCATCTAGACTAAAGTTTCCATTTCAGTCAAATGCAATACACTTTGGTTGACTTGGATACTATTAGTATCACAGCACCTTCCCACCAGATACATCACTTTCAATTTCTGCCTACGCCACTGGACGATCTACAACTGGTGACTATGACGTAAGAAACTTCATTTTCTGCTTTAAATTGTTTTTACATTGCACGCATATTTTAATTTCGTTGCAAACATTTCTGCCATTGTTCAAAATATCTCTCTCAGTGGTGCTCCGATTAACTAGCTCTTAAAAAGATCGCTATCTTTCTTATTAATTTGAGTTCGATTCTTTGGAGAGTCAGAAATCTTGGACCTAATGGCATAACCCTAGTTGCAAGCATTGTTACAGAGCAGCAAACGCATCGTCTTTGATTTTGTTTAAAGCTGCGTTGTCGAAAATGATGTACAGACAATATCTAGCACTCATAAACAGTAGTAGTCTCTAACCATATTTGCATTTCAGTTTGATGTATAACATTTCATACATCAGTCATCTTGATAATTCTACCACACTAAAGCTATAATAGACAGCTTTAATAAGAAAAAATGTACCATGTCAACGTTCCCATCTTTTTCATTTTGTCACTTTAACTGCTCAAATGTATTTGTCTACAAATGAATCTACAACTATTTTATAGACGGTTAATGACCTGTAATCTTTTTCTGACACTAGCCAATGTTACATGATACTTGTTGAGTGAATGCATTAATTCAAAGCTCCTGCAACTGACGGTATCTCCAGAAAGTAAAGTCTTACAATCACCAATGATAGAATCAGTACTGCAGATTATCTTCCTGTGCGATAGGGCTTTCTCCTCAATAGCACCTTCGAAGTGCCACTTTTAAAATGTTCTTTTGATTTAGTTTGTTTGTTTATTTTGTTCTATTATTTATGCTATTTTTGCTTTACTTTATTTGGGGGAGGGGGTCGTAGCACAGGAAAGTACGTTATTAGCAATATGTAGTAACATGATGGCATTATTATATAGTAGTAAGGAAATTGCGCCAGCATTTATCCTGTGTATTTGTACAGCAGTTTATAGTTCCGAAATCTACCTAACGAGCCAGAAATATTATTAGCCTCCATTGATTTTTTGTTTTGTTTTCACAGGTTTTGAAATTTCAGTCTATACAATGCACTCCTTATAAAACTTTTTGAAATATTTACAGCTGCAACTTAATAATATACGGTGTTTAAAGACGGCCTAAAACTGTGAGGCATTTATTTATCGCCTTGTAAAGGAAGTAATGTTTTCGTTGCATGTCATAACAGAAAAGATGGTTTAAAAACGTTTATGGATAGGATTCATATTTTTCATTCAAATCAACAAAGACAAATTAATACAGATGTGAGAGCTATAATGTTATGGAAATAAAATTAGACAAGTTGTATATCACTGACAGCCCATTTAGCAGTTTTGTCATTTTACTTTAGAAAGCCAGACTTAACAATGTTCTGTTGGATTAATCCTTCAACACTATTTCTCTCTTAATCTTTCTCTATTTGACACTTTTTGACAGCCTTTGCCATTTGGTTGTCCATATGATCAATTGTAAGACACTGTCCTGACTGGCTAAACGACGTTTTAAGACCACGGTATACAGTAAATTTTTGACACTAAGAATCACATTCAAATAAAATAAATCCATATAATATCAATAGTGATATTAGCCCAAAGCGGTTTTATATGTAGCAATGACTAAAAAGACTAAATAACCATGGGGTTAAATCTTGATGAAAACGGATGGACCTAAGGACAACCTTAGTTACATGTGTCATGTATTATTACATTTCCAATAAGCGAATATATTGTTGTATAGTGTGCATTATCTGAATTATGTATCATGGATCTGGATGAAACAAAAGTATACAGACGTCCCAGTTATAAACGTGTATATGCTGTGGTCACTGAGCAAATGTGCTAATTGTAAGACATTTTTAACAAGCAATTGAGGAAGGAGTTTTGTAATTAGTCATCTTGCGTTTACCACAACCACATCCTACAACCAAAATGTATGTGTTCCGTGTATGATAATAAATGTTAACTGCCAACACAATTTAGGTACAGTCTTCCTCCAGAATGGAATTATAATGACCAATTTAAGCACTTCATGGAATTTTCAATCACAAAGAACGACTACAAAAGTAAAGAAACCCAGTCGATTTCCGAAGTGTTTTCACTTCTGGACATAAAACGTCAGTGCCTGTTTCAAAATAGGCCAATATATACAGATTCTGAAGATCTAGTTTTCATAGATAGACTGTAGTTCACAGAAAAACTGTAATAAGTGAAATTTAGATACTGAATAAATCGAATAATTATATGTGCCAACAGTGTTAAATGATTGTAATGAAAATGAGAAAAACTTTTTGAGAAAACGGAAAAGCAAACTAATCCTTACAAGATATACAGCGATTTGGTAAACCATATATATATATATATATATATATATATATATATATATATATATATATATATATATATATATATATATATATATATATATATATATATATATGTGTGTGTGTGTGTGTGTGTGTGTGTGTGTGTGTGTCTTTTGTAATAGATAAATATTGAACGAAACACAAAAATACACGAGAGTGTGGGCAAAGCGTCAATGGAAGATTTAAGTATTTTAAAAAATGAATTCCATATTTATTTCCCAATCTTCAAATATTTCATTCCGATTTAAAAGACTTTACCCGTGCAGCACACTACCCTTGTCGTGCAACTCAGTTTAACTCTCTGGTGAGTCAGGATTGTTACCAACGCTTAACATCATACCACCCTGCATGGAAAATTGGTTATGTCACACTGTCCAAAATTAAATGACTTTCCACTTTCTTCACTACATGGTAATTAATCATATTTTGAAATGTTCACACTGGCCCTCATTTAACAAATGCTCGACTATGAAATCTGCTATCTGCTCATCAATGTTAGAGTTATCAACTGAGATACAAGGAATTACGTGATCATTATGCACCTTCGGGCTTTGTAAAGATTAACTAACTTATATAAATGACAACATATCTGTCTTCTGGCAATTTAAACATTTTGTCAGACTTCAAGTTTCCCCTATTTGGAGAACTATATTTATTGTCAAGGGCAAAATCATTTACGTTTCATTTTGTTTCATCTTTGTTTGAAATACCATTTGTGACGCTCTTCATTCTTCTCTCATGTTTTGAAGTTTTCTTCCATTTATAAAAGTATTTCTACTTTATTTATCTCCAATTATGTGTGTACTCTGTATTTTTATATCAACAAATTCGTTCATTTGTGTTCTTTTGCTCTATCTGTACATTTGTCCATTTTCTATTGAACTCTCATTCGCACTGATTGCAATAATTTTGTTTCCCAAATCCTGTCTTGTCTTTAACTTCACAACACTATTAACACGTCTTGAACACCATCCATTATATTTGTGCAGTTCGACATTTGGATTAGTCTAACTACATGTGTATGTAATACTGAAAATTATCTTGCAATATCCAGGTGTATCATCTTGATTAAGCTGATTCAGCTCGTGGAGATTGTAATTATGATGATTTCAATACTAATCCAAAATGTGAAAAATCAATCTGAAATGATTGTGTTCCACCAGCCCTGATCTGGACAAGTACAACAAGCATACATTATCACTGAAAATGTGATGAGTGTTTATTTATATGTAGCTTACAGTATTATTTGATCGTGCACAAAACGACATCTTAGTGTGTTTAAGAAAGAATTAGCTATCCTCTCTGGTCTTTTTAGCACGAACATGCGACCAAAATGTAGACGTGTTGAATATGCATAACCCCTAAGAAGGAAGAAAAGATACCTCATACAGTCAGTTATCTCCACTAAACACATTCCTGTATCACTCACACATAGCAGCAGCGTTAAATGCAAGCAAAGACGTTTGTAGACCAAAACTCACCCCATGTATCATTACCCGGTAGTTTATTTTGTGTTCTTGGACATGAGGTAAAAAGAAACTATTAACAGTTCAGTAGTAAACAATTTAGGTAGATAATTCATGAAATATATCAAACATCAATAAAAAGTAAAATACAATTACTTCACAATTAATTGCTTAGTAGGTGAATAACAAATATATAAAAGGAATTCATTTCAGCCAGACTACATCGCGAGATCGAGCGATCGCGAGAGAGAGAGAGAGCGATCGAATATTAGATACAGTAGTTGACATACATGTTATTAAAGTACTCTAGATTATCCCAGACAGAGCTTGAAGTTTATTTCAATTCTGTACATGAAAGACAGAAAACAGCAGCAAATAAATTTTGTACTAAATTTGTAACACATTGAATACAAAAGGTTTGTCGATCCACTGTTAATCTTTCCTCTGTAAATAGACTTACGATAGACAGAGGCTACTCCGTTATGAAATGATATGGTCATAGATACAAAAGAAAAGACTGGGTAAGTAGTAGAGTTATGAAATGATATCAATACAATAACAATGTAGCGACCATTTGAATCTTGATCACATAGAAAAAGAATATAGCACATTTAACAAAACTTTCTTTTAGTCTGCCTTATTTTGATATGGATGTATGGATGATCGCAACAACATAATATAGAGAACAAGCAGCAGGGGGGGGCGAATCCGACATTTTGTCCAATCGTCATTTGGCTTAATTAATACTTTCTGCACTCAACGATCTAGTGTCGTCAGCGCCTGGTAAAAAAAAAACGACGTCGTCGTTGGGGGATCGTCCAAACGTCATTTGGTTTAATTAACACCTTCTGCGCGTCGATCCCCAGCGTCGTCAGCGTCCGGTAAGCACATCGACGACCGCGTCGATGTCATCGCCCCCCCTGCTGCTAAGTGGTTATTTACAATGAAAATTATTTACAACTAACCGAATATTTGGTCAAGTCCGATACGATATCGTGTCCGAGGGTCATGTAAATTTATCGTTACAAATCCATGTGGGGTCGACTGAGCATGACTAAAAAAGTTTCGAAAACCATTAAAGTCCATGTCACCGCCGCACCATGTCTGCCAAATATTTCGTAGCGTGTGTGTATCAACGCCGTTGAATACAGCAAGAATATTGCAGTTGTCTCTGATTACTTTTGGAATCTGAGTGTATCGTTGAGTGACATATATCACGTCAGTGTTTTTATGCCTGCCTCTGGAAAATATCCTAGCTGGGTTTTTTTGATTGTCTAACATAACATCATCGTACACGACTAGATTGTTAACGTCGCCATCAATATCATCAATACCTGGTGCATCATTGATATCTGTAATAAACTCAATAACATTTTTTTTAGCGATCGCTGATGCATTCTCGTTGAAATCTTTTAACACCTCGTAGCATCGTTGATCATCTACGCTAGGAGCAACCAAATACAACTTATCCCACTTCATCCATCTCATTATTAAATTGAGTAACAATTGCGTCTTGCCGGATCCAGATGGTCCGATGATAATCATCCGGATCTAGTTTGGTAACGCTGCAACATGCTTAACTAGTTCTCTTGTTTTAGTCGCCGAAAAATCAATTATATTCATATCTCTATACATAAATTATGGATCTATATTGTGTGAAGTGTAGAGTACGTACTGGCACAAATGATATGACAACCGCTACAACAAGAAATAACAGATCGGCCCTTACTGGTAAGTGTGCACAATGCGGTACAAAGAAATTTAGATTTATTTCTATTAAACCCGGGGATGTTTTAAAAAAAAGCGAGGAGGTGATATTGCAGCCAGGTTATCAAAACTCCCCGGAACCCCGTGGGCAAAGTATCCAGGAGAAAAGCACCTCCCAGGATATAGCTACTGTGGCCCCGGAACACGATTAGATATCAGACTCGATGATCAAAATCAACCCAAACCCGGTGAGTACCCAATAAACGCTATCGATAAGGCGTGTCATGCTCATGATGTTGCTTACAAAAGTAGCGATCTGCAACAGCGTCATATCGCGGACGTAAAATTAATTCACGCGTTAAATACTATTCCTGATAAATCCGTCAAAGAAAAATTGGCCTCATGGTTGGTAAAATCGGCTATGAAAGGTAAATTAATGATGGGCGCTGGTAATTAATAACAACATGGAATCCATCTATTATTCTCCGAGAGGATACTGGAAGGGGAAGGCCGCAATTGGTAAGCTTGCAAGCGCTGCAAAGGTAACAAAGGCAACTGCGGCTAATTGGTTATCCAAACAGGCTATATGGCAAATCTATCTACCACCGCCTAAACAAATCAACTTCTCGCGCTTTGATGTCAGCGTACCTAATGAAGTTCATCAGGCTGATATACTATTTTTGCCGCATGACAACGGTTACAAATACGCGCTAACCGTAGTTGATGTTGCGAGTCGATACAAACAAGCGGAGCCGTTAAAAACAAAGTCAGCAACTGAAGTAGCCGCTGCGTTTGAAAGAATTTATCGAAGAGGTCCTCTGCGCTGGCCAAATCTACTACAAGTTGATCCCGGTAGTGAATTTCGCGGCGCTGTTTTATCAACGCTGAAACATCATAGCGTCGCGATACGACGAGGTCATACTGCGCTACATCGTGATCAGGCAATTGTTGAACGATTCAATCGGACTCTTGCTGAACGGTTATTTGGATATCAATACGCGAAGGAATTCATCCAAGAAAAACGATCTCGTGAATGGGTCAAAAGGTTGCCAGGCGTAATTTCAGCGTTAAATAACGAGATTACCCGAGCAATCAACATGAAGCCCAGCGACGCGATTAAATACGAGTATATACCCGGAAGATCAAAAATAAATAGCGTTTCCAAGCCGATTCTTGGCGATGTCACTGTTAGATATCTATATGAACCAGGAGAGCTTGAAGGCGGTAAAAAAAGGGCTACTGATCCTATTTGGAGTGTTACCACACATAACATATCAACGATAACACGATCAACTGGTAGACCACCGATCTACAAACTGGATTCAACTGCTCCTCAGCGCGGATTTACACGCGAGCAACTACAAGTGATACCTGACGATACTCAATTACCCCCGCGTGGTCTTAACTAGCGCCGTTGCGTCTATTGCACTCAAGACAGGTCAACCTTACATTGTTTTTAACATGACCGAGACTGTTATCGATCCTGTCCACGGTAAATTGGCGAGCGTCTTTATCCGAATAGCGCCAACTCATTATACAATTACAACTCGCGCAGTGATTATTCTGTTGTTGTCGTAACGCAATTATTAATTCGGCATCAATATCAAAACGCCGCTGTTTTTTTTTATCCTGTTGGCGGTAACCCGAGAGTTTTCTATCAATGACGCTTGCATCGATGGTGACTTTGTCGCCGGCTTCGTCGGTGGCTTCGTCAATAACAATTCTTCGAAGCTGATTTATTCTCCGTACTCGGGACACTGCAAGATAGACTAGATTCGACCATTCGATGCGATTATCAACCATCCAAACAATTGTGTCCGTGATGGTTAGTCCCTGCGAGGAATGTATTGTCGTTGCGTATCCTAGCGTCCACGGGGATTTATCAGCACGTAGCGCGTCCTCAACGACGCTGATATCAACGAGCACGATATCATTCAGCACGAGAATTTGTTTTTTTGTCCCTGACGCTGTCGGGGCCGGGATTTCAACTTCAATGTTCTGCCGCCGTGTATCCGCGGGTCTATAACATAACGGCACTGGACGCGTTGGAAACTTTTCCTTATGCAACGTAAACAACCTCCGCTGAAGTGTGTCTCTGACTATCTTTCTGCTCGCTACAATTAAATCGTTTGGTTTCCATGTTTCCCAGAATTCATTTAACGGCGTTTCCGGAATCACCTCGCGGATTATTTCACAATGAATTCTATCCGGCTGTAATCTGAATAATTTTTTAACCTCGCGCAGTTGTTCATCAAGTGCTCGGTAATCAGTATCGGTTTCTTCATAATAGTCCACAAAACCCCTTAACCAATCATGTGGACCCTCGCCGACAAATGGTGGTGGTTGGCCATGATCCCCACACATGATTACCGCTCTATTCGCGAGCAGCAACCAATCAAGAAACATTTGTAAAACGTCTAACGAAACAGTACATATTTCGTCCCAGATGATAACCTCGGGAATAAATTTTTCCCCCATTCGATCAGGAGTCCACTCACCGCCGCTGTCTCGAAAAAAGCTGTGATAAGTAACGGCGTCAACATTTCGTTATTTTATCTCTCGCGCTAGTCTATGGGTCGGTGTAAGCACGATTATACTTGCCCGCGTTCAAAATAATTCAATTGCCCGAGTCGTCTTTCCTGACCCGCCACAGCCGCTTAAATAAACTGTTTTGTGTCTACAAATTGGATCAGAACACGGTGGTGCATCAGACCATTCTGACAATTTATCACCGCGTAGGTAGTTGTTTTCAACGGTGACATCCGCTGACGGGGAATAATCGCGTCGTATTTCTTTTTTAATTCTCCATGTACCCCAACTCTCGTCCGGACTAGTAAACTCGGCTACGTTTCCCTTATACTTTACGTTAATATAAAATGAATCAACGGCTACTCTAACCGCGGTGTCGGGAAATCTATTTATCATCGAGAATAAATTGATAGCGGCGTAACCCAGCATAGACGCCCTCAAATGTGGATATGCTGGGCTGTCTCCATCGCTGTAGGTAACAACTGTACCCAACCTTGTTCCATTGGACAAGAAAGCTGCTTCACAGTTCACGTATCTATTTTTTGCCACTGCGTCCTTGATTACGAAATCATATTCTGCGTCATCTATAATCAGCCGTGAGCAATATCGTTTGTAGTCGTGGTTTTTTCCACCTTGTGTGAACTTACCAATTATTCTTCTACCGAGATCTTTTGCCTCGCGGTTTCGTTGGTTGAATATTCTCCTGGACCATTCGATGATATATTCCTCGTCGGCATCGATGTGTTTTCTGGATTCGTCAATTATGCTATCTAGACGCTCCGGTTCTGGTAACCAGACTGCAGTCTGCGCCCGGTATGATATAATCGCGTCACTGACAATCAACGAAACTAGCATGCTACAATCAATCATATACCGTAGCAGCGCTATTGGCAGCCACTTCTTTTCAGTCATGTGTCTACCGATCCAAATATAACAACAGCGATGAAGTCCTGCTGCGAATTCAAATGATACTATGCGAGCGAATCCCGTTAAATCAAAATCAGGCAGTGGTCCATTAATAGCAACACGAGTCATTTCATGTCTGGGGTGTCCAAATCGTTTGAAATATTCAGCGGCGGATCCATACCCGAGAAAACTCGCTGGATAACAGGCAACCATATCAACCGAGATCATAGCGTCGCGGTTGTATTCAGTGTTCCATAGTCCACCGTGATAGTATTCCAAACAACTGGATTGTACATCCGGTAGAAATTCCTTGCGCGTTGGTCTCCACGCATTTTTCCTTGCTGCAACATGAGCTACAACCGATGGAATCGTAAAACAATTTGTTAGCAGTTGTTCATCATGCTCCTCAAATTCTATGGCGGTTTTTTTCATCCTGTTGTGAAATGCTTCAGTGCGATATAATTCACCGTTTGGTCTTACAAACTGATCAAAGGTATCCGCATCGTTTTCAGCGCTGCGAAGTAACCACACTGATACAGGGTCGTTTTTACACAAGTAGGCAATAGCATCAAATAGTTTTCTATCCGCGAGAAAACCATCCTTGGAGAATTCTTCGGGTATATACTTTACTGTTCTATCCCGTGGAAATATTGTGATCGCGGGCGTCCATGCGTGTTCGTTATGATCAATACTTTTGATTGGGGCTCCATTTGATTTGTACTTCGATTCGTATAATACTTCACCGGTTATCGTTGTAACGGTTATTGGAAATCTCAGCGATGTTTCTAATCTCGCTAAGTCGCTGATGGTTGCTCCACGCTCTTTTACGGTTAGTTCCCACTGGTTGATTTTGCTACGTCGTAAATCAGTCAATTTGTTTCCTCGACATGCATTTGTAAAATGCTCTATTATTCGTTCTGCTACACAATTTATCCCCGTTGACTGTCTCATTGGTTTCAGTTTTCCGATATCAGGTTTCTTATTTAACGGGTATATTCCATAAACAACTGCTGTTTCAGGATACGCTCGTTCATAGTATGGTCTGTCAATTCCAGTTAACAGCCCCGGCTTGGAGTCGCGGCTAACAATAACTGTTTTCTTGTCGCTGAGAACTGGTTCAAATTTATCACGTATGATCCAATCGCCTGATTCCACCCGGACAATGAATTTTACTCTAAAGAAATACTTTTTACCGTCAAGTTGTGATATTATCGTTGCTGCGCGTTTGTCGTTCATGGTAGCATCAACAACGCCATCAATTCGAAATGTTGACCAACTATGAGATGCACCATCACGCTTGAATTCATTAATACAATCACGTATTTTATTCAACAGGGTTCTATCGTTTATTAACGCTTTTGGTGCGTCCTTGAGGACTCTGTCGAGATTGAATTTAATATTTTTCCAGGGCTTAATTACTGCTATTCTCTCGAACTCCTCATCCATATAATTAAAACAAGTATTTAAATAAAAGAATATAGTATAATGAATAAATGCAAATGGTTGATGATTGGGTCGACAACCCCGTGCAATAAATCATGTAGAGGTGAATTTTGCGGGTATCATTTACAAAGCGTTCGTAATGGTTCTCTTGGCCCCCTCCCGTGCTTGGTTTGCCGCGTTGGTGTAAGAGGAAAATCGCAGTTGTGTATTAATTGTGGCGGAAAGCGATACAGAGAGTTAAAACGCTATTATGACAAACGAATAAAAAACGCCGTCATTGACCCCACCGCTGACTCCGTCATCAAAACCCCCCAAGACTATGTTGAAAGATTTATAATTAAACCAAATAATAAATTAGACAAGTAGTATTATTATATAAATGGACCAAGAATTTCAGCCGCATCCCCTGCTCGTCAATTACGAGGCATCTCGCGACGGCGTTGTTAGAAATTGTAGACTAAAAAAACCGGTTGGATGGAAAAACAATCACGGGTATTTAATGTTTACTGCTGGAGGGAAAAAATATCTCTGTCACAGAATCATCTATGAATGTTTCCACGGATTGATCAAAGATAGTCTCGTTATTGATCACATTGATTCTAATTATCAAAATAACAGACTGTGTAATCTGCAAGCTATATCTCAGAGTGAAAATATTAAAAAAGGCCAGACTGGTAAGTACTCAAAAGCAGCAAGGGGCGTCAAATCATTTGATACGTCAACGCACGAGGAAAAAATATTTCAGTCAATGAATGAGGCAGGAAAATATTTTGACATTTGTAGCGCCTCAGTACGACTTGTTGCAGAACGAGTATATCAAACAGCTTTCTCAAGTAAAAACGGACATAGAATTCGATTTTCATATCTGAAGGGGAATAACTCGTGAGGGTATGACGAAGTCACCATGATAGAGTTATGCTGTCACGTGATTTGCAAATATAGTCGTCTGTTTCAATGTAAATGAGTTACCTATGCGCGTTCACCTGGAACGCACCACGTGCTTATATTTTTTAAAAACTCGTTATTTGTTAGGTGCGTCCGTAGTCCGATGCAAACATGTTTGACTATGAAACTCGAGTCAACAATTTACGGGTTCGCGCCTCGCAGCGGGCAATTGCCTGGCGGGAAACGGTCAGATGTTTTTTTTTCTATATAATTGTGGGGGAGGGGATAAAGCCCCTTCGTTGAAGTTCAAAACGAACCAAAACGCAGCCCACACTATCATTCATAGTGTGCGCGGTTGGTTTTTTCCAACTACGCAACCATGATTGATTTTTATGGGTTGCGTTTTGGTTCGGTTGAGTGCAAACCACGCCCCCGTCAGTCCATGTATGCCTGCAATCTGCCACAACACTCGAGTGGAGATTTACGGCATTGTACTGTCCATGTATGCCTGCAATCTGCCACAACACTCGAGTGGAGATTTACGGCATTGTACTGTCCATGTATGCCTGCAATCTGCCACAACACTCGAGTGGAGATTTACGGCATTGTACTGTCCATGTATGCCTGCAATCTGCCACAACACTCGAGTGGAGATTTACGGCATTGTACTGTCCATATGCCTGCAATCTGCCACAACACTCGAGTGGAGATTTACGGCATTGTACTGTCCATACAAAAAACGGGGTCAAAAATGACCCCCAATAATTTTATTAAAATTTTTGATATTAGAAATAAGATGTTTATAAGAATATGGATCCCCAAGACATCAATAATATATTAACTGAGATTTCAAAATTAAAAAATCAAGGAATTGTATTATCTGATAGGCTCAACAGCGAGGAAATATTATCCGATTATGAGGCTATAAACGAGCAATCGAAGCGGGGGCGTTTTACGCTAGCCCGCGAGTATTCTTTTATAAAACGATTACAACATACAATTAATGAGAACCTGTATGGCAATGACGTAAGCGTATTCATTGGGTTATTCACTGCCGTTGAAACAATACGAAAAAAACTCGGGCAGCTTTATGAAAAACGCCGCGAGATCTCTAGTAAGATTAAAAACATTAGGAGGATCATAGACGAAACCCCTGTGGGGAGCCTCAGCTTGAAGTTACCTGTGCCCACGTCGCGTGACGAAGTCGGCATACCAATGTAACATTATATATATGTGATGTACACAATGACAGGATATATTTCTGCCACCATGGAAAGACCCGGCGGAAAATTTTATTTGAAATTGCGGATCAATTTACAATAATGGTAGGTGAATCACTTACTACTCGGCTAGCCAGAGAGCGGCTAGCAGCGCTTAGAAAGTTTATACCGTTACGAGACAGAGTGAGAGAGAAACTTCAAACGCGACAACAAATGCAAACTGATTTTGCTGTTGGAAGTGAACAGTTATTTGCCCCGGTAACTAAAGCGACTAAGGATGTTACAGCGGCAACAGAACGAGCAATATATGGAGATATTCCTAAGGAGGGCGAACGGAAAGAGGCGCCTCTTCTTCCTGTACTTGAAAAGATAGCAGCAGAGACAGAACAAACACAGCAACGGATAAAACAACTTTCCAGTGATATAAAAACCCAACGAGAGTATGATCGATTAGCTGATATTGATGATTCTGAACAGGGTGATGTTGGTGAACTTCAAAAAATTTCCACTCAAAGAGGGGTTCCCTTTATAGATCAACTCACTGAAGAGGCTATAACACAAATAAAACGACCTCAATTACTGAAATCCGACGATTATAGGATTTTTGGTAATTTTGCCGCTCAAAGCTATTATTCAAGAAATGACTTTTTAAAAGACGAGTATAAAAACAGTAATATAAAACGAGATGACTGGGTTAATTGGTTGTATAAAACGAATAAAGGGGTTGATCGCTTGCATACAAAAGAATTGGGATATAAAGAATTTAGAAAAGGAATTGATGATTATGATATACAACAACAACAACAAGAAATACTACAACAGCAAAAAGAAGAAGTCCGAGAAAAACGTCAAAAAAAAGCTGGTTCTAAAAAGACAAGCGGAGAGGGGTATCCAAGTGGTAGTGGTCTAGTTGAAAACGCTAGTGTTACCTGTCCTGGTAGTGTTCTCAGTGATATATCACGGCTGGAAGTACTAATCGGAGGAAAACGAGCCGGAAATAACTCTCCGGAAATAATCAATGAGGCCGCTGATATTTGCAAGCGTTTATTTGCGGGCGGTATTATGGACGTTAATGCATATCGAACGCTCATAGACGAACTCGTGGATGATTAAAAAAATTATAAAATTATCGTTTTGTTAATTTTTGACTGTTTTTGGCCATTTTCTGACTGTTTTTTGCCATTTTTTGACTGTTTTTTGCTATTTTTTGAGGGCAAAAACCCCAGGAAATCATTTAGAGAAAATCGATGTTTTTGCTGAAAAATCGAAAAAAAACGACTATAGGCAACAAAAAACGACCAAAAATGACTAGAAATCAAGAAAAAACCAGAAAAAAACCGGATTTTTATCGAGGGCAAAAACCCAAGGAAATTTTGATAAAATTTATTCCGGTTTTTGATTCGGTGGGGGGGGGGGTGATCAATCACTGGTGATCACAATCACTAATTGGAAAACTGGTGTTTTTAATAAGGATGATCATACACTACAACCATGATAAACCAGTACTCGTCTACGTGGTAAACTCGCGATTGCCTGTTTACCGCGTGTACTATGGAGATGGTCTTGGTAGCACCATTGCGGGGTTATTCACAAGAATGGCTCCAAAAGTAGCGCCGTTAGCCAAACAATTAGGAATGAAGGCTATTGATGTTATTCGTGATAAGGGAATCAGCGCTATTGGAGATGTTGCCGGAAAGGCGCTTTCAGCCGCGCGGAACAAACTAATGTCGTTGGTGAGGAGAAAAAAACAGAAACCACCGGTGATGCCATCAACGACAGTGATGCCTGCGAATGTCAGTAAAGTAATAAATAACGCCGTGGAAGAAAAATTAGAGTCGTTGGCGGCTCAGTCATCCGCCGATGCGTCAACCAACGCGATCATTAACGCGATAGCGGGAAGTGGTCTTAAACAGAATTCAAAGAATTTACGACGAAAAAATCGCAATTGAAAACATCAACATGATAAATAATAAGATGTTTGCGCGAACCGCTGATCCCGCGTTTGATATGGATGCCCCAGTGCGCAGGGATGATTCTGTCCGTGATTATCAATATTATTCTTATTATGCAGCGCAACCTGACCTACGATCGCGAATTGAACTTCAAGTCCAAGATACCAGTAAATACTTTCTGCCGTGTGAAGCGTTTATCGAAATTGAGGGAGAACTCGTGACAAATGCCGCCGATAATGCACCATACGCAGATGACGATCGTGTTCGAGTTGGCTTCGTTAACAACGGTATCATGGCGTTATTTGAGAGCGCCAGATATCTTATTGACGGGCGAGAAATTGAATCAATAGAACGCGAGGTTGATGTTGCAACGACGATAATTGGGTTAGCGAGATATTCGGATGATTATACAAGATCGGCGGGTCCATCTATGATGTTTGCGAAGGACACCACTAATAACGCTGATCATCTTCAGTACATCAACGTGCTGGCGGAAAGAGATACCGCAGTTGCTGATCAAGCTGAAGCAGCCAATCCAGATCGCAGAGCAAGACCAGGCGCTAATTTCAATATTATAAAAAGTATCAACAATGATTACAATATGGGATTCGCAGCACGAATATTGATGCTAAAAAGACCACGCCGACAGTTTTCATGCGCGATTCCACTCCATCACATATTTGGATTCTGCAGAAATGTTAGAAAAGTCATCTATGGGGCTAAGCATACAATCGCGCTGACGCGAAGGGGCGATGATAACAATGCAATATGGCATGCTGCTGGCGTCGCTGCCGGTAAAGTCATTTTAGCTAAAATGGCATTGTGGATGCCGGTGCTGACTCCATTAGTTACCACGGAAGCACGATTGTTAGCATTTATGGAACAGGGAGGGAAATCGTTGTTGAGTTGGCTAGCGGTAACAACTGATGCTAAAGAGGATAACGTCGCCGATACGTTTACATGGCACTTGGCGTCAAAACAGGGTGTTTCAGCCCCGCGTCATATATTCATAGCGCTACAGAATAGGGAACGATTGGGCAGTCAAGAACGCAGCCATATGATATTTGATCAATTAGGAGTCAGGGATGTTTCGCTGAGAATAAACGGACAACAGGAACCATCCGAGGATATACAGCTTAATTACGGCGACAACCATATCGCACGTGTGTATCATCGATTGCTGTCATACATGGGTCGTGATCAAAACGTCGACACTGGTTTGCAAATATCGCAACTTGATTTTAAAAACCTGTATCCGATTTATTATTTTTCGTTGGAGCATCTTGATTTAACGAGACAATCCGTCGTTGATATACACTTCCGAGCTCATATAGCCCCGGGTAATGTTAATTATAGAGCGGTTGCCGTCATTCTCAGCGATAAATCAATGCTGCTAGAAGGTGTTGGTGGACGAATGAGAATCGTTGATGCGCCAGTGGAAAACATGTAATTGAAAACACAAACGCGTTTACAATAAAATGTCGTATAGTGTTGTCGGCGTTACACTAACTGATGGTCAAGTCAAGAAATTACGATCAAAGTCGGCTAAACAATGCGGAACCACAATAACGCTGAAGCCGTCACAGATGGCGGGTGGTAATCATAAGATATCGTTGACGGCGCGTCAAATAAAACATTTCAATGATGCGATGAAAAATAAAAAGGGTGTTCAAATAGATTTTTCAGCCGCAGCGATTAAAAACATGGAAAAGACCGGTGGGATATTTCTTCTGTTAGCTGCGATTCCAGCGTTGATTGCCGCGGCCGCACTTGCATTGGCTAATGCGGCGGCGTTGGGGGCCGTTGGTACCGCGGCGGGAATGGCATTAAAGAAGGCAACCGGGAAAGGCTACAAAAAAAAACGACCCGTAGCCGGAAAGGGTCTAAGACTACCGGGGACCCCGTATTCATGGTACTCGGGAAAGGGTCTAAGACTACCGGGAACCGTTTATTAACGCAAGAGTCAATGACTCCCATGTCTAATTTTGATTTAATAGACGCCGCAAACGCGTTAGCGATAAAAAACTTCAGAGGTGTTTTTATGAGGGATCAATTGCCGGCGGCACCAAGGAATATTGAAACCGGCATAATTAACCTCGATGGGTCCTCCGGAGCGGGAACTCATTGGGTTGCATACGCGATTGATCCGCGTGCGATCGTCTATTTTGATTCATACGGGTTAGCCCCGCCGAACGAGTTCATGCGGTATATCCGGGCGTGCTCAGCCCGGGCGTGTTCAGCCCGGGTTTTTTATTCCACGCTGCCAACACAGCGATTAAGCGACCCACCGATATGTGGCCGTGAGGTATTGAACGTACTCGCGGCGATTTCATCATCGCGGAAACCACCTCATGTGGTTGTAAACGAATACACTAGTGGGGTCGTAGAGGCCCGGCGGGTTAATTAGAAACGCTGTTTTTTTTTACAATAACGATGATTGATATTTGGGGACGGCCCATTTTGGCGCTGAAAGAATCCACGGAAACGCCCGCCGCCGACATAAAAAAACTAATCGAGGATGAAATCGCCGATACGTTGAATTTAACAAGTGTTGACCCGGGCGAAATAGTTGTATTTCAAGACCGCCAGGGTAAATTGAAATCCAGTAATGTGTCGCTGGATGACGTTTTAACACGACAGCGTGATGCCGCCGAGAACGCTATCGCGTTGTATACCAGAGACGGACGACTCAAACCGGGTGAACATGTATTGGCGATAACGGATAGGATAACATTAATCCGAGACGGTTTTATAAGGTTAGATAAATCGGTGACCGAACTCGACGCGCGGGTGAAAAAATCTATCACCGATATACAACTCACTACCGCTAGTTTTTTTGGGACCCCGACGGTAACCGAACCGAATCTTGCAACAATAAAAAATACTATTTCGGAGTTTACAACGCTGTCGGGCCAATTTTACACGTTACGAAAAAATGTTAACAGGATCGATGACAACTTTGATAAATTCTTTGGTAAAAAAAATACCAAGCTGGATGAGATCACAATAACTATAAATGATATCACTGCGTATAGACAGGAAATAGAAACAATCAAAACTAATGTTGCAACGAGCAAAGGGAATGTAGACGTGCATGAACGGGAAATAGGAATAATCGGCGCTAATGTTGCAACGATCATAAATAATGTAGACTCGCATGGACGGAAAATAGAAACAATCAAAACTGATGTTACAACGATCATAAATAATATGGACGCGCATACACAGGAAATAGGAACAATCAAAACTGATGTTACAACGATCATAAATAATATGGACGCGCATACACAGGAAATAGGAACAATCAAAACTGATATTGAAGCGAACAAAAAAAATATAGACGCGTATTGGCGGGGAATAGGATTAATCAAAACTGATGTTGCAGCGAACAAAAAAGGTATAGACGTGCATACATATGAAATAGGAACAATGAAACTTGATGTTGCAGCGAACAAAAAAAGTATGACCGAGAATACACGGGAAATAGAAACAATCAAAACTGATATTACAGTGAACAAGATTAATATAGACGGGTATGCACAGGAAATAAGAACAATCAAAACTGTTGTTGAAGCGATTAAAGACGGACTATCGAGAGTAGCAGAGCAATTCGAAAAAATAAAAACCCCTCATGAGAACATCATCAACACAGTATACACAATTCGGCATGGATCATTCACTTGGACTCCTACACAGAATATAGTAAATATTACCGCAACTGTTAAGGGCATTTATCGATTGACACTGGTTTCAGTGATGCAGTTTAATATATTATCGTCGAGTTCATCCGGGTTTAACAATACAATATCAACAATTATAGACAAGGACGCAACTGAACCGTTTACAATTTATGCCGTTGATAGAAATTTAACCAGGGCAAACATTACATGGTATGTGGAATTTGTAGCGAATCTAAGTAATTAAAAACACTAGCTCTTTTAAAATAAAAATGACCACCAGGGTAATTGAATCAGAGGTATCACCAACGTCACATCAATATCGATTCGATACCGCAAAAGAATTCTCCGCGAACTTGAAAACGCTTTCCGAACAATACCGTGCAAAAATAAAAAAATACCGCCGAAAAATAACCGCCATCGACGCGGTCGTGTACTCGGTGTCGGGTATAGTAGCCGGTACGGGTGTTATTTTATCCACGGTGACCACGATAGCCCCGATCGCTGTTCCAATCGCTATCTCCGCGATGACAACAATTGCTGGAGTTGCCAACGCAATCACTAGGAAGATATCATCGTGTTTTCAGAAAAAACTCAACGAGTATACAGTAAAACATCAAATAGTATCCGACGCGTACTCGAAATTATCCGGGTTGATCTCGTTGTCGATTGATAATTTGTTCATATCCGATGTTGAATTCTCCACGATGGTCCAGTTGTATAGCTCCGCGATGTCAAAAATCGAGGATTTTCAACTGGAAGCCGGAACCACTTCAATGGGCTCTGGTTGTTGAAATTAGACACTAAAGACAACGAATAATAATAATGTCGCTGAACCCCGAAGGGTTTCAATTACTTCAGCGGATCGCGGAGAACACCACTCCGGTACAAACAAGTATGATATCGATAACGTCGACGAAACCCGAATTCAGTGTGAACTTTCCATCACCGGTTCCAGTGAAGGAAATAGCGCTGGCAAAATTGCGAGTATATCACAGTTGGCCTAATATCCGAGCGGACGCATTTAACGGACAACAACCTAATAACTCGCTGGTTTTTGCACGGACAAATAAACCCGATGGGGCCCCAGACTGGAAGGAGGTTACAATACCAACTGGGCCATACCAAATAGAACAAATCAATAAAGAATTTCAACGCAGGATAAAATCGATCACAGGAAAAGAATCAAAAATCGCTATTACGGTTCATGAACCAACGTTATCGTCGACGATTGAAATAAGCACACCGGGGTATATGGTTGATATTTATAACAGTTCAATAAGAACCATACTAGGATGGCCTGAGAATCCACCTCATGAAATCCCCGCGGACCTGCACACGAATGAGCAATCGTATCATGAGATTATTCCCAATTATCAAGATATTTTGTCGATTATAAAAAAAGCGTTCCTATACGGCATATTTATATTTCAAGACAGGAATACCATGCAATGGCATTTTCAGTATAGTAAAACTCCTGGATTGGTCGTCGAGTCCACAGTTAATTTAAGTGATATCACTGATGCGTTTGTCGAGATTAATCGTATTTGCCAATTACAACTAGAACAGCTACGGAAAACAAAAGCACGAAAACACGTTGAGGTGTTAAATCAGTTTATATCAGACATGGAATATATCAATAAACAAATCGTTGGGATAATATCCAATAGCAGAAAAGATAAACAAGAATTCCTAACCGAGTATAATATCGCAGAAGCCGATTTACCCGATTTCAGGTTTCCAGGATACAACGCGCCAGAACTAAGAAAGTCTCTTAATGATTTTCTCACTCCATCAACTCATATCCTCAGACACGATAACGGAGATGATGGTAGGCATATTGCCCCGTACAACGTAAATATCGCATCGGTGATAGCAATCAATCTAGTGTGTGATGTTATCGAAGGGAGTTACCAGGTGGATACCAAGCAATCAAATCAAGCTCAACAGGGGTATATCCTTTATTCATTTTCACCAACAGCCCCTCCGGGATTTTTAATCGTTGAGAGTCCAATTAATCCGGTCTATATGCGATGCCATGATCGGTTTTTAACGAGAATTAATTTTAGACTTACCGATCAGTCAAATAACCTAATTGATCTACAAGAGGAGGAGTTAGTGATCACTCTGTTTGTAAGATCATGAGGATCTTCATTGTAACCACTTAGCAGCAGGGGGGGCGATGACATCGACGCGGTCGTCGATGTGCTTACCGGACGCTGACGATGCTGGGGATCGACGCGCAGAAGGTGTTAATTAAACCAAATGACGTTTGGACGATCCCCCAACGACGACGTCGTTTTTTTTTTACCAGGCGCTGACGACACTAGATCGTTGAGTGCAGAAAGTATTAATTAAGCCAAATGACGATTGGACAAAATGTCGGATTCGCCCCCCCTGCTGCTGAACACACGATTTCTTATTGTGTTTTGCGTCATGGACAAGAGGGCAATGAAAAACGATGTTTGAAGTGAAACACGTCATTACTGAGGAATTGTTATCAGAGGTTTAGACGTTTTAAAGCAAAGCGAACCAAGCGAAAGAAACAAGAACAAACACGCATCTAGACTAAAGTTTCCATTTCAGTCAAATGCAATACACTTTGGTTGACTTGGATACTATTAGTATCACAGCACCTTCCCACCAGATACATCACTTTCAATTTCTGCCTACGCCACTGGACGATCTACAACTGGTGACTATGACGTAAGAAACTTCATTTTCTGCTTTAAATTGTTTCTACATTGCACGCATATTTTAATTTCGTTGCAAACATTTTCGCCATTGTTCAAAATATCTCTCTCAGTGGTGCTCCGATTAACTAGCTCTTAAAAAGATCGCTATCTTTCTTATTAATTTGAGTTCGATTCTTTGGAGAGTCAGAAATCTTGGACCTAATCTCATAACCCTAGTTGCAAGCATTGTTTCAGAGCAGCAAACGCATCGTCTTTGTTTTTTTTTTAAAGCTGCGTTCTTGAAAATGATGTACAGACAATATCTAGCATTCATAGACAGTAGTAGTCTCTAACGATATTTGCATTTCAGTTTGATGTATAACGTTTCATACATCAGTCATCTTGATTCTACCACACTAAAGCTACAATAGACAGCTTTAATAAGAAAAAATGTACCATTTCAACGTTCCCATCTTTTTCATTTTGTCACTTTAACTGCTCAAATGTGTTTGTCTACAAATGAATCTACAACTATTTTATAGACGGTTAATGACCTATAATATTTTTCTGACACTAACCAATGTTACATGATACTTGTTGAGTGAATGCATTAATTCAAAGCTCCTGCAACTGACGGTATCTCCAGAAAGTAAAGTCTTACAATCACCAATGATAGAATCAGTACTGCAGATTATCTTCCTGTGCGATAGGGCTTTCTCCTCAATAGCACCTTCGAAGTGCCACTTTCAAAATGTTCTTTTGATTTAGTTTGTTTGTTTATTTTGTTCTATTATTTATGCTATTTTTGCTTTACTTTATTTGGGGGAGGGGGTCGTAGCACAGGAAAGTGCGTTATTAGCAATATGTAGTAACATGATGGCATTGTTATATAGTAGTAAGGAAATGGCCCAGCATTTATCCTGTGTATTTGTACAGCAGTTGATAGTTCCGAAATCTACCTAACGAGCCAGAAATATTATTGGCCTCCATTGATTTTTTGTTTTGTTTTCACAGGTTTTGAAATTTCAGTCTATACAATAAACTCCTTATAAAACTTTCTGAAATATTTACAGCTGCAACTTAATTATATACGGTGTTTAAAGACGGCCTAAAACTGTGAGGCATTTATTTATCGCCTTGTAAAGGAAGTAATGTTTTCCTTTCATGTCATAATAGAAAAGAAGGTTTAAAAACGTTTATGGATAGGATTCATATTTTTCATTCAAATCAACAAAAACAAATTAATACAGATGTGAGAGCTATAATGTTATGGAAATAAAATTAGACAAGTTGTATATCACTGACAGCCCATTTAGCAGTTTTGTCATTTTACTTTAGAAAGCCAGACTTAACAATGTTCTGTTGGATTAATCTTTCAACACTATTTCTCTCTTAATCTTTCTCTGTTTGACACTTTCTGACAGCCTTTGCTATTTGGGTGTCCTTATGGTCAATTGTTAAACACTGTCCTGATTAGCTGAACGAATTTTTAAGGCCACGGTCTACAGTAAATTCTTGAGATTAAGTGTCACATTCAAGTAAAATAAATCAATATAATATTAATATAATATCAATATAATATCAATATTGATATTAGCCCAAAACGGTTTTATATGTAGCAATGATTAACACGACTAATTAAAAGATGTCCTGTTCTTTTTGTACAGTCAAAAGTTAATAATCCCCTAAACAATATTGTTCTATAATTATCCGCAACCTCATATCGCTTGTGTAAAAGTTGAGATATTTAAGTAGGGTGGAACGATTCTTATATTGCAGGGAATATCTTATTTACGTGCCCAATTCAGATTTTAAAGTCAGAGAATTCCGTCCTGCTCTTCTCTCTTTTTCTGTACAGGTGCTTCATTACTATAGACGTAAAATTGAATCAGCGAATCATGTTTGTAATTTATTTGCACAGCAGAATCCACAATGCTCTGCCCCAAGAATATTTAAGTATTCTTGTAACAACACTTGATGCGGAAACACAGTGTTCCATTGTTGTGACATGCTATCTCGCGCTTCATAGGAACGTAATTAATATTTTAAAGTAATTTTCTTGTTCTTCGCAAATTATCATTTGAATAGCCTTGTGATGCAACTTGGAACAATATATATATATATATATATATATATATATATATATATATATATATATATATATATATATATATATATATGCAATATTTCCTGAATCATACCCGGGAAGAAACAAACTGTTGTCTATAACTTTTAATGAGGTATTAGGTAGTTCATTTAACTGGTCGATGGAGATCATTTTATTTATTAATTAATGAACTATGAGCACAGTCGACAGATGAGTTTGTGAAGGATCAGCCTTTAATTTCTCAATTTTTACAACGCTGTAAACACGTGCTCAATTTGTCACCTGCAAGAGGTACATTCAGCTTTTGCAATGTTAGCGCAGTGAAGTATATTGAAATTTGCCAGATCTTTACATGTGCAAGAGAGAGAGAGAGAGAGACAGAGACAGAGAGAGAACAGTAAGAGAGTACGTGATCATGCGTGCATCATAAGTAAGTTCTCTGCATTTTCAGTAGCAAATTATCTGACAAGATGGAAATATTATAAAATATAATGAACTGTCACGCACAACTTAATCTAATGCAGGATACTTACGAAGATTAAAACAAAGCCTGGCACGTGCAGTAAAGGGTGTATAATGAAAGACATTAATAATGTATATCCTAGATTAATCTGTTGACCGATTATTTAACCGAAGGCCTCTAACTAATAAAAGAAATCAAAGAAATGTAGCCTTAACAGTAGATGCATCCTTTTCATGTATAGACTTTAATAAAAACGTTTACACATCAATCGTTATTACCAGAAAAATGTGCCGATGCAGCGTCAATGGCAGAGAGGATGAGTAAATATAGCTTGTCTTTGAGCGACAGAAAGAGCCAGGATTTTCATGACCATATGGTAGCTAAGCTTTGACCTATAAATTGATCATCTAATTAGCCACAACTTCGAAAGCAATAGAATATCATTATTGAGAATTAATGAAGACGTAACAATTCTGAATCTGGATTTTGCTTTAATATCCCAGCATTTCTCAAAACGCGAGTTAAGATTTGGAGCTCCAGAGAGGCTCCTTGAGTTATATGTCAGGAATCGATAGGACTACGTGCATGACTTACGACATCCAGGCGTAAATATATTTGACTAATATTTTAATCATCCAGTTCCCATGTAGAATCAGACTAGTTATATCCTTTATCTTTTCATCCCATTTTTTCACGAGTTTCCAAGGTATTGGTCAAAATGTTTTTCTTTATACTCTTATTTTTAATATTTTTCTTTTTCCGCTATACCCCAGCCTTTAGTAATTTTGCATTTTTACTTAGTCGCATACATCTATAGTTTGATCTGAAATAGCAATATAATTATGTTCTCTTCCATTCGATTCTTTCATTTTCAAGAGTACAAACTGAGCTTGGCTTTGTGAGACATAGAACAAGGTTAATGCTGAGTACGGTCCGATCTAAGTAATAAATCGACAATGAATATCTTTCGAATGAACATCATCAAAGCACCAATCCTTCAAAGACGTATTATTTTCACTGATAGTTGTGCAGATTGTGTGTTTAAATGACGTTTGTAACCTAAAGAGGAATAAATTCGTATCCATATGTGGCAGATAGTATAGCGAGGGAGCTTTATTTAGATATGTGTCAATAAGTCATCACGTTAGCATCTGAAATTTTGACAAAGTTCAAGAGACATTATTTAATGATTATTTTCCATTTTATAGTTATTACACTATTTATGTGGCCATATGAGGCTGGTAGACACTGTCCATTGCTCTAAATGTTAACTGATAGCTGTGCCTAAAATACCTAATTATGATTTCAAATAGCAAGCAATTTTATTAATGTGTTTAGTCAACAAACAAGCTCTTATGAAATAACCATTACAAATGTACAGGAGGCTACATACACTATATACACATATGCTTTCATACCAATGCTGTCGGGCATTTCTGCACACATAAGGTTTCAGTCTCCAATACTGAAGCAAAATGCACCCCGAATCAGACCGATTGACGAAAATAAAATACGGCTATGCTTACCATTTGAAAAGAGGTCATTGTGTCCAGAATATTCAAAATACTATTAATTTTTGACACAGGAGATACCACCCCAGTGTGTTCCTGATATGTTGGCCATTCTGCGCACAGTTTTGAAAAGACGTAATATGTATCCATCGGGCTATATAAATGAAATAGATTACTTCGGACTATTTATGCAAGCAGTTCAGTCGAGTAATTAGGTCAGGCTTATAGCGAGTTTTACAAAATTCAATGTAAAAATGCCAATAAATGGCAAGAAATATTAAGCAAACATTTTATAAAAAAAAGCTATTATGTGGAAGACAAACAACAATGAAGATTATGTAATGTGTTTACAACGTCTTGTTGATGGGGAAACATTACTAACGGATCTCGAAACACACTATACGCCGGGGAATGTCTTGAGAATTTATGTTCTAGCGGCAAATTGGAAACTTGGATTAAAATGCAGTATTGTTTCAAGGGATATAGTTCCATCTTTTATATAATGTATTATTTGTATGATTCTAAAAGATGCACAGTAAATCGGATTTTCAGGGTTACCGGTTCAAGAAGGTCATGGAGTGGGTCTTCATGTTGACATTTAGAAATGACATTTTTATATGCATTTGTAGTCTTAATGTGGGATATTTTTGCACACTTTATAAATATCACTTTCTTTAATTAAAGCACGATCGTTCTTTCTTGATATAAAATGAAATTTTGAATAAAAATAACACGTGGTTCAATGTTTACAGAAATGACGTATCGTTGCGCAGAATTACCCGACGAGCAGAATTACCCGACATGGTGGTATATATATATATATATATATATATATATATATATATATATATATATATATAAAAGCCATAGAGGTCATATGTTCAGGCCAAAATAGTCACTGATGTTTGGGTGAGTGATAACCTATCAGCAAGATGTTTAAGGAATCATGACAAACATAAAATGTTCCTATTTTGTCCCTAGTCAGTTGAGTCACAAACCTTAAGACCCTAAGAATAAAATCTTGAAAATGCTAATAAGCTTATGCATGTGTTTGCTGCGCAGGAAATGCATTTCCATATTGATAAAAGCGTAAATTATATTTTTTAAAATGACGTTGCATGCATGAATCAAAATGTCAAAAACTTTGAATGCTCGATTTGTTTCGACTGGCACAAAAGTCATATGGTCACGTGATTATAATATTGCATGTATTTGACGTAGTGTTTGATTTATATATGATACAGTCTCTATCTTTGAAAAGCGATGACCAATGTTGAAGGAATTATAAATCACTTTAATTTATTCCTGTAAGGAACTTCGGATTAATAATACATTAAGTGACATGAGTTTAAGCTGACATTGATAGACTATGACATATGGAAGTACAATTAACGACATTTGAAAAAAAAATATTTTCTTTTCTTGGATTTATCATCACGAATAGTATTTTCCTCCTTACACTAAATATATATAAATAAGACAAATCGCCTGTCCCATCGCAACTATATAAGCACCTTGGTCAATGGACACCAGTCGGTCCTGAATGAATTGTCGAATAGAGGTCCTTCCTTGCAAAGTGCCACCCACCATGAAGCTAGAGCTGATTTTTCTCGCTATCTGGACATTTCTACTCTCTCCTTACGCAAACGGTAGGTACAAATAGCTAACTGGACATTTCTACTCTCTCCCTACACAAACGGTAGGTAAAAATAGTTTTCTTTCTGTTTGTCTTTTCTTCTATTGAATGTAAACTTGGTGAATCTTTCAAATTCATCAATTTAGAAGAATTTGTATATCAGAGTGATAGGTTTCACCATCTGGAGAGAAGATACTTTAACTCTGTCTGGTATATGGTGGGCTACATTTACTTTCTCTTCAGGGTGGTAATTTCCAACATTATTAATCTTGATTTGAGCATATATTCATTGCACTCATCCATGACATCAACAAAAGATTTTGTCTTGAAACTATGGTTCAACTCGTGGCAAAACTCACCACATAAAAGTCCTCTTATTTTCTTTAGCAACGGTCTTTTAATTCCATTTTTTAAAACATGATGAAGTTCTTTACTTGACTTTTGTGCATTCTTTATTCAGGAGTCTCCTGAGTCCAAATATAAACAAAGTCCATATAATGTGCAAATATTGATCACAGTCACATCTCCTTAAAATGAAGGTGCAGTGCTGATAAAGATGAAGATCCAGACGATCTCCAGGTTTTATAAATATGGCATGAACAGTGTCAGAGAAATCATCTTTATAACACAAAATGTTACATATATCGATGAAATGTGACCTATGGGCTATAGTGACCTATTTTTGTGAAAATGTTCAGTACTCATGCAGATGAATTTCTTCTTCAGTGTATATGATTCTAGGAATGATACTGCGTGCATACGTTGAAATAAATAAATTTAAGATATAGTAGAATAATTGTGATAATAACCTAAACGTTAAACTTAAATTTTAGTAGGCTTAGATAATAGTACAGCATTAGCTTTCTTGGCCACATCCCAGGTGGCCGGTACAATTAAACCTGTTTTTCCAAGATACTGATACTACCTTGATGGAGATGACATGAGTTGTGCCGTCATATTCTCTTACTACTATGGCACTCATATTCCACATTAGTACGCGGTAAAATGTTATAATGCAGCCTTTGCTACGTCTGATGTCGCGCTTGATTAATACAGGTTTCTACGAGCAACAGTTTCGACTGATATTTTGCCATATATGCGCCTGATTACCAGTTATATCTTTCTTTTATCTAAACAATCTTAACAAAGTAATATAAATTGTTTCTTTATAAATATATTACAATGTAGAGGTTTTTGTTTGACACTCGTCCTCAGATACCGATACATCTTTGGTTATGCTACACGAGTACTATCAAGAATCAGTTATTCAAATAAATTTACCCTGTAATTCATTTACACTTCACAGTTACAACTTTTCAGGAACATAAACCTTGAAACATGTTAGCCAAATAATATATGAGAACAGAAAATTGATTACTTTAAAAATTGGGCAGTATACATACCTGCAAACATTTTCGTTAGCTTTTACATAGGTATTTGTCACTAGTGGACATTAGGTTTCGTCTTTAAGAATCCTGTTTTCTTCGAAATGTGTTGTAATTAAACATGTGCTCATCGAGGATTGTATGAAATTTAAAACTGCACGTTTAACAACAATCTCCGCTGATATGCACGATCCGAAATCATAATATATAGTCTAAGTAAATAGTAGTCTTTTTGGGAAGATTTCTTGAAGTTGACAGTTTGTCGTACCTTTGTGGTCTGTTTTACAATCCTTCTTAAAATGTACGAATGTTGAGTGCGTTGCTTTAGATGATACCTACATTCGACATGACATCTATTATCAAGACACAGTACTTGAATGTAGCAGTTCTACTAGGAATTAAGGAACCTACAATGATTTGATTACTTCGTATAACTAAAATCTAAGTCATTTGAATATTTTATATTATGTTCACTCTCGTTCTCTCTCTCTCTCTCTCTCTCTCTCTCTCTCTCTCTCTCTCAGTTTCTCCAGGAATTCCTAATTAATGCAAGATTCTATAAAATCTTGCTTCTTACGATTTATTGTCTTTTTATTACAGGACAAATACCTTATAAAATAAACAGCTACAGCGTTGGAAATAGTGGAAATATAGGCGGATTCGCAAGTTTTGGGGGACATGGAGGACAGTGGGGCACTGCTGGACAAGTGGAACTTTCAAGACTGGTGGGTGCAGGCAGTGGATTCGATCCAAGCTTTACACATACCAGCTGGAGCCAATTCAACGGTAGGGTAGGAGGAGTGAGCGGTGGTATTGGCGGAGGGATTTCAGCAAATGCTAAAGGAGCTGGTCATTTAGGAAACTTATTTGGCGGTGGACAGTTAGGTGACGTTCAACCGGACTGGAACGTTGGTGGTGCTGGTAGCTTGGATGGTGTTTTAAAGGGAGGATTAGGGTCAAGTCTGCAGAGACTAGATGGTGCATCAGGGTTCAGGAAACCAGTAGGCCCTTACGCAGATAGAGGACACTACCATGATCAGAAAGTAAGTTACAGTTACAACAAGAAGGATGATTACGATAATAAATACGACAAAGATTACAAGCAAGACTATGACAAAAAGGGATATGATAAATATTACGGATATGACGACAAAAAGAAGGGTTACAGCAATCATAATTATGACAAAAATGGATATGACAATAACCAACATAGCAACGTAGGATACGACAGAGTAGGATATAGTCATTATAAGAAAGGATACGGCAACAAAGGATATAGCAGTCATGACAATGTACACAATAAAAAAGGATACAGCAATTATCATAATGGATACGACAAAAAGGGATACAGTAACGATCAAAAAGGATACGACAGTAATATATACGATAACAATAATAACTACAATGTATACGACAATAAAGGATATAATGGAAATTCCTACAGTGGATATGACAGAAAGGGATACAGTAATTATCGTGATGGATATGACAAAAAAAGATACAGTACTTACGACAAAAATGGATACAGTAATCATCAGGGTGAGTATTACCCAAAAGGATTCAGTAATTACGACAAAAAGAGTTACAATAAACATCATAATGGATACAAAAAAAAAGGATACACTAATTACGAGAACAATGGATACAGTAATTATTACGATGGGTACGACAACAACGGCTACAGTAATTATGACCAGAAGGGTTACAGTAATCATCAAAATGGATACGACAATAAGGGATATAATAATTACCACAATGGATATGACAAAAAAGGATACTATAAAAAGGGTTCCGATCAGTACAACATCTACAATCGCTACCACAAGAGAGGGTATAGAGGAAGTGGACACGATGGATACAGCAACAACGGATACAGTCACGGAAGAAGGTACGATTACCATGATGGAAACAGACATAATGAAGATTATTCTGGAAGTTATAACAACCGATATAATGGTTACAGACCTGGCTACTATCAAAGAGGAAACCAAAAGTATGACGACTACGGTTACGATAAGAAATACGACAAGAAGGACTATGGATACGATAAGAAATACGACAAGAAGGACTATGGTTACGATAAGAAATACGACAAGAAGGACTATGGATACGATAAGAAATACAACAAGAAGGACTATGGTTACGACAAGAAATACGACAACAAGGACTATGGTTACGATAAGAAATACGACAACAAGGACTATAGTTACGACAAGAAATACGACAAGAAGGACTATGGATACGATAAGAAATACGACAACAAGGACTATGGTTACGATAAGAAATACGACAACAAGGACTATGGTTACGATAAGAAAAACGACAACAAGGACTACGGCACAAATGATTACTGGTTTGGAGGGCAGCAGTTCAGAAACTTGGGTAGCAGGTTTCAAGGGTTCAGATCTGGTCCTTACTCTAGTCCTGGCTACTATGACAATACGAAAAAGTATTAACTGTTATTTCAATAAAATACTAATGCACGTATACTTTCAGCCTTATGACAAAAATCTTTGACGAAAATGAGAATTGAGTATGAGACTAGTATTTAAGTAATTATATTGATAAGAAGCAACCACTTTTACATCATTTTGTTGTTAACTTGCATAAATATTTACATCTATTGACTTCAGGATTGCACAAATGTCGCCCATTTAGGTTCGTTCCATTACAATGTTATCAGTTACAATTAACTTTAAGTGTTTGCCTAGTCTGAAATAGAATGTACTTCAACACAAGAGAATCACTAATAAATACGTGTTGCTAATGTCGTTCATGTCTGTTATCTTATTTTCTGTCCGTATGTCTAGGCCTAAAGACAAGGAATAACACAATTTTCCTTGCCCATTAAGTGACTCAAGGAAAATATCACAACTAATTTTACCGAACATTATATAACTGGATTGTCTGATAAGAAGGACCGGTCCTTAGGTGATGGATCGATCAGTCATTCTGATTGTAGGATGATATATGCCGAAAAACAAGAATTCACTTCTATTTGGTCGCAAACATCCCTCGTAAGCACTTAGCAATAAAGTACAAATATAAGTTGTATTTTTATAAAAGAACAGCAACGTACCTTTGGAACATTTAGTGTACATTGCAACTGACTCAAGCACGAATCTACCTAGCAAAATGTTGGCACCTACATGCATAGTGCGAATTCGACATTGGTTGCTTACGTAAAGAAGCTGTTCCATTGCTAATGTTCGCTTTAAAAATAACAGCGCAATCTTATCCATTTAACCGTATACCAGTGCGTATAGTGGAAAATCCAGGATGAATAAAAATGCGATATTAATAAAATGCGACGATTCCTAGATGACCTAAGAAACAATAGACTTTAATTTAAGAATGGATTTCAATAAAAATAGGTATGCTAGAGGTCAGAAACTGAACACAAAGAACCACAGCAAATAACGGCTAGTATCCAGTCAAGATGTCCCATCGATCCAAATTTTTCCTGCACCTTTATCCAATTTTAGATCATTTTTTCAAAGACCTCTTTTTCTTTCTGTTTTATTTACCCAATATCTGTTTAGCCCAATTATCTTTAATCTTGCTCACCTCTTCTTCCAGTACTTTTCTCATCATTTCTCCTTTCTTTAATTGATCTAGCTCTCACTTTTCAAAAGAAAAACCGTGTGAAATTCAGTATGTCTTTCAAAAACAACTTACTTTGATCACATTATCAAGGGCCTTCTTCAATGTTCCCACTCTCACATATTAGGCTAAATGAAGCCTCTTAACGAGTCTACTTCCTCCTTTATCATGCACTTCGCTAGATACCTTTGCTATTTTGATACCTCCATTCATCGTCAAGCCTTTCCACTACATAGTAGCCAGACGTACTTACTTATTTACTTACTTACTTACTTACTTTGGATTAAAGTTTTTTTCGCACAGCCGTGAATGTACCACTGTTTTATGTCTGCACAGCAGGCTGTTTATTTACTCATGGGGAAAGGAATTCAAGCCACTTCCCCCAGGTTTGTATGTGCTCAAGGAGCACTTTAATTGAAGCCATCAGGCAGTGGGACTAGGAGTAGTTCCTAACTTTCTGAATGGAGTGCTTTATAGGAGAGTGGGAATATACCCAGCACACACTCAATTTTTCAGTCAGTATCTACCGAGTATCCTATGGTGTGTATGAGTGGGAATATACCCATCACACACTCATACTTATGTAGGTAGCGCAAAGGGCGTGCACTGCACGCTGATTGATTTTGATGTCCGGCCGAGGCAAGGAACGAGAGTGTGGAAAGGTCAGGTCCATTGTATTTTGGTCTAAATTTGTCGTCTTACACAATTTGGAATAAAAACTATGTGATTTTTGTTTCGTTTTAGAATTAAGACGAAGAGAGGTACATAGGTGACAGCTTTATTGAGATAGATTGCCACCTTGTGCGGCTGGTCATGATGGTCTTTGGACTTTTAGACCACCTTGTATGTTGGATTAAGTTTGGGGTCATATGACCTGGGTGTTTTCTATTTTGATTGCAGTCTTGTGCTGCCGGGCCTAATGGTCTCTGATGTGTAAACCACCTTGTAAGTGCTAATGTAGGGTTTTACTTTCCTAGTGATGGTAATTATATTGCCACTTTGAGTGGCGGGGCCTGATGGTCTTGGGTGTTGGACCACCTTATAAAATCTAGTTATAGGGACTTATTCGATGTTTTAAGTGTCCGAAAACCCTTGCTAGAATTTTAGCTGTCACCTTCGGCTAGAGAGTTTTCGAGTCCTGAGAGGTATTGTGTTATTAGTGCCCATGCCGGGGTGTTGGTAGTTGTTAGAGAAGTTGGGGGTCAGAGTAGAATAAGGAAGAACTAGGTTGAAAAAAAAATATATTTTTAACTTATTTGGGGAGTTAGCAAAAGCAGCCTTCTATCCCCCCTTTGTGGTTGGTCTGGGCTCGCGCACAGGTGATAACCATATCAGAAGGACATGCATGCCCTCACTTCTAATCAGTGGATTCGGACTCTGCTGCCAATCGTCCAATAAGTTGATGTATATGTTTACCTGCGGGTACGTTTGGTACTAATTTGTTGCTGAATGTTTGGTGGGGGTTGCATTTATTGTTGGTTACACGGTTGGGGTGTGTATTGAGGTGGGTTGATATTCTAGCTACATATCTTGCTAAAAACTCCTGCCTTTTTACGTGCAGTTTTAATTCTCCAGTCAGAATTTGGGGCTTAGCTAGGGATACAGATGGCAGAGTGCCGGTGCATATTATTAGTGCTTTTCCTTGGATCGTGTCTAATTTTTTTAAGCTGTTTTTGTGGTGCCGAGTTATATATTTGGCACCCGTAATCTAATTTTGATCATATTAATATTAATGCCCTGTATATTTTTAATAGAGTTTCTTGATTGGATCCCCAAGTGGTCCCTTTAAGATGTTTTAGTGAGTTTAGGTCTTTATTACAACAGTTTACTAGTTTGTCTTTATGATGTCCCCAGTTACGTTGTTCGTCAAAGTACATACCCAGAAACCTAATGTAATGATTTTATTTTGTATGGTAAGTTTAGAGTATTTTAATTTCGTCTGACGTTTGGCTGTAAATAGTACTGCAATGGTTTTTTCGTGTGATAGTTTCAACCCCCATTTAACCGCCCATCTCCCTATTTCGTTCAGACTGTTTTGAATTTTACTGATGATTTTGTGTCTTTCTGGGTCCACTGTCGTCCGCAAATTGTGATATTTCAATTCGGTTTGAAGTTAGATTTTGATCGAGTTCATTTATCATGATGTTAAAGAGTGTGGGGCTGAGTACGCTCCCTTGCGGAGTACCGTTTTCTAGTGGACATAGTTCAGAACAATATCCCCTACTCTTGTTATTATTTTGCGGTCGGTTAGAAGGTTTTCTATAAAGTTTAACATTCGTCCAGTGATTCTAAGATGGTTTCATTTGGCTACTAGCCCTTTGTTCAGACGAGGTCGAAAGCTTTTTCAAGATCTAGGAATACTGCTATTAAATTTCTGTCTGCTTTGCCCTTGGAATTTAGTCATATTTTGATTGCCGCTTCTGATCGAATAAGTTGATCCTTTGTGGACCTTTCATTTTTAAATCCGCATTGATTATCAGATAATAGATTTTTACTTTCCAAGTGGTATTTAAGGCGATTAGTTATTACTGTCTCCATAATTTTGAAGATATTGTTAGAGAGGGTGATGGGTCAATAATAATTTATATCTTTTGGGTCTTTTCCTTGTTTACAGATTGGGATTACTGTGGCGTGTTTCCATTTATCAGATAGTTGACCTACAGCCCAGATTTTGTTAAAAGCTTTAGGATAGAGTTTGTAATGTTTCCAGGCAGGTGTTTGTATATAATATAACTTATTTGATCTTCCCCTGGCGATGTTTCCTTTTTAGATAGAGCTTATAATGTTTCCAGGCAGGTGTTTGTATATAATATAACTTATTTGATCTTCCCCTGGCGATGTTTCCTTTTTAGATCCTAAGGCTATTTCCCATTCATATAAGGATATTTCGCTGTTTAGGTTGGATTCTTTTATACCTAGATTTTTAACGAGATGTGAATGGGGCTTGTCCCACTTAATCCCTATGTTGTGGAAAGGCTGGGGTGTGGTTTAGGTTACTACTCATTGCAGTAAAATGGTTTGCAAGTTGGTCTGCTTTTTTCCTTGTTTGTGATGGCAGCTGCTAGTTTTGGGGAGATGTTTACTGTTTTTCCCCTAATTGATTTTATTTCATCCCATACTTGCTTGGAGCTGGTTTTAATATTGATATTAGAGCAGAAATTTTGACAAGATCTTTCCTGTGCCTGTTTAATGTTTAGTTTTAGGGGTTTCTTTCCATTTTTTATAAGTTGAGAAGTCTAAAGAGACGCCTTATCGTTTAAATTTTTTAAGTGCCTTTCTTTTTTTCTTTATGCTCCTGCTTGCACAGATTATTATACCATGGTACTGTTTGTGTGGTTTGTGTATCACTTGTTTTAGGAACGTTGGAGTGGTTGCTGCTTGAATTGTATTAATTACGTTTTCATAAAATATGTTTACATACTCATTTTCTAGGTTATCTGTGTTAATATTTTTAATTGTATCTTGAATGATTCCCAATCAGCGTAGCAATATTTCCATCTAGGGTATTTGTTGATGGGTTATACTGGACCGCCATCTGCAGAGTGATGAGGATTGGAAAGTGGTCAATACCTAGCAAGTCAGTTTGATCCACTCTCCAATCTATCATCTAAGTTAGTTTAGGCGAGCATATTGTTAGGTCGATGGCAGACAGAGATCCATCCTCCAGGTTTAATTGAGGTTTTGTAACGTCATTAAGGATGGTCAGGTTGGATTCGCAGCCCACGCTTCAAACAACCTGACTCTCTTGTGCTCTTGTCTGCCCCATCCCCACCCCCAAAGCGCATTGTGCGCATTGAAATTCCCGCAGATGTTATCTAATAATTTTTTGTTAGTTATTTGCGTAAAGGTCGCCAAATTAAAAACGCTAGTTTTTCAACTAGAATCGTATATGTTACTAATTTGAAAACTACCCCTCCCGGTTTGGATTATTAGGGATTGTAATTCAAAGTTCTCGTTACTGCCTGGTGTGGGTATTATGTTGACTTGGGTAATATTTGATAGGCTTTCTAAGATAAAAATGGCTAGGACCCCTCCCTGTCCATGATTACGACTTTTAAAGTAACTTGGGGTGACACCTGGGAGTTTGGGTAGCTGCTTGGTTTATTCTGTGATCTTACTTTCCTGTATGCAAAAGATATCTGTCTTCAGAACTTGGTTTTGTAATTTGATTTTTAATTCATTAATATTACTTGTGATACACCTACAGTTTCATTGCCATATTATTAGATTATTTTAGTTGTACTATTCATAATTGTATGTGGTCTCTTAAATTTGTTATTGAGTTGGGGGTAGGGTATTTTAGTTAGTATCTGTTTGATGCGGCCTAAATATTGCTCAATGTTATGTTTGCTTGGAATTAGGCTGTTAATAGTTACTTTAATTATTTCCTGAATAATCTGTTCAAGTGTTTGATTTTTCTTTAGCTGTTGGGGGGAGGGGAATGATTATCTTTATCCTGTTTGGGCCCTAGGCTTATGTGGGCTTGGTCTTTGGTTTTTTAGTTTGATTTGGAAATTCTTACGACCGCTTTGATTTGTATGCTTCAAACACAGACGTGAAGGAAAATATCCCTACACTCACTTCACATATCATCTACTATCCAGACAGAAGGGAAGAAAAAAATATTATATACATTCCACAAAATCCAAATATATTATCTACACACGGGAAGGGGAAAAACAAACCCAAAATATAGTATCCACACAAAGGAAGGAGAATAAAAAACCCCAATCTACTATCCACACACGGTGAGGAGAAAAACGAACGCCAAATATACATTCTACAGACGGGAAGGAGAAAAAACAAAAACAATATCTACCATCCACACAAACGTACGCGAACGCATACAAACACACATACACAACGTACGCGTCCGTGCGTGTATGTGTATCATTATTTGTGTGCGTGAGCGTACGTGTGTGTGTATGTGTATGTTTGTATGTGTGTTTCTATGTGTGCGCGCGTACGCTTGTTTTTGCAAGTGTAAGTGTGTGTGTTTGTAAGCATGTGTCGGCTTTTGTTTGTCCCTACAATACTCCATTTATCCCTATCGAATTCATTTCACCTACCTAGCCACAGTAGCGCGCATTCAGGTTAGCCACTTGCAACATTGTGCCATCATTCCCCTAGTGACCAGTACAGTGACGTCACTAAAGCAAGATATTTTGAGGCTATCAATGTAGACGTGGGGGTATCCATTGCAATTTCCACAAGATGTATCAATCAACAGATACCAGGGTTTTCAAACAGATCGCCACACAAGTTGTGACTATAAATAGTTGGTTTTTCCTAGGAATTTCAACAGGTTATAGCTGTAAATTGATCCATGGGTGTTTATTTGCGATAGTCACACAAGTTGAGACTATAAATAGTTACTATGTTTATTCATTTTAGTCTAACCCAATGTAATCTAATGTTCGGGAATATGTTTAGTCTCCTTTAAATTCTGGGACAATTCGTAATTGTAGCGTTACTTTTAGTCATATCCATTTTGGCATTCGTCTTTTCCTTCATTATAGCTATTTATAGCATTATTACAGTTATGCAAATTTATGAACACTGCCAACAACATTTCAGGTCTAGGTAATTCTTTATATATAAATATCGGGCTTGTATTAGTATATGTCTGTCTCTATCTCTGTTGTGTTTGACATCTACCATCCTTGCCCCTAGACAGGCCCTATATAATTTGTCAATTGGCACTATATAGTATATAGGGTCAATCCATGTTCAGAGTCCCCATGTCACTAGATAGCCCCATGTTCAATTCCCTTTTTCACTAGGTAGTAAAAATTCATTGTCACTATGCATTCCTTATGTTCAATCCCCCTTGTCCCTATACAGTCTCCCTATACACTACCAACATATATTAAACTTTATCTTGTCCCGCTATAGCCCATCCATGTTAAATTTCCCCATGTTAAATTCCCATTGTCCGTATATCTTGCTACCCGTATTTAATTTCCTCATATAGTCTCACCATGTTAAATTCCCTTTCTGTACGTATAGGTCAAACGACCAAATTTGACATAGAAGTCCCATTGTCCGCATATCGTCCCATGTTCAATTACAACGAAATTTTGAATAGGCTATACCGCTTTAGAAAAGTATACGCTGCTAATTTCAGGTAAGACTAAGTCTCTTCATAGCGACTCTCCCATCAAACAATTAACTTGTAATTCAAGATAATCGACTGCCAAGTGAAAACTTCACAATATCGTTAGAATATAGATTTCGTATCGGTGAATTTAGTTAACTTTAGTGTAGCGATTTTCCCCTGCATCTTAAGTCGGCCCTTTTTATAAGTATTCCCGCATTATGCATTGTATAGTTCAGTTAGTAATAGACTCGTCTTGTTAGCGTGATAAGTCATGTGGTGTCAATGTATATGGAAACCTGAATCGTGATTCTGATGTGTATAATCCTCGGAAAAAGAAGACTAGAGAAGCAATAACTAAAGAAGATAATAATCGTGAGGTACTTAGTGTAATGCATAGGCTAGAGGTGAAGTTTATGGAGAAAGCTATCCACGACTTTAGAAATATTAAAGACAAAAATGGAATCGGTGCCTTTATCTAATTCGTATAGACAAGCGTGAGGACTCAAGAAGATTTATCAGGTGCGTTGATAACCAATCTCTCAGTAAAAACAGAGGACGAACAGCAAGGGAGAATTTTCGCAACCAAAGTTGTAAATATGTATTTATGCACGCCTCCTTTAATTTCACTATGACAATAACTCTCAGCCAAAACAATTTTATTTTCTATATTGAACTCCTGTAGCTGTTCTCTGTGAAATTTGGAGGTTCTTTGTACATCCGAAACTTCCACAACCAGAAAGAGCAGCAAGGATATTTTAAGTGTGTGTGTGTGTGTGTGTGTGTGTGTGTGTGTGTGATTTGGATTTTTAACATAGCTTTAACATTTTTTCAGTCTTATCGCTACGATATGTGCAGTGTGGCAGTTTATAGTGATATCTACCACTGGGGCATCATGCCACAGACATGTAAATAATGTCCCACCCAGTCACATCATCCTGACACCAGGCCGACCTGTCCTAACACTTACCTCTGAGCGCCAAGCGATGCAGCTGTTTGTACCATTTTTATAGGTCTTTGGTATGACTCGGCCGGGAGTGGAACCCACGACATCCCTTCCGCATCTGAGGCGGACGCTCAAACCTCTAGGCCACCGGAGCGGTAGAACATTTTAATATCCTTCTCGCCATTGATGAAGTATAATCATGTACTATTTTTGTAGTGAGAAACTTAAAAGATATGCTTTAATCTCTACCAAAAGTTTGATTCAACTATTCATAAACTATTAATTAAGTAAATATTGTAGTTCATAGAGATTAACGAAGATAAATTTCGTATTGTTGAGTACAGAGGTTCTCGCGATCTCAAATTTAAATGTAATGTTAAATTCATAAAATTGGCAAGGATTATGAGGACTGTACTTTTTGTTTAAAAATGGAGTTTTTGTTTTAGGGATAGGGATATTAATGACAAGGCAGATATTGTAACTTTATGAAAGGGACAATACGATGCTAAATGCAGACAGAAATGTTAGTTTGGTCATCAAACAAAATAGGGCATTTCATTTTAGTTCATTTAATGTGAAGGCTAACTCCCATTTGACCGTCTCTAAAACCTTTCAACCATTTATTTTCCCACAGTAATTTATTGTTTGTCCCATCGACTGTGTTTAACACGGGACTCATCTACATCAGACAAACTCACTTTTTCCTTCAAATTCATAGTACGCTGTTACAAACGGACATATAGACATGATATATGGACATACATACATACGTACATACATACATACATACATACATACATACATACATACATACATACATAGAGAGAGATTCATGCATCTGATGATATTGTGGTATGCCACCCCGACTGTGGTCATAAATGCCCCACACACACACGCCCAAAATTTCCAGCGTTTCCGAGTATTATTCGAGGACTGATCTCGTGTGGTTCACTTCTGTCTGTTCAATGTTCCATCAGGAGTCTCCCCATCACGGAGAACAGCTGGTCCCAAACCTTCAAAATGACCTATGCAGCATGGTCCCTTGGACAAACATCACCATTGACTCCCAGTATCTGGATCAAACGACCCAACGGTGTTACATGCATCTCTGTACTAAGTCAAATACACTAACCGACACGTTTAATATATGAAAAAAAGTGTTAAGTGTGAATGCAGTTAAATACCCTATGCATGTGTTTTACATTAACACACTTTCCTCCACATTAACCTTTCGTTAAAATAATAATCACGTTCTGGCTGATTATGTCTATGACAGGAATAATCTCTTTAATATGATTATATTCAACTTGTCTGTTAAGTTATAAAATGTTCAACATGAGATAGATATATTCTGTTCGATAGCATTAGCACACCTGAAGATTGTTACTAATGTGGCAAACCATCCACTACCAGGGAGATGGGTAAACGCCACCTCCACCCCCATAGGTCATCGTACTGGACCTTGTTGATGCTTCAGTGAATGGACAGAAAGCATATTTTTGAAATCAACGATGTTAAAACAATACGTCCCAAGTAATGATGCACGAGACAGCGATATCTAATTTACATTTATACTCATACATAATCCGAATGGTATTTTCAGGCTCTCAGTGTCGTTATACACACACACACACACACACACACACACATATATATATATATATATATATATATATATATATATATATATATATATATATATATATATATATATATATATATATTTAAAGAAGTTTCAGAAACGGAGTCGCTGTTTTAATGTTGTTTATTATGTTTTGGGTGTTGTTTTAATTCTGGTCAAATCCATCACATTATATAAATCCTGTCCTTATCAAAGAAGTCGATCTCTTTAATGTGGCAGATTTAGGAAGCATTTAAAGTTGATTTTCAATTTATCATTTTATTTTATTTCATCTCAGATTACGGTACATGTTTAATGGTTATTAAGTGTAACAAATTTGTTTTTGTGTAAAGGCTTTGTATATGGATGTGACGCATTGGATTTCTTTAATTTTTCCTGTTGAATTAAAAAAAAATATGTATATATATTTGCTCTGGTGCACGCTGTGATTGTACATGTATTTTTATATCAGTTATTTTCTGTTTAGCATGAAGCAATACAGTCTCAGAATAAAATAATGCAGCAAGTGTACAAAGAGAGGAACTTACTGATTACCAAACAGTCAGTAATGTCAGAAAGACCCAATAAGTTCACAAGCCCTCATAGGTGTTCGGGCTGAAACTGTATATCTCACAGATTTCAATTTAAGAATAAACATTTCCCAGCAAAAGCAACGTATGAAAAGTATCTATTATATGTATTCCTTAAAAATCTTAGTAAAATACGAACGTATTAGAAATCGGTTGAGCAGTGCCTTACAAGTAGACTAATGCATTACTTAAAATTAATGGAGGTTTATTTTGTTTTCAATTTTCATACTTTTATTTCTCAGTTAGGAACGGATGACATGAAAAGAAGTCAGAAATAAGTCCTTTGATCACAACTGCATTTCTTAACTAAATCTGACTACAAATTTAACCCCAATGGAATGATGTTAAAACGTAATTATTTTGGAAAGAACGAGTGGACGAGTGAAACCAAGAGAAACCGGGTCGTAGGTTCCACTCTAGTTCTAGATGTTGCAGATGAATGAATATGCAAAAAAGGTGAATCGCAACATCTAAACAATAGGATCATGTATTGTTCAAAGAGTCCAGGAATGTTTGGGATTTTTTCGCAGGAATTAGTTTCTGTTCAAGTATATTCTCTTACTTAGGATAAATGCAGGTGATATAAGAAAACTGTAGAGGAAATCACAAAAATACGTTATCCTGAAAACAGTGGTGCGTAATCTCCTGCCCTCTCCCTCCCAGCCCAACCCTTTGGCCCAGTTATCATTAATGGTCGCCTCATATAAGGAATTCTCACATTTTACCCTGTAGCAACATATATTAAATAAAAAATGTACTTCAATTTATTTATTTTTCAGAATTGGGTTTGAACTTTCTTAGCATAATTTATTGGGGTGAAAGATCAAGGTCATCAAAAACCATTTTGTGCATGAATCTCTAAAATGTTGTGGTACTGTGTCACCCGTTGGAAATCTTTTTCGTTCGCAATTTTTTGATGCTGGTGTAGTTCATTGTGTGGTCACAACCTTTTCCACAGAAAGTAGGTCATTCTATATCCAATCTTAGTATTTACATAAATCTCGGCAGACATTAAACAGAGAATGTAAGAATGAATCAATTTTATTTAATCATTGTTTATGCAACAGATGCTTCTGATATCTTGCTCAGTATGATAATCCTGATATCAGGCTCAGTATAATAACTCTGATATCAAGCTCAATGTGATAACCCTGATATTAAGCTCAGTGTGATAACCCTGATATAAGATAGGTATGATATCCCTGATATCAAGCTCAGTATGATAACCCTGATATTAAGCTCAGCATGATAACCCTGATATCAGGCTAGGTATAATAACCAGATGATTCCAATGGAAACCTATGCGCTTAGATGTAATGCCCAATTTTGATAGGAAAATGTGTATCAAATATTTGAGATGAAACTGAAACTGTTAGGTAAGTCAGAATTCTTTACATATTTTGCATAATAAAAACCAATCTAGATAACAAGGTTCCCTGTATGAGTGTAATTGTAAAAACCTTCGTTGTTCAAAATAGGAACAGGGCAAAATACCGATATCGGCTAGAATTTAAATGCATATTTCCTGCTAGTACTTAAGATGGATTTAAGTTGGTACTGAATAATTCTTACTTATAAATACGATAAAACCATAAGCTTGTAAAATTATATTCTAGATCGTAAGTTATCGAAACGATATCTGTACATGAGAGACAGAAATCATGCAGACAATCTACTGATGAGGAAGTGAAAGTTTATTTGAAATATTTTGGAGCAATCCTAAGAACCGAAGGTCTCAAAAAAAAATTATAAACTATTTTTCGTGGTCTTGTTCTAAATATTTATATTATTTAGGCTAAACAAAAGAAAATTAAGAGCAAATAATATCAGTAGTTTTAAACATTCTCTTAAAAAGTGTTGTTTGCTCTCCACTGTCCATCTCACCCCTACTCTTCATTTTCATTACGTGTTATGAATGTCGTCTCGGATAAGGAATGACACATTTTACATTACAGCCAGATATATACAGTAATAGGTTTGGCACTCTCTTCTAAGCATTATAAAGGGGTAAAAGTCAAGGTCAACAGGAATATGGAACCATAATAAGAGAGCCATGTTGTACCAAAATATTTAGACATTTTTTAGTACTATACAATAAATTCTCATTGAAAACATTTTGAGGTTATCTTTTTTACTTATGTGAATTACTTCACTATGTTTTCTTTAAATTTTCAATTTAAAGTATGTGCAGCATTTGCATTTTCGTAACCATGGGGAGGCGTTGGATACCGGGGTAGATTTGTCTGTTCAATAACACCTACTTTGCGCCAAATCACTAAATCAGCCAAGAGAATATTATCTAATACAGAAAGTAAAATTATTTTGAAATCATAAAATCATTAAAAATATGAAAAATACTATTAGTCAAACCTGTTGGGACCCTTAAGGGACATGTCCACTATACAATAAATATTGATTGTTGCTACCTTAAGGTGAACTCGGTTTATATGTTTTAATTTTTTTTGAGTAAATGCGAAAAATAATTAATAGTACTAGATGCAGTAACTAGAAGCAAGCTTCTAACTATAATTTATATGCTCTTCCAGTGGCGAACCCTTGTATATTGCCATTATGTGTCGCCTTTAGCGTTTCTGATAAAATAAGGTAGGGTATTCAATATACCTGAAATAAGAACTCTGACTTCATTAACTAAGAACTCTGACTTCATTAAATAAAAATCTTACTTAATTAAATAAGAGCTCTGACTTCAGATTCCTATACATGTCAAAATAGGTTTCCTAACTTATACTTAGCATTTTTAATCCGGGTTAATGGTCATGGAGAAGGGAAAAAAAAAACGGGGTCACAATGGCACAACCAATTTGGCCTAACGTGATACAAAAATTTCTCACTTATAACCATTTATATTAAAATATTAACCTTGTTCAGTACTTGATTATGTGGGGATGACAATTTAAAATAAAAGTATATAGTATTGAGAAATCAGGCTACTAATTCTTTTATAAACGAGAGTAATATTAATACGGTTAGGAAATAGACAATAGAGAACTAAACATTTTTGAGATACACCCAATGGCTTATAAATTGGTGGAATTGTCTTCATTATACATTCATAAAATTCAATCTATGTGCTATGTTTAAAAAAAAAATATTTACTTTTATTTTGACATCCTACATTTAATTTCCTATTGGCTAAATCGCATATGGACTCTTGGTGTGAGGCTGTGGAATTAGGTGCAGACCAGTGAGTACCAGGTTTAGTAGCACGATGCTCAAGGAAATTATTTGAAATGCCTGTTTTACAGCAAAGGAAAATGTTTTTTCAACTCAAATGAATTGAAGCATGTGTGGTCTGTATTACTGATCTAACGAAGAAATTCATTTTTATTTGTTTTCTATTTTAAGATTAAGTTCTGTTGGAAAGGAATTAATGGTCTGTTCCCAACAGGGGTGGAGAAAATATGTGTATCCATGACAACTATCTCTCCATGTCTGCATTTATTTCAGTTTCATTAGCTGATTTATGAGCAATTACAATACCATTATTCATTTCAACATAGAGCAAGCAAAAATGCATATACATTCGTAATCATGGAATTATGTGTAACTAACGTGTACAGCTGACCAGTAGTTACTGCTAACTGGAACACTTGTCACATTTGTTCACATTCAAGTGAGATCGAAGTTTAAGTTCTAATAGCTCCTCTGCTCGTCATGATGTTTCATCACCAGTATCCCCTACAATAGTTATATTTGCACTAGGCACAGTTAACTTCTTGACATTTATGAACCTGATCATAGTGGCACAGGTATTGCCTTCTTGACATTTATGAAAATACCGTATGAGCACAGTTAACAACGTCTTGACATCTATGAACCTGATCATAGTGGCACAGGTATTGCCTTCTTGACATTTATGAAAATACTGTATGAGCACAGTTAAGAACTTCTTGATATCTATGAAACTGAATATATGGGCAGCGTCTGTTTGTGGTTACCATATTAATCGCCTTATTAATTTTATTTATATTTTCACTCTGAACCTAGCAGGACTGAGTTACTTTGCGCATCGGTGTTTGACAACTCCTAAATTCGCTACAGAATTGCACATATTACATTAAAATGCCAGTAATAGCTTTGTATCATATCGCAACTAAATCAGCTTTCTTGTTTCATCTCAGATGTTTGTCACATATTTCCTGCATATGCTGACCCTTCCGGTGGCCTAAGTGGTTAGAGTGTCCGCCTCCGATGCGGGAGTTCGTGGGTTCTAACCCAGGTCGAGTAACACCAAAGACTTATTAAAATGGTACTAGTACCTGCATCGCTTGGCGTTCAGCATTACGAGGTAAGTATTAGAACTTGTCGGATTGGTGTTCGGATAATGTGACTGGGTGGGACATGATGCTACATCATGCACAAGTACTAGACATCATTATTATCTGCCTGAAAAACTGTCAAAGCTACATTAAAAATTCAAATCACGCACACACGCGCACACACACTTTATGTGCTTTTATCACGGGACCTGACGTAACATGTATCAATGAATTGCCTATTTTGAGACATAGAATCTATTTATCATATGTTATGCTGCACGGTGCTCCAACAGATGGCCTAATTGCTCATACAATTGATAATTCTCTGTGCCTATGTGTTAGCTGAAGTGTATAAGTTTCCTCCCCTAAACCAGCTGCCTAAAATATAAAATGGTACATGTATTTTTTAGTTTTTAAATTACGACCAGGAACTGTGTGAAGAGCCCCCACCCACCCACCCCCTCTCTCTCTCTCAGAATAAATGCTTTTTAGTGTAATATCTTGGGAGTAGTATTTTGGATGAATGCTTTTATAATAAATCATAGTTGACTTATGTTTATTATTATTGTTGTTGCTGTTCAGTCATTACTATTACATTCCTTCATTTTTTGTTGGACTGAATATTTATAAAGTATAAATCTGTGTTGTTTGTCAGCCTTAAGGACTTGTATTACACCGAAATTATTTTTGAGTAGCAAGGCCTGAACCTGCGTTTTTTCATCAAGATTGTACTTACCTCCAAAAAGTATTTTCTATTTTGTATTTGTAACACATTTCTCTACATTTACTCACTTATTTCACCCTTGTAGTGAGAAATATTGTCTGGTTTAATGTTTGGTTTTCCTGTTATTTTTGTCTTTATTCAAACCATAATTCGACTTGATTTCCAGAGTTTGACTGTGCTATATAGTATGTACTGATAGAATTACAGCTTGCACTTCTGATTTCTTTGCACCAGAGGGAGTTAATTTCAGCTGACAACATCTGCTTTTGCCCTTTGATTTCAACCCCGCATTATTTTCATGGGACAAGTGATGCTGAGGAAAGCGAACGTTTTAAATGCTATAAAAACCTCTTAATATATGATTAAAGAAAACAAAAGGTCTAACTGAGAACATTTTAAACATCCAAAATCTTTACACCAGACTTTGATGAAAACAAGGGGCCATGTACCTTGATGCTTCTTATTACGTAATGCCCATTGGTGAATAGTTAATGCACGCACGTGAGTATGGCAGACACATTGAGATATAATAAAAACCTGAGACCAATTATTTAAATCTCTGAATGTATTCAGTTAACTACATCAATAATGTATGAACCTGTAAACATTTTTCCCAAAGAAACAATAATTCCTATAGTCTATCGAGATTACAAAATTATTGTAGATAAGTGTAGTGCATACTTGTTGTTTAATTGTGCAGTACGCAATAAAAATGTATAAAACAAATGTATGGACAGTATAGGAATTAGACCAGTAATTATTTACAGCCAGAGAACCAGACTACTGGCGGGAAACTGAAAAAAGAGTACTAGATACTTTGAGATTGGTTGGTGATGGATTTAATTTCGTTTATTATACATTTCATAAACTTCAATTTTTGTGCTATAGCTGACAACAATATATTTCTTCATTTTGAAATCCTGTATGCAATATCCTACTGACAAAATAGCATATGTGCTTTCGTTGTTAATGGGTGCAAACCAAGGTGTCTCAGGTGCAATGAAATTTTGCAAAGAAAACGTGTTTTACAAGGCTGAAAACATTCCACTAACTCTGATGAATTGTAACATTTGTGATTTGTATATCACTGTAATGAAGAGACTAATTTTATTATTTCATGCAGATTAACATAAATTAGTGGTCCAGTTCCTTATGTGTCTGGTCGCAGCCTTAACTTAATTCCTTCTATACTCTAAACGTCGCAGTAGGTTTTCTGTACATAAATATATAAATTATGGACAATCACCAAATCGATGGAGTGGTTATTATATCTGACAGAAGGAAAAAAACATATTTGCAAGATAGCACACTGTATAGATCTTATTTAGAAGGAAACAAGATCTAACAAAAAGAGAAAACTAGCAAAGCAGCAGCAGAGAGGGTGAACAGACCACTTAAGGGAGTGGTCACCCTTGTGTTTGGACCCAAAAAAAATAGTGACCCTTCATAGAGGTCAATTACCACGTCTACGATTATTGTTTGTCCCAAACAGAATTGTAGACGAGCCCTCTCTGCTGCTATCAGTCTTGGGAATCATCATCTGAATCATGGGAATCTTCATCTGAATCATGGGAATTTGTTCTATGTTTCAAGTAATATTCAAGTTCTGATGGTGGTTTTTCTATTTTTGGATTTATGTTCTTTCTGTGTTTATAATATATCATCAAACTTCTGTATCGATCTCCACCGCAATTTTTACAAATCTGATATAATCCTCTAACGCCGTTGTTACATCCAACACAACTTCGTGGACCAGCATGAGGATTTTTCTTTATAAGATAATTATGTTTCTTGCAATATTCTCCACGGCATTTTTTATTACAATTGTTAGTGGTTCCTTGATGTAACCACGCACAGTTGTTCATTATATTAATGATATCTATTTAATTCAATTTAATTTTATCATCACCCCTGTTACCCAAATATTTTATCAATACCCACACGATATCTTGTTCTTGGATCATGTAAATTTATTGTTATAAATCCATGTGGGGTAGCTTGCGCTCGTGAGAAGAAATTTTTGAATTTAATTATATCCATGTCACCACCACACCAAGTTTGATGAATATTTCGCAACGTGTGTGTGTCTACGCCATTAAACACAACTAAAATGTTGCAGTTGTCTCTGATCACCTTCGGAATTTGTGTATATCGTTGAGTAACATAGATCACGTCTGTATTTTTGTGTCTACCTCGGGAAAATATTCTGGCTGGATTTGATTGTTTATCTAGCATCACATCGTCGTATACAACTAAATTATTAATAAATCCGTCTATGGAATCTACGGATGGTGCTTCATCAATATCGGTTATAAACTCTATAACATCATTATCCTCATCCAGTAATCGTGCGTTTTCATTGAAATCTTTAAGTACATCATAACATCGTTGATCATCAACGGATGGTGCTACTAAATATAATTTATCCCATTTCAACCATCTCATTATCAGATTAAGTAATAATTGCGTCTTACCCGATCCAGATGGTCCTATGATAATCATTCTGATGGAGTTCGGTAGCGCAGGATGATGCTTAACTGGCTCTCGTTGCCGAGTTGCTGAGAAATCAATTATATCCATATATATTATAACATGAATTTATATTGTTTACGCTGTAGAGTTAAAACTCCAACTACTGATTTAGCCACAGTTATAACCAAAAATAAAAAAATAGCGTACGGTGGAAAATGTTCTATATGCGGTAGAAAGAAATTTTCGTTTTTATCTAATAAGCGCGGTGGTGATATTGCTAATTTGATGTCAAAGTTTCCAGGTGCTCCATGGGCTAAATACAGTGGAGAAAAACATCTACCAGGATATAATTATTGCGGTCCTGGTACTCGACTCGATATCAGGCTCGATAATCAAGATCAACCAAAACCAGGCGAGGAACCAATAAATGCTATTGATCGAGCTTGTCATGCTCATGATGTAGCTTATAAAAGTCAAAATCTACAAGATAGGCATATTGCAGATGTAAAATTAATTCATTCATTAAATTCTATAAAAAATAAAAATATTAGAGAATCATTAGCTAATTGGTTAGTAAGATCCTCGATGAAAGGTAAATTAGCGATTGGGGCTGGTAATTAATAATGGAATCAATTTATTATTCACCGAGAGGATACTGGAGAGGCAAAGCAGCAATTGGTAAACTCGCTGATGCAGCGGCGGTTAAACATTCTACTGCTAAAGCGTGGTTGTCCAGGCAGGCAATATGGCAAATTTATCTACCACGTCCTAAACAAATTCAGTACGCGTATTTCGATGTCAGTGTTCCTAATGAAGTTCATCAAGCTGATATTCTGTTTTTACCGCATGATACTGTGCGTGGAAAAACGTACAAGTACGCGTTAACCGTAGTTGATGTTGCAAGTAGATATAAAGAAGCAGAGCCGCTATCAGCGAAAACATCATCTGAAGTAGCCGATGCGTTTGAACGAATTTATCAACGAGGACTCGGACCACAAGGTGGTCTGCGATGGCCACAGCTACTACAGGTTGATCCTGGTAAGGAATTTCTTGGTCCAGTATCATCGTTGATGAAACAACATAATACCAAAATACGACGAGGACATACTGCAATTCATCGTGATCAAGCAATTGTTGAGCGATTTAATCGAACACTTGCTGAGAGGTTATTTGGATATCAATACGCGAGGGAATTTATTCAGGATAAAAGATCTCGCGAATGGGTGGCAAGATTACCAGGCGTGATAGCTGCATTAAATAATGAGATCACACGAACAACCAACATGAAACCCATTAGCGCGGTCACAAAAAAAATATACCAACACAACGAAAAGATGCTGGAAAACAAAAAATATTAGGTGATGTTACAGTCAGATATTTATATGAGCCTGGTGAACTTGAAGGTGGTAAAGCGAGAGCAACTGATCCTATTTGGAGTGTTACCACACACAAAATATCTACCGTGACAAGATCCACTGGAAGAAACGTAGGCGTTTCCAGGCCTGCAATCTACAGATTAGATTCGGCCGCTCCTCAACGTGGATTTACACGTGAACAACTACAAATAATTTCCGCGGATACACAACTACCACCGCGATCACTTCAGTGATTTCGATCACTTAACTAGCGCCTCTACGTCGATTACACTCAAGACAGGTCAGCATGGTATTTTCTCGTGTATGACCGCGACTATTATCTTTTCTATCTACGGTAAATTGTCTTGAATCATTACTCGAATACCGCCATAACATTATACAATTACAACTTGCGCAATGATTATTCTGCTGCTGTTTTAACTCAATAATAAATTCAACATCAAGATCAAAGTCACGTTTATTTTTTTTATCAGATTGTTTGTATCCCATTAATTTTTTTCTTATTATATCATCATCGATGATGTTAAATTTATCAACGATTTCAGGAATTATGATTCTACGTAATTGAGATATATTTCTGACCCTCGATACCGCTAAATAAACTAAATTTGACCACTCGATGCGATCGTCTACAATCCAGACTCGTGTGTCAGAAATAGTTAATCCCTGAGACGAGTGGATTGTCATAGCGTATCCCAACACCCATGGAGATTTGTCAGCGCGTAATGCATCTTCAACCACACTGATATCAACGGCGACAATATCATTTAATACGAGATTTTGATTCTCAGTCTGTCCTGGAATATCAACATTAATATTCTGTTTTCGTGTATCTGATGGTCTACAACACAACGGTACGGGTAATTCTGAGTGTTTTTCTTTATGTAGTTGAAATAACTGCTGTTGTAAAGCGTCTCTGATTATTTTTCGACTTGCTACGATCAAATCGGTGGGTCTCCATAATTTCAAAAAATCACTCATTGATGTCTCTGAGATCACTCCACGTATTATTTCACACTGAATTTTGTTTGATTGTAATCTGATTAATTTTTTAAACTCCCTCAAATTTGCATCAAGAGCTCTATGATCATCATCTATTTCTTCGTAATAATCAACGAAATTTTTTAACCAATCATGTGGAGATGGTCCAACAAAGGGCGGCGGTTGACCATGATCGCCACACATTATTATGGCGGTATTTTTCGTCAACAACCAATCAAGAAACTTTTTTAATGTATCCAATGAGACCGTACATATCTCGTCCCAAATAATTATTTTAGGTATATGTTTTTCTCCCATCCGTTCAGGAGTCCATGTATCTCCGCGTCACAGAAAGAAACTATGATACGTACACGATTGTACTTGCCGCTGTTTCATCTCACGTGCAAGTCTATGTGTGGGTGTCAGCACGATTATATCTGAATTTCTAAAAACATTAATCGTTCGAGTTGTTTTGCCGCATCCACCAGGTCCATTGAGATATACTGTCTTATATCTGGTTATTGGATCACTCAACGATGGTGCTTTCGACATTTCTGATATTTTATTACCCTCACGATAAAAATCTCTCACTGGAACATCTGCTGATTCTACATAATTGTGTAATAGTTCCTTTTTTATTCTCCACGAACCCCATCGTTCATCATTACTTGTAAATTTCACAACAGGTTCTAAATATTTACTTGAAATATAAAACGAATCTGTTGCGACTCTGACTGCGGTCTCAGGAAATCTATTAATCATCGATAATAAATTTATAGAAACATAAGCCAACATGGAAGATCTTAGATGAGTATATTGCGGGGATACGTCATTTATGTAACTAACGATCGTACCTAATTTTGTTCCGTCGGATAAATAAACACTCTCTCGATTTACAAATGTATTTTTCGCCGTTGTATCAGCGATTATAAAATCGTACTCGGCATCATCTAGAATTAATCGTGCGTGATGTCTTTTATAATCATATGCACCACCTTGAGTAAATTTACCTATAATTTTTCTACCGAGATCTTTTGCGGTTTTGAGTTTATTAGGAATATCATCCTTAAACTCGCTAATAACTTCAGAATCTGACATGGGCAACCAAACTTTGGTCTGTGCATGATATGATATAATTGCCTCACTGACCACCAACGATGTCAGTATCATACAATCTAGCATATATCGCAACAAAACTATAGGTGCCCAACGTTTTTCACAAAAATGTCTACCAAACCAAACATAACAAATCTTGTGAAGATTTTCGTTAAACTCGAATGATTCAATACAGGCGAATCCAGTCAGATCAAAATCAGGTAATGGTCCATTAATTGCCACTCGCGTCATCTCGTTTGTAGGGTGACCAAATCTTTCAAAGTACACAGAACAATCTCCGTATCCCAGAAAACTTCCTGGATAACATGCAACCATATCAACCGAAATAACATCATTGTAATTGTATTTGGTATTCCATAATCCGCCATGTCCATATTCGACGCAACTTGCGCGTACGTCCTCGAGTAAATCAAATCGTGTTGGTTTCCATGAATTTCGTTCTCTGGCGAAATGAGCCGCAACAGATGGAACGGTAAAACAATTAGTTAGTAATTTGTCAGTATTTTCCGCTGCTTGCACTGTAAAAACGTCGCAAGATTTTTCATCTCGTCATGGAGGGATTCTGTGCGATATATTTCACCGTTTGGTTTGACAAACTGATCAAATTCACCCTCCTCATTACTTTTAAATAACCATACCGATACAGGATCGGTTTTACTTATTTCTTTAATAAAATCAAACATACTATCTGCCCCAGAATTATCTGGGGAGTAAAATCTAACAGTTCGATCACTTGGAAATATTGTTACTGCGTTAGTCCATGCGTGCGCGTTATGATCGATAATATTTATTGGAGCTCCCTTCGATTTATATTTCGACTGGTACAGTACTTCTCCCGTTATTGTCGCCACAGTTATTGGAAATTTTAATATTTTTCCTAACTCAGCAACATCTTTTATTGTAGCACCGGTATCCTTAACCGAATCAGCCCACGAGTTTATTTTTTTACGCCTTAAATCGGTTAATCCATTTCCACGCATCACGTTTGTAAAGTGTTCTATTACTCGTTCAGCCACACAATTTAACCTTGAAAATTTCATCGGCGCTAGTTTATCAACGTTGGGTTTTTTATTTATCTCATAGATTCCATAAATAACCGCTGTTACAGGATACGCTCGTTCATAATACGGTTTGTCAATACCCGTCAGTAGACCCGGTCTGGAATTTTTACTTAATATGATAGTTTTATTATTGCCAAGGACAGGATCATATTTGTTACGGATAATCCAACTACCTGTTTCTGTTAATACAATAAATTTTACTCTGAAGAAATATTTTTGATTGCCCTCGTATTCAGCGATGTAGTTAATGATAGTTGCCGCTCGCTTGTCGTTCATTGTGGCGTCCGTGACAGTGTTGCGTATGATCTTGAACGTTGACCATGTATGAGATGCACCATCCGTGTAAAATTCTTTCTTGGCGTCGTGAATTTTCGAGATCAAACTTTTATTTTTCGGATCAACCAAATCTCGTACTGGTAAGTCTGGAGATAATCTGTCGAGGTTGAATTTATATTTAACAGGCCTAGTTTGGGATAATCTCTCAAACTCGTTCATATAATTAAAACAAATATTTAAATAAAGAAAATTATATATATATATACAATGTCTCAATGTAGATGGTTGATGATCGGCTCAGTAAATCGATGCAACAAATCCTGTAGAAAGGAATTTTGTTGGATACACTCACAAAACATACGACGAGGAAGTCTAGGACCAATACCATGTCTGAGGTGTGGTATTGGAGTGCGAGGAAAAACAGAATTATGTGGAAAGTGCGGCGAAAAACGGTTCAGAGAACTTAAAAGATATTATGACAAAAAAAATAATAGCGGTGAAAACGCTATAAAATCCGTGAGGGATTATATATCAAGATTTCAGACAAACAATGATTTAAACGTATAATATTATTATAATGGAGCAAAATATATTTGTCCCACATCCTGTCATAACAAACTATGAATCAAATATTAATGGTATCATCAGACACTGTAGGTTAAAAAAACCAGTTGGTTGTATTAATGATCATGGTTATCTAAGGTTCACATGCGAGGGGGGAAAGAAACATTATCTATGTCATAGATTTACGTATGAATGTCATAATGGGATGATCAATGACGGTCTTGTTATTGATCATATTGACGGGGATACTCAAAACAATAATTTATCCAACCTTCGTGTTGTCACATACAGCGAGAATAATACACGTGGTAATACAGGAAGATGTAAGACAATCGGAAAGAGGGCGGTAATTTCCACAAACATAGAAACTGGCAAAGAAATTATATTTCAGTCTATGAACGCGGCTGCGACATATTTTGATATTAACTCGCGTGTGGTAAAATACGTCGCAGAAAATATAACCAGATCTACTTTCTCGAAAAAATATAAGCAGAAAATTACATTTCAGTATCAATAACTATCATCACCACATTATTAACTATCATCACCACATTGAATTATTTTTTTTAATTTATGTCACAGTAGGTCCTCCATACACTACTGAATTTTTGATTATATAAAAGGGAGATTACTTTGTAATATATAGTTTTCTTCGTAGATTTTTGATTTTTTTATGATCGTAATTAGTCAGTTTAACTAATTGCATCGTAATTAATTACTCGTAGAAGTATTATTTATGTTTTTTAAATATTTCCCCATCATACAACATTACGAGAGATCATGATAATGTTATTGATCCGCAGGAAGCTGTGTAGTACAGAACAGAAACCGTTGTCATGGTAATCGATCTGCAGGTGTGTGTTCATGCCACTGTTATTATTGATTCGCAGTCTGCTTAGGAAAAATGCTGCTATAAATACAGAAACTGTTGTTATTCAGAAACTGTTATTATTCAGAAACTGTTATTATTCAGAAACTGTTATAAATACAGAAACTGTTATTATTCAGAAACCGCTGTTTAGTGTAAATATTGGTTCCTTAGCTATATAGCTAACTATATATTAACTTCCGAAACATATGTTCGTAACAAGGTTTGATAGCTCAATCAGTATGGTATTGGACTGTGACGCTCGCGGTCCAGGATCAAACCCCCATGGCTGACAATTTGTCGGTGGTGTACGCATAATTGCGATTTTTATAATAGTGGGGGAACCGCAAACCCCCCCCCCCCCCCGCTCAGCAAAATTCACCCACAATATTGACTTGTGGTTGATACATATTTTCGTATCACCCACTGGATTAATTATTGTGGGTGGGATTTTGCTGAGCGTATATGTTTGTACTGTCCTTAGTTAAGTTATATGTTTGTGCTGTCCCTGAAACATCCCGACGAACTCGCTAAACACTCGATAGGTGTTCTAGGGATATTTTTTTTTATTTTAAAGATTTATATATTATATAATGAACCATGAAAATATCAATGATGTAATTGTTGCTATTAAAAAATTGAAAAAAGATGGAATTAATATATCTGATGAACTTAATCCTGAAAAAATAGTTTCTGATTTTGAGATTTTACAAGAACGTAAAACCCAGGGGACACACACACTATCATCTGAATACAGGCTCATGAAACGGATTCAGGCGGCAATGTTTCAGTCGCTAGCTACCGTAGAAGATGATCATGTGAAGGAGTTCGTTCCCCTCTCTGCCGCCGTAGAAAGAATTAAATCGTTATTATCCCACGAGTATGAGGCAAAGAAAACGATTAGTACTCGCATAAGACTATTAAGAAAAATTATGTTAGATCGTGAAACGATCCAGAGTAACTTCGTTACTGGTGAAACGATCCAGAGTAACTTCGTTACTGGTGAAACGATCCAGGGTAACTTCGTTACTGGTGATAATGAAAATGAAAGTTTTGGTAACTGGGGTCCATGTCAACGCTGACCACGTGTATTGGTAGTCAAAATCAAGAAAATTCTAACTTTGTCAAATTGTTCCTAATAAATTTTATTTATTATAAATTAATTTTATTTATTTACTGAATTAATTTGTTTTTTTTTACTGAAATTTAACAAAATTGTACAAATTTCTTAATTTTGACTACCATTTACCCCATCAAAAACATAAAATTGTACAAATTTTCTTAATTTTGACTACCATTTACCCCATCAAAGCATAAAATTGTACAAATTTCTTAATTTTGACTACCATTTACCCCATCAAAAGCATAAAATTGTACAAATTTCTTAATTTTACAAATTATTTATTTCTGAATTATTATTTTATTTCTGAATTATTATTTATTTATTTCTGAATTAATTTGGGTTTTTTTACTGAAATTTAACAAAATTGTACAAATTTCTTAATTTTGACTAGCATTTACCCCATCAAAAGCATAAAATTGTACAAATTTCTTAATTTGAGTACCATTTACCCCATCAAAAACATAAAATTGTACAAATTTCTTAATTTTACAAATTATTTATTTCTGAATTATTATTTTATTTCTGAATTATTATTTATTTATAACTCTGATGGGTGAGTTGGTAAACCCTCTATTACATAAAGATCTACGATAAAAGTCTTACGACAAAAGTCTTACGACAAAAGTCTTACGACAAAAGTCTTACGACTTTACATACAGATTTATTACAAGCTCTTCTTCACGTATGTCAATTAAGCGATTAAGGTGGTCTGTGAGTTTAAAATTGATTCGTGTTAACATATTATTGTGACACCGCAAATACACGGGATTAGTTGGTTCTTGCACGATTAAACTTCCAGGGGGAACTTGTGGTGTGAACGTGTACAGGATGTATCCTTGTTGAGCTTGATTTGATCTTCCGAGATCTATTTGATAGCTGCCATCGATTACGTCACAAACCAGATTGACCGCGACCGTCGGTGTTATATTAACGATCCCCGGAAATACGTGTCTTTCGCCGCCATGTGGATCATTATCATATCTGAGAACGGTTGGATATGGTGCTAGTTTTCTCCATGCATCGAGTATTTTAGGAAAAAACTCATCAATGACATCACTGACAGATTTTCTTAACTCGGTTACACTATACCCGGGAAATTTAAAATTTGGTACATCGGCTTCTGTTAATTTATATTTATCTGACCATATTTTTGCCTCAGATCTTTCAGAAAATTTTAAACTAAGCATCGCTTGAACTATTCGGTTATTAATATATTCCATATCTGATATAAGCTGATTTAATATTTCCACACGCGTGATGATTTTTTCACGCGATGACGCTGATATGTCAAAAATATGTTCGTTAAAATATTGATTTAGTTGATCTAGTTGTTTTTTACATTCTTGATTGATTTCCTGAAAATATTCAATAATATGACTCCGACGAATAACAAAACTATTTGCTTTTTCCCCGGAATTGTTAAAAGCCCATAACTCATCAAAATCGTGAATTAAAACCCTGCTGAGCATCGATTTATTTTTTAAAATACGTAGTTCTTCCCCGTATGATGGATTAATTTCATGATATGATTGTCTATCCGTGACATAATCAGACTTTTTCGGCTCTGGTGGTATCGGTGTTATCGGTGGTAATATTTCAGGCCATCCTAGCACGGATCTTATCGTGGATTGATAAATATCAACGGCATAATCAGGCGAGTTTATTTCAACCGTCGAGGACAGGGTGGGTTCATGAACATTAATTGATATTTTTGATTCTTTTCCCGTTATTGATTTTATTCTACGCGCAAATTCCTCACTGATCTCTTCAATCTCGTAACTGCCAGTTGGTATACCAACAACAACCCAGTCAGGTGTTCCATCGGGTTTGTTGTTGTTAGCAAATACGAGCGAATTATTTGCTGGTGTACCATTAAATGATTTTGATCTGATATTTGGCCAGCTGTAATATACTCGTAATTGTGCTAGTGCTATTTCTTTTACTGGAATTGCAGTAGGAAAGTTAATACTAAATTCAGGATTAATTGAACTTACCGAGATCATCGTTATCTTTGGCGGAGTTGTGTTGGTCACGATCTGCTGGAGTAATTCTGTCATTATTGATACTTGTATCTTTAATACCTTCGTCGTATATTTTGGTTATCATTGAAAATTCGAAATCAGATATAATTCCATCACTGAGACTCGCTGATAACAACGAGGATAATTTCGAGTATGCTACCGTCGCTGTATGTAATTTTATTTTGTAATCGGATAATTTTTCGTTCGTACAAGTACATATTTTTTTTGTGATGATATTAAGCACACCTGCAATAGTTGTTGCTGCTGAAATACAAATAGTTACAGCTACTGGTGCCATCGTTGTCAACGCTGATAATATTACACCGGTTCCAGCAACAACAGCGGATACTGAATAAACAATCACATCAACGATAACCAATCGTCGTCGATATTTTTTTACTTTTACTGTATATTGATCGACTTGATCTTTTAGCGCCGCCTGCCATTCACGTGCTTGATTGTACCTGTATTGTGCACCGTCCATATATATTTTTATGCAGTAACCAATTGAGGTGTTTCAGCTACAAATTCCAAACACCACCAGAAGGATGTTGCGGTTAATTTCTTATCATCTGCTTCCAGAATAAATATTTCTTCGGTTCCGTTATTTAATACAACAGATACAACCCCGGAAAACCTGTCGGTGGAATGACGCCATGGAAACGTTGTAAATATTTCAAATTTTTCAGCACTAAACACAGACAACCTGTACACGCCAGTGACTGTTGCGGTATATTTGATAGTATTATTTTGCTGCGACCATGTTGCAAATCCCGATGATACCGTGCATACGATGTTTGTAATATGCCCGGGAGTTATTTCAGCTGGAATTTTAATCAAATTGGTTTTGCTGACAATCTCAGGAATTCCCGCTACGACGTCTTGCTGTGTTTGTTTGATCGTGTCTAGGTTATTTTTGATATCAACGAGTTTCATGTCAATGGCGCGTGGAGTACCGAAGAATTTATCTATGGATTCATCGGTTTTTTGAAAATTTCTTCGAAATCTTCCAAAAGCGCCCACGTGAACGTCATACTCAGCCCGTAACGTGGATAATTTACCGTCTACGGTGCCATAGTTGACGTCGACGTATTTTTTTGTTGCTGCGTCTTCGTCAGATGTTGGATCTCTTAAAACTACTATTTTGTTCCCGTTCATGCTGAGTTCACCCATCATTGTGTCACCGGTGTTTCTCACGCGATTAGCAACACTTTTTGCAATTTCATCTCTGATGGTTTTAAGTGACATACTTGAATCTCTGATTCTACCACCGTCAGTAAACACGGGAATATTATCCGTAACTGCACCGAGTACTCGCCGGACTATATCATTCCATTTGATATTGCTGGTTTTTAGTTTACCATATCGATCCTGAAAATTAACAACTTCATCTGGGTCAACTCCAGCCAGGTTCATGATATCAGCGAGGTCATCCTTAGTCACATACTTCGACAGATCAACGTCGCCGAGCTTTTTCTTAACGCGTGAAGAAGATCTTCCGTAAATGTCAACCATTATAATAAGACCCGTTGTTTAAAATGCTTTACGCGCAACAAATCGGTTGCTTGTATAATCGTGCACGACTTTATGTGGCGGCCTGGATGATTTTGATATAGCGTCAAGTACATTAATTACTTCACGGCTGCATATTGGCGGATCTGTCATTGTTTGTGTGGGTAGCGTTGAATACCAAACTTTGGAACCTCTGGTTGTTGCGTGGAGTGGTGCGACATACTTGATAAATTCAACAGGTGGAGCTAACCCGTACGAATCAAAATAAACAATTCCACGCGGGTCAACCGCGTATGATACCCAATGAGTACCGGGTCCGGAACGTTTGTCAAGATTAATAATACCTGTTTCTAGTTTGTTTGGTTGTTTCGGTAATTGATCTCGCATAAAAACACCTCTAAAGGCAGATATTTTTAATTTTTTAGCGGCATTAAGTAAATCAAAATTTGATGCTGGAACGTCTAACGAAATGATCCTGGAAGCCTTAGGCCTCTCCCCCAACGAGATCCTGGCAATCTTAAGCCGCGCCCCTTTTTTTTTGTATCCTTGCCCTGTTGCTTTCTTTAGTGCCATTCCAGCAGCTGTTCCAACAGCACCTAACGCGGCCGCTTTTGCTACGGCTGGAGCAGCTGCAGCTATTAATGCCGGAATGGCCGCAAGTAGTGGAAATATACCACCCGTTTTAACCATGTCTTTGATGGCGCTCGGGGAGAGATGGAATTGAACTCCAGTTTTTGATTCCAGAGCTTTATTGAAATGTTTAATCTGATTATTTGTCAACGATAATTTGTTTGGACCACCACTAATATGATCTCGTTTTAGTGATATTTTAGTTCCGCATTTGTTGGCGGTTTTTGATTGAAGCTTTTTTACCTGACCAGGAGTCAGAGTAACATTAACATGACCATACGACATTTTTATATAAATAATATTTTTCTAAATAACACGACTAAATATTTTCCACCGGTGCATCAACGACCCTCATTCGACCACTACCACCTTCAAGTAGCATGGCTTTGTCGCTAAGTATGACCGCGATCGCTCTGTAGAAGCCGGGAACAATTGGTGGACCGGGTATATCAGGAGGAGGGTTAGTAACATGAGCTCGAAAGTGTATATCAACGACAGATTGCTTGGATAAATCAAGATGTTCTAGTGAAAAATAATAAATCGGATATAGACCTGTAAAATCTAATTGTGATATTTGCAAACCGGTATCTATATTTTGATCACGTCCCATGAATGACATTAAACGATGATATGCGCGCGCTACATGATTTTGATCAAAATTTAACAATATATCCTCGGCTGGTTCTTGATGTCCATTTATCCGTAAGGAAACTTCATTAACTCCAAGGTTGTCAAATATCATATGTGAACGTTCTTGATCATTTATCCTAGCATTATCTTGTAGTGCAATAAAAATATGTCGTGGTGCAGAAACACCTTGCTGTGATGCTATATGCCATGTAAATAAACCATTAATATTGCTTTGAGCAGCATCTGTGGTTACTGTTAACCATGATAGCAATGATTTACCGCCTTGATCCATAAAAGATAGTAATTTTTGTTCCTCAGTAATAGATGGAGTCATTACTGGCATCCATAGTGAAAGTTTTGATATATTTACTTTACCATCAGCAACACCAGCACCTCGCCAGATTGCATCATTATCATCACCTTTTCTTACGAGCACAATTGTGTGTTTAGCTCCAAAGATGACTTTTCTAACATTTCTGCAAAATCCAAAGATGTGAGATAATGGAATTGCACACGAAAAATTTCTATCATTTCCTAACAGCGTTGCTCGGCGTGTTGCAAATCCCAGGTTGTAATTCGTACTAACACTTTTTATAATATCAAAAGCAGCAGCTGGTCTGGCTGCGTGTTCAAAGTCAACTGGCTGTGGATCAGATGCAGTAACTTGAGGTGTCTGTAACTTAATATACTGAACATGATCAGCGTTGTCAGTAATATCCTTGGCAAACATCATTGTTGGACCAGCTGATCTTGTAAAGTCGTCAGAATATCTCGCCAGACCAATTATTGTTGTAGCAACGTCGACATCATTTTGAACTGATTCAATATTTTTTCCATCAATCATATATGTGGCGCCACTAAATAATGCCATAATCCCGTTGTTGACAAAACCAACACGCAAATTAGCAGCATATGCCGTATTAGCTACAACATTCGTTACAAGTCTACCTTCTACTTCAATAAACGCTTCAGTGGGCAAGAAATATCTACTTGTATCATGAACCTGTAATTCGATTCTCCCTCGCTGATTTGGTAGTCTTGCGTCATAGGAATAAAATTGATAATCACGTACCAACTCGTACTTAAGGACAGGTGCCTCCATATCAAATGCTGGGTCTGATTCGCGCCTGAACATTTTTATTATAGTTACCATTTTTCAAATGATGATCATCGTCGACGAAGACCGCTCCCTGCTATTAAATTTGCTGTTATATTTTTTTCTGCTTCTTCAGATATCGCCGCTAGTTTTTGATTTGCAGCCTGATTTATTATTTTACTTACGTCTGCGGGCATCACCTCAGTACTTGCCAGTTTCACCGGTGGTTGTTGTTTTCGTCGCAATAATCGTGCTAGTCTTTCCTTGATCGCCGAGAACGCCTTACCAGCAACATTGACAATTGCACCAGGAGCTTTATCACGAACAATATCAATAGCCTTCATCGATAATTGTTTTGCAACAGGTGCTACTTTTGGAGCTATCCTTGTAAATAATCCCTGAATAACATCACCAAGTCCATTTCCGTAAATAACACTATAGATTGGTAATCGTGAGTTTACCGCTCTAACCTGTGTGGGTTTACGATGCTTATTATGCACAATCATCTTATTTTATTTACCATTTATCTAACAACTAGTCATCAACGAGCTCATCAATAAGTTCTCGGTAAACGCCGATATCCATGATACCACCTTGAAATAGTCGCCGACAAATATCAGCTGCTTCATTGGTTATTTCTGGTGAATTATTTCCGGCACGTTTTCCTCCTGTGAGAACTTCTAACCGTGACACGTCATTGATGATATTATCAGGACATAAACCAGATCCTGTTTTAGGTTCATCTTGAGGTGTTTTAAATACTGGTGGTTGCATTACCGGAGTAAGTACTTCAGTGGTGACCGGGGGTGATCCAGGTGGTGAATCTATCGGTGTAAATGTCATTTTCGGTGCAGAAATTTTACGTAATGGTGAAGGAATTTTCTTCGAAGGGGGTGATTTAAGTGACTCTTTAATCCTTTTAATTTCCGACTTCAACCTTTGCTGCGGCGAAGAAGATTGCTGTTGTTCTATTTGTTGCAGAGGTGGAGGAAGCTGATACTGGGAGGACTCTCCTTGCTTTGGTTGTTCCAGTCTCTCTCTGTAAAGTCTTTTTACTTCTTCATTAAATCTTTTAAATTCTTGACCTCTAGCTTGTTTTTTATTGTAATATACGCGATATATCCATTTAATGAAATCATCATCATTTGTTTTTCCATAAAAGGGTTTTAAAAAATTTATTAGATATATTTTTTGATATCATCTCAGGTAATTTCTCTCTTTCAGTTTTTCTAATTTCCTCAACAACTCCTTCGTTAAATCTTGCAATTAATTTTAAGTTCTCTTCTCCTGATTTGGATTTAGATGCAAGTTTTTTTCTCACATCGGCGACTTCAGTACGAAGTTCTCCAATACCCTCAAGTATTTCCTCACCAACAGGTGGAGGTTGAGCTGCAGCTATGTCAGTTGGAAGGTCTCGTAAAATCTTCTTTGCCTGTTTAGTTCTTCTTGCTATTTTTTCTGATACCGGAAGAAGATCTTCTTTGATGACAGTTGCAACTTTCTCAGTAGCTGCAGTGACGGGCTTAAACAGTTTTTTAGTGTCTTCTTCATACTCAACTTTTGCTTCTTGCTGCGCTTGTAGATTTTTTCTAAATGAGTCTTTGACAGGAAAAAATTTTTTAATTGCTTCTAATCGTTCTCGAGCTGTTCTTGCAGTATGAGATTCTGGATGTATCATTTTATTATAACATAATAATTTAATTAATATCAGCAGAAGAGGAGCAGCAGAGGGGGTGATGATAAAATTAAATTGAATTAAATAGATATCATTAATATAATGAACAACTGTGCGTGGTTACATCAAGGAACCACTAACAATTGTAATAAAAAATGCCGTGGAGAATATTGCAAGAAACATAATTATCTTATAAAGAAAAATCCTCATGCTGGTCCACGAAGTTGTGTTGGATGTAACAACGGCGTTAGAGGATTATATCAGATTTGTAAAAATTGCGGTGGAGATCGATACAGAAGTTTGATGATATATTATAAACACAGAAAGAACATAAATCCAAAAATAGAAAAACCACCATCAGAACTTGAATATTACTTGAAACATAGAACAAATTCCCATGATTCAGATGAAGATTCCCATGATTCAGATGATGATTCCCAAGACTGATAGCAGCAGAGAGGGCTCGTCTACAATTCTGTTTGGGACAAACAATAATCGTAGACGTGGTAATTGACCTCTATGAAGGGTCACTATTTTTTTGGGTCCAAACACAAGGGTGACCACTCCCTTAAGTGGTCTGTTCACCCTCTCTGCTGCTAAAGCTGTCTCAGATCAAGGACCCTTAAATGCGCTAATAGCGAGATACTTTGTGATAAAGGAATTGTGTGTGTGTATGAGTGAGTGAGAGAGAGAAAGAGAGATAGATATAGAGATCTGGATTTTTAAACGTACCTTTTATAAATTTTCTGTCATATCGTTACGATGTCTGCAATGTGGCAGACATGTAGCATCATTTCCCACCCAGTCACATTATCACGACACCAGGCCGACCAGTCCACGCACCAACCGCTTACTGCTGCGCGTCAAGAGATGCAGCTACTAGTAAATATATATACAGTGGAGCCTCGTTAATCCGGACACATTCGTTCCCAGTGAATATGTCCGGATTAACGAGCTTTCCGGATAATTGAATCATGCACATTTTTATTTTACGATGTCATCACACCGTATACATGTACATGTATATGCTAGCTGTAATTGTACTGTATATTTAATAATGGTTGAAATAAATTAATGAATACTTCTACTGACGTGTGTTTATTTCATATTAGTATAACATGCGATTGTACATACATGTACAGTAAATATAAGTTTAGACAATGAACACTGTGTTCATGTCGACACTCTCTGCTTCTCCCTCATACAATTTGCCTTTGATGCCCCGCCGATTCTTGGAATTTTGTATCCAACCACGAGAATAGGCAAAGTCAGTGATGCCGAGTTGGTCTCCGAGTATCTTTGCCTTGGCAATGAGCATTTCATCGGTGACGGCGGCGTGGTGGGTCCACATGTCTGAGAACCACAAGAAGACGGGCATCATCATTGTTGATATTTGGCGTGGCGAGCGCGAGTTAGGTCTGCTGAGTCGGCAGGTATGGAAAATCATTTGCCCGTGTTTTTTTTATGATGTCCGCAACTGTCGACATGCCAATGAGTAAGGATGAATAAGCCATAATATGCTGGTGTATCTCTTGAATGGTAGCTTTTGGGTGATCTTTGTGCTGGCAAATCTTTTTTATGCTGGCCGGTATCTCTACTCGTCTACGCTTGCTTGATGGTGTCGCCATAATATATGTAAAATGTACAACGAATACAAACTGATATCTCACGTTACGGTAAACTAATGAAATGCAGTCATTTCTATTAGTCGTATTTTACAGCTGTTATTGTTGCTAATGAGCTGATAATTGACGTCCACATTTTATTCTGATACGAAGCCCTATGCTGTCCACAGCTTAAATCAATTAACTGTATTTGTATAGCCATCAATAAACTATGATTGTTACATACAATTGGTAAACAACAAAGAGGCTTAATAACACACTTAATTTATTTACATATGGTATGTCAAAAAGCGTGGACAATTCGATCCCAGTGTGATTATTTAATTATTAACACCCCCATGGGCGACTAGCTAAAACAGACATTGTTTATACAATAGCTGGTTACAACATGGTCACGCTACCTAGATTTTCCACACACATGATCACGTGATTAATGGATAACTTTAACATACCACTAGAATTTTAACAATCAGAGATTGATACATTGGCACACCTCCAAATTTGCGTAGATGAATCTGTATTATCCGACTGACTGTATTTTCATACACGATTTTTCTATTTTTCTTATTTTTGGACAGATTATTTCCGGATTATCGATACAAGTTTTAAAGTAATTTTACACTTTGGTCCCCGATTTTGATTTCCGGATCCGGAACGCGGATTTCTTGATTAACGGAGCAAATTAACGTTTAGGAATTCCGTTCCCGTTGAATTATGTCCGGATAACGAGGTTTCCGGATAAACGGAGTCCGGATTAACGAGGCTCCACTATATATATATATATATATATATATATATATATATATATATATATATATATATATATATATATCTATCTTTGGTATGACTTGGCTGAGGTTCAAACTCACGACCTTCCGCATTCGAGGCGGACGTTCTAACCACTTAATCCACCCGTGCGGTTTTGTGAAAAAGAAAATTTCGCTTAGAGCACGAGTAAGTAGAGGAAGCGGAGAAGTAGGAGTAGATGGGGCAGAAGTAGGAAGAACTGCATTTGTTAACATCTTTGCCAAACGAAGGGAACAAGATTGGTTGCAAGCATGCCAACATCTGTACCATTGGAGATAATTTCTCTTTAAACGATCTTTGTATCCTTTCACCTAAATGGTAACATTTTTAATTTCTTGATATCCTCTATATGTTTGTCATAGTTTAAACGTTTCATTTCATTTGTTCTATCAGCAGTTAAACCATTTGCATGACCAAGCTACCTTCTATTGTAGAAACTATTTTTTTACACGGAGGGTGGAAGATTCAATGTTGATTTCTTCCGGTGCAACCATATAGTATAACTTATGCCTGTCTTACTTGCTGGTCAAATTGTTCGTTCTTATTGTATGTTGCCATGGCTTCTTCCTCGGGAACTCTTATTGTCCGTCTTTAAAAAGAAGCGTGTTCTGGTGGATTTTTTAATTGCTGTAGAGATCTGTCTAGAGGTTTACAAGTTAGTGGTATTCATTCATTTAATTATTTTGTGGAGATTAATGCGTTTTAAATTCCCCTATAGGTGCAGTATTATCACTGATAAGATATTGAATTATTGCTTCCAAGATCTTCATCGAAAAAATGATTTTGAAATGTTTGATGCAAATATTACGCTATTTAAATGGAAGATTAATTGAGTTTCACTTAAGACAAAATAACAGTATATTTAGCATCCTAAACTTGAAGAGAGCAATAAATAATTGAAAATTAGCAGGGCAAATAAACATACAAAGAGATGACTGATAAAGCATAAAATTATAATTGACCAGGAGTTCTAAAAATATGAAAAGAAAGAAATCCAGGAAGTCTGTGCAATTTTGATCAATACAATATCAACTAAATAATCCAAGTCATTTGCTGTTACTGATATCCTTGCAGTTACAACTTTAACCAGTACATTCTACCAGTTGATGATTTGAATAGTTTATAAAGAATGTTAATAGAAGATTACATGGCATCAAATGCTGTTGCAACAATACTAGGGAATGTGTCATTGGTATTTACGTCTCCATCTATAGCTTTATTAGATTTGAGTGATTAGTTGTTTGATTATTGGAAGTCGGTGTTGGGGAAATATTTCTCAGCCAGAGTAATTATGTAATTTCTAGGAATAACATGTCATGTACGGTATTTACAATACTTTGTCATGACATGGATTAGTTTCGTTAAATGGACGATCCCCAATTTCTAAGATAGGTACTTCTCTGGATACTTTAAGTATACGTGTTTAACAGCGTTAGGTGAGGTCAGCAGGATCAAATGTTTCCAGTTGGCATGGAGCCAAGTAGTTCCTATCTTAATTTAGAGGTGCTGTTTGGTTATGCCTTTCAGTGTGAAATATTCATGACAAGGACTGAGTTTTACCATGGAGTAATTGGGCAGAAGTCGGACATTTATTTCGAAATGCCTTTTATTGTGGTTGTGGAAACATTGTAGTGGAGCTGCACCTGTATTAATGTTCGGCTTCAACATACTTACTAAAGAATCATGCAAATGCCAGACAAGCAGAAGCCAAGCACATATTAAACAAGGCGAAGCCATGCAAATGTGAAGTGACTGTTTCTTTATTTGTGGTCATTGGTTGATTAGAGGAAACATTTTTTCAGTCCTTGCTTGTTCTGTATTCTTCTAGTTGACAACGACTGTTGTCTTGAGGTCGTTGCAGTAAGGGAGAACAATATACTTCAAGCCAAAATCGGGCAGGTGTTTAATTCACTCAGTAGCGAGACCACTTGCGTGTACCAATACTAAATACTGAATTACATTTTAATAATTTGTGTTAGCATTTCAAATATCAATATTAAGTCGTAGTTGGATAATATTAAATTACATTAATTAAAGAAAACAGCAAGGGAAATATTATCAGAGAAAACTAGTGCAGTTTTTCCTTTTGACAATAATTAAAATAACTATTATTATTATTAGAGTGTTGGTCTTTTACGTAGTAACGTCTTTGAGGAAGAGTGAGTGTTGGTCTATTACGTAGTAACGTCCTTAAGGAAGAGTGAGTGTCGGTCTATTACGTAGTATCGTCCTTGAGGAAGAGTGAGTGTTGGTCTATTACGTAGTATCGTCCTTGAGGAAGAGTGAGTGTTGGTCTATTACGTAGTATCGTCCTTGAGGAAGAGTGAGTGCTGGTCTATTACGTAGTAACGTCCTTAAGGAAGAGTGAGTGTCGGTCTATTACGTAGTATCGTCCTTGAGGAAGAGTGAGTGTTGGTCTATTACGTAGTATCGTCCTTGAGGAAGAGTGAGTGTTGGTCTATTACGTAGTATCGTCCTTGAGGAAGAGTGAGTGTTGGTCTATTATGTAGTAACGTCCTTGAGGAAGACTAATATTGGAGCCTTGGTATATGCGAAGTAAAGTTCTTGTGGAAGACGAATACAAGAATTTTGGTCCATTTCGTAGTAACATATTTGAGGAAGACTAATGCTGCTGGCCTATTGTGTAGTAAAGTCCTTGAGGAAGACTGAGTGTTGGTCTATTACGCATTACCGTCCTTGAGGAAGACTGAGTGTTGGCATATTACGCAGTACCGTCCGTGAGGAAGACTAGTGCTGAAATGATGGTCTATTGCATTGTAAAGCCCTTGCTGAAGGGTAATACTGCAATGGTGGTCAATTTTAAAGTAAAGTACTTGTTGAAGACTGTTGCTGGAATGCTGGTCTATTAAGGAAGAAAGTCCTTGAGGATGATTAATGCTTGAATACTGGTCAGTTATGTAGCAAAGTCATTGAAAAAAACTACAGAAGAAGGCAAAACAGAGAAAAACATGTTACAAAAAGTCTGCTCAGTTATAAATCACAACTTAGAAAGCATCCACTTTTATGATGTGTGCCGGTATTTTTTTGCTGAGAATGAATTATATTCATGTTGGATGGTTTTTAAACACTTTCTCACATCTCTTGCTTTCAACCTGTGAAAACGTTTTCTCTGTTGTTCAAGACTGAATAAGTAAAAGGAAGCACAAGGAATCGCGTGACATTTAGCAAGATCATTATCATCCACACATTAAGAGTTATGTAAAAGATCAGCAAGCGTTGATAAAGGTCAATAGATGGTACATCGAGTATTTTCAAAGTTGCGTCAGATCTGATACTTTGATTCAATGTATTTAAAATCCAACTCTTGGTAAATGAAAGTTACTGCGATTTTCTTATTTGCCTTTTTATTTCTAAGACGTATATGTGCGTCATCTTTATTGCCTTCATTCCATTGTCTATGGTTATCCTTATTTGTTATCTTTATTTCTGTAACACTCCGTCATACAGGATTAGCAATAGCATTGTCAGTCTTTCAACATGAGCTTTGCTGCAGTCGGATACGACCCTACATTAATTCGTATTATACGGTGGTGTGTTTTATGGACGTTACATTACTTTTTTTTTTAAATAAATTGTTCCTATCTCAAACTTATAATCTAAAACAATAGATCTAAACTTTAAGGAGCTGTATATTTTCTTTTCGTAGTTATATCAAGTTAGATTAAAACAAAGAAATTTTTCAATGCAATGCATAGCTGAATATCACCCATGGATACTATGTACTGAAAACAAGCTACTGTTATGTATATTTAATTTAATTGATATTTAATTTAATTTAATTGTTTGTTTGTTAGTTTTTTATTCTTTCTTTTATTACATATTATTGTAATGTAGTTTTATTTACTGGCTTTGATATTGTCCAGAAATTTAGTTCAGTAGTTAACAACTAATAATATAAACTTTGTTTCTAATGGCGACCTAGTTCCTGACCTTGATTCAGAACCAATAAAAGTTGTGGTAAACAATTGTTTTAATTTTTTTGGTATTCTTTCTCAGAGTAAGCTTCATAAAGTGAAATCGATGCCATACTTGGAGTACGTGACAAATAACATGTATCAGTTAGGTTTGTCCAGAGAAATGACCCACATCCGGGCATCTGTTTTGCGTTGTAGCTAGATTTATTATTGATGCTTTGAGAAAGAATAGTCATTAGTACCTTAATACCTGAAAAGTTAAAGTGTTTTATGTTGTGACCTGTTTCATGGCTAATTATTTTGTTTTCTTCAAATTATTTGGATTTCAAGTTTGTTTTCCCTGGAAATACAGGTGCACTAAATCAATTCTTGGAAAAGGACAGTAATCTAAATTTACACAGACTTCAAGCGCTGGAATAGGATTGTTTGTGATTCAAAAAAGAACTGTTGACAAATCAGCACGAAACTGACCACAACATACGTCATTACCTTCCATTTTGGATTTCATCGGGATTCGAACTCAGTTTCTATAGGACATTTTATTACTAGGACTTCTATATTTTCTTTAAATCTTGGATTATTTCTTGGATTAGTTTTAGATTTGATTCGAAAAACGGGAAGTTCTTTTTCTCATTTTTACCTTGCTTTATGGGAAAAAATTGGTTGTTAAATTTTACAAAGCTTGTTGTCTTCACTTTTCCCTTGTAACGTTTTGTAAGAACCAAAAATTTAACACTACAAACAATGTCATTTTCTTATCATATTGTACAAGTAACGAAAATAAGATCCCCTTGTTGCAGCCAGTTAAAAATGCAAATTGGTTAATTTGAGGATTATATGTAGAGGTATTTTTATTATTGAAAGTTGAAACAACATGTTCCCTTTAGTCATAAACATAAACAAGTCACTGACATTATAACAAAATCCAAGTTTCATAGTTATAGTTGGAAAAGGGTGTGTGTGATTTAGATGTATTAACGTAGCTTTAATAATTGTAATCATATCGCTACGATGTCTGCAGTCTGGCAATTTATAGTGATGTCTAGCACTGTGGCATCATGCCGTAGACATATAGCATCACGTCCCACCAAGTCACACTATGCTGATACCAGGCCGAGCAGTCCTAACACGAACATCGAACGTTTAGTCATATGGCTATGATGTCTGCAGTGTGGCAGGTTATAGTTATATCTAACACTGGGTCATTATGTCCCGCCCCGTCACATTATCAAGTCCTAACACTAACCTCGTAATGTTGAGTGCTATGTAGTGTAGAAATGGAAATGGAAAATAAAATATATACGGGGGGGGGGGGGATTTTATTTCATTTTTTTTTCAGATCTTATTTAGCCCTACATCTTTATTTTTTAACGTGCCAAATATAAATTTTACAAAGCAAGTAAATTGTTACATATATACATATAAGATTCAAGATTACAGTGTAATAAGAACCGTTTAAAATTTATCTCACAAAACAATACATACATCACATTTTATATGTATGCCTTGAAAATTATATGACAAACCAATACATACATAAAATTTTACATGTAAGTCTTTGACGGCTCCGGTGGCCTAGTGGTTAGCCCGACCGCCTCGGATGTTGGAGGTCGTGGGTTTGATCCCCGGCCGAGTTATACCAAAGACTTACAAAAATGGTACTAACAACTGCCTAGCTTGGCGCTCAGCATTAAGAGTTTAGTGTTAGGACTGGTCGGCCTGGTGTCAGGATAATGAGACTGGGTGGGACATCATAATACATGTCTGCGGCATGATGCCCCAGTGCTAGACATCACTATAAACTGTCCCACTGCAGATATCGTAGCGATATGACTGAACAATTGTGAAAGCTATGTTAAAAATCACAATCACACACACACACAAATATTTATTCCTTTCAATTTACCTGATATACCCTAAATATCCCTGCAGCTTGAACAGAGGTGTATGAATACTGTCATACAGTATATGTATGTCATTTCATACGTACGCACGTATGTGTAAATCTCTACTACATTGTTAAGGCAAAAACTTAAGTCAGTTATGGTTCTGTGGATTTTTCGAACAGGCCGGGTCATGTGATGTGCGGGGCCAAAGACAGCAAAAGCGATGAGCGGGGCCCTAAGCAAAAACAAATTGCATTGCGGAGTTGATTTCCTGAAAGAGCCGGCCCCATGGCAGCTGCTTCGTTTGCCTTGCCCTAGGGCTCGGCCTGTTTTCGAAGTTTCGTCTCAGTCCTGGTGGGTGATAGTAAATCTAACCAATGATCCAAGTCTCGTTAAAAGTGATGCTTAGATCCCTAGTTCGTGCCCATGTGATTACTACCTTCACAGAGGTCATCAAATGTTAAATATTGCGATCCTCGTCGCCAGTAAACCATATACACCCGTATACGCAATGAGGATGAAAGGATAATTATATATATGTATCTGACATTAACTTTGTAATCAATCAATACCCAAACCTCAGGGTCAATCAATACCCAAACTTCGAGGACAATACATGCCCAAACCTCAGGGTCAATCAACCAAATTTCGAGGTCAATACATATCCAAACCTCTGGGTCAATCCAGCGGCGTCGCTAGGGTTGGTGTCACCCAGTGCGGTAAACTCATGGTGTCACCCCTCCAGACTTCCACCATGTATTTCTTCTTCTTAAAATAAGTCCACAGTATAATATAAAAATAAGCACCAGACGCTCTGCAGACTGCATGGTGGCACCCTGTGCCTGCTAGTCATGTATTTAACTATGATCGGTTATCCGCTTATGAAATCCGACTAGACCGAGCAGTGTGTGCTCTGTAAAATTTGCAATTTTTCATTTTGGTGTCACCTATCTGAGATGGTGTCACCCGGTGCGGTCCGCACCCTCCGCACCCCCCTAACCCAAACCTCTGGATCAATCGATACCCAAATTTCGAGGTCAATATATACCCAAAAGACTCTAGATCAGGGGTCTCAAATACGCGACCGGCCAAGCCGTATTGTGGCCCGCAATATGATTGGCGTAACAATGTGTCATGAGAGGTAACAAAGGTGGTGTGGCCCTTGGGACATCGAAAATGCCCACTTGCGGCCCTCAGGATGGTTTGAGTGTGATACCCCTGCTCTAGATGATAACCTTGAAAACATTGATGACCCTATATTGGTATAAACGTTTTACTTGACATGAAAATACAAGTGTATAGCTGACAGTGGTCCTTTGGTGTTTCCTGGGTCGCAAGGGACTTAGATGCTGTGTTATAACTTTAAAACTATGAAGCTCTACGTCCTGTAACCATGTGCATGACTGCTTTAGCGCCTGAAAATTAGATAAAAGCTCTACATGTAACTCTACATCCTGTAACCATGTACATGTACTACATTACCGCCTGAAAATTAGATTAATGCTCTACATGTAACTCTGCATCCTGTAACCATGTACATGTACTACATTACCGCCTGAAAATTAGATAAATGCTCTACATGTAACTCTACATCCTGTAACCATGTACATGTACTGCCTTACCGCCTGAAAATTAGATAAATGCTCTACATGTAACTCTACATCCTGTAACCATGTACATGTACTGCCTTACCGCCTGAAAATTAGGTAAATGCTCTACATGTAACTCTACATCCTGTAACCATGTACATGTACTGCCTTACCGCCTGAAAATTAGAGAAATGCTCTACATGTATCTCTACATCCTGTAACCATGTAGCAGCAGAGAGGGTGAACAGACCATAGAATTCCGACAAAACAAATAAAACAAACAAATAAATCATCTCGTAGAAAGGTCCAGATTTTACAAATGAACTTTCCTTGAGATGTTTATTTTTGCAATGACCGATTGTGCTAATAAAACCTCAGTTTGAAATAGTAGCTGAAAAAATAAAGTACTCTACGTGTTTATTTATTTCTTGTTTATTTTTTTGACGACCAACGTTGGTAGGTACCCTCTCTGCTGCTCCCCCTGTTACCCAAATATTTTATCAATACCCACACGATATCTTGTTCTTGGATCATGTAAATTTATTGTTATAAATCCATGCGGGGTAGCTTGCGCTCGTGAGAAGAAATTTTTGAATTTAATTATATCCATGTCACCACCACACCAAGTTTGATGAATATTTCGCAACGTGTGTGTGTCTACGCCATTAAACACAACTAAAATGTTGCAGTTGTCTCTGATCACTTTTGGTATTTGTGTATATCGTTGAGTAACATAGATCACGTCTGTATTTTTGTGTCTACCTCGGGAAAATATTCTGGCTGGATTTGATTGTTTATCTAGCATCACATCGTCGTATACAACTAAATTATTAATAAATCCATCTATGGAATCTACGGATGGTGCTTCATCAATATCGGTTACAAACTCTATAACATCATTATCTTCATCCAGTAATCGCGCGTTTTCATTGAAATCTTTAAGTACATCATAACATCGTTGATCATCAACGGATGGTGCTACTAAATACAACTTATCCCATTTCAACCATCTCATTATCAGATTAAGTAATAATTGCGTCTTACCCGATCCAGATGGTCCTATGATAATCATTCTGATGGAGTTCGGTAGCGCAGGATGATGCTTAACTGGCTCTCGCTGCCGAGTTGCTGAGAAATCAATTATATCCATATATATTATAACATGAATTTATATTGTTTACGCTGTAAAGTTAAAACTCCAACTATTGATTTAGCTACGGTTACAACAAAAAATAAAAAAATAGCGTACGGTGGAAAATGTTCTGTATGCTGTAGAAAGAAATTTTCGTTTTTACCTAATAAGCGCGGTGGTGATATTGCTAATTTGATGTCAAAGTTTCCAGGTGCTCCATGGGCTAAATACAGCGGAGAAAAACATCTACCAGGATATAATTATTGCGGTCCTGGTACCAGACTCGATATCAGGCTCGATAATCAAGATCAACCAAAACCAGGCGAGGAACCAATAAATGCTATTGATCGAGCTTGTCATGCTCATGATGTAGCTTATAAAAGTCAAAATCTACAAGATAGGCATATTGCAGATGTAAAATTAATTCATTCATTAAATTCTATAAAAAATAAAAATATTAGAGAATCATTAGCTAATTGGTTAGTAAGATCCTCGATGAAAGGTAAATTAGCGATTGGGGCTGGTAATTAATAATGGAATCAATTTATTATTCACCGAGAGGATACTGGAGAGGCAAAGCAGCAATTGGTAAACTCGCTGATGCAGCATCGGTTAAACATTCTACTGCTAAAACGTGGTTATCTAAACAAGCAATATGGCAAATTTATCTACCACGTCCTAAACAAATTCAGTACTCGTATTTCGATGTCAGTGTTCCTAATGAAGTTCATCAAGCTGATATTCTGTTTTTACCGCATGATACTGTGCGTGGAAAAACGTACAAATACGCGCTAACCGTAGTTGATGTTGCAAGTAGATATAAAGAAGCAGAGCCGCTATCAGCGAAAACATCATCTGAAGTAGCCGATGCGTTTGAACGAATTTATCAACGAGGACTCGGACCACGAGGTGGTCTGCGATGGCCACAGCTGCTACAGGTTGATCCTGGTAAGGAATTTCTTGGTCCAGTATCATCGCTGATGAAACAACATAATACCAAAATACGACGAGGTCATACTGCAATTCACCGTGATCAAGCAATTGTTGAGCGATTTAATCGAACACTTGCTGAACGGTTATTTGGATATCAATACGCGAGGGAATTTATTCAGGATAAGAGATCTCGTGAATGGGTTGCAAGATTACCAATCGTGATAGCTGCATTAAATAATGAAATCACACGAACAACCAACATGAAACCCATTAGCGCGGTCACAAAAAAAAATATACCAACACAACGAAAAGATGCTGGAAAACAAAAAATATTAGGTGATGTTACAGTCAGATATTTATATGAGCCTGGTGAACTTGAAGGTGGTAGCGCGAGAGCAACTGATCCTATTTGGAGTGTTACCACACACAAAATATCTACCGTGACAAGATCCACTGGAAGAAACGTAGGCGTTTCCAGACCTGCAATCTACAGATTAGATTCAGCTGCTCCTCAACGTGGATTTACACGTGAACAACTACAAATAATTCCCGCGGATACACAACTACCACCGCGATCACTCCGGTGATTTCGATCACTTAACTAGCGCCTCTACGTCGATTACACTCAAGACAGGTTAACATGGTATTTTCTCGTGTATGACCGCGACTATTATCTTTTCTATCTACGGTAAATTGTCTTGAATCATTACTCGAATACCGCCATAACATTATACAATTACAACATGCGCAATGATTGTTCTGCTGCTGTTTTAACTCAATAATAAATTCAACATCAAGATCAAAGTCGCGTTTATTTTTTTTGTCAGATTGTTTGTATCCGATTAATTTTTTTCTTATTATATCATCATCGATGATGTTAAATTTATCAACGATTTCAGGAATTATAATTCTACGTAATTGAGATATATTTCTGACCCTCGATACCGCTAAATAAACTAAATTTGACCACTCGATGGATCGTCTACAATCCAGACTCGTGTATCAGAAATAGTTAATCCCTGTGACGAGTGGATCGTCATAGCGTATCCCAACACCCATGGAGATTTGTCAGCGCGTAATGCATCTTCGACCACACTGATATCAACGGCGACAATATCATTTAATACGAGATTCTGTTTCCTTGACTCTGTCTGTCCTGGAATATCAACATTAATATTCTGTTTTCGTGTATCTGATGGTCTATAACACAACGGTACGGGTAGTTCTGAATATTGTACTTTATGTAGCTGAAATAACTGTTGTTGTAAAGCGTCTCTGATTATTTTTCTACTTGCTACGATCAAATCGGTGGGTCTCCATGAGTTCAAAAAATCACTCATTGATGTCTCTGAGATCACTCCACGTAATATTTCACACTGAATTTTGTTTGATTGTAATCTGATTAATTTTTTAAACTCCTTCAAATTTGCATCAAGAGCTCTATGATCATCATCTATTTCTTCGTAATAATCAACGAAATTTTTTAACCAATCATGTGGAGATGGTCCAACAAAAGGCAGAGGTTGACCATGATCGCCACACATTATTATGGCGGTATTTTTCGTCAACAACCAATCAAGAAACATTTTTAATGTATCCAATGAGACCGTGCATATCTCATCCCAAATAATTATTTTAGGTATATATTTTTCTCCCATCCGTTCAGGAGTCCATGTATCCCCGCGCCATCGGAAGAAACTATGATACGTGCACGATTGTACTTGCCGCTGTTTCATCTCACGTGCAAGTCTATGTGTGGGTGTCAGCACGATTATATCTGAATTTCTAAAAACATTAATCGTTCGAGTTGTTTTGCCGCATCCACCAGGTCCATTGAGATATACTGTCTTATATCTGGTTATTGGATCACTCAACGATGGTGCTTTCGACATTTCTGATATTTTATTACCCTCACGATAAACATCTCTCATTGGAACATCTGCTGATTCTGTGTAATTGTGTAATAGTTCCTTTTTTATTCTCCACGAACCCCATCGTTCATCATCACTTGTAAATTTCATAACAGGTTCTAAATATTTACTTGAAATATAAAACGAGTCCGTTGCGACTCTGACTGCGGTCTCAGGAAATCTATTAATCATCGATAATAAATTTATAGAAACATAAGCCAACATGGAAGATCTTAGATGAGTATATTGCGGGGATACGTCATTTATGTAACTAACGATCGTACCTAATTTTGTTCCGTCGGATAAATAAACCCTCTCTCGATTTACAAATATATTTTTCGCTGTTGTATCAGCGATTATAAAATCGTACTCGGCATCATCTAGAATTAATCGTGCGTGATGTCTTTTATAATCATATGCACCACCTTGAGTAAATTTACCTATAATTTTTCTACCGAGATCTTTTGCGGTTTTGAGTTTATTAGGAATATCATCTTTGGAAACATCCTTAAACTCGCTAATAACTTCAGAATCTGACATGGGCAACCAAACTTTGGTCTGTGCATGATATGATATAATTGCCTCACTGACCACCAACGATGTCAGTATCATACAATCTAGCATATATCGTAACAAAACTATAGGTGCCCAACGTTTTTCACAAAAATGTCTACCAAACCAAACATAACAAATCTTGTGAAGATTTTCGTTAAACTCGAACGACTCAATACAGGCGAATCCAGTCAGATCAAAATCAGGTAATGGTCCATTAATTGCCACTCGCGTCATCTCGTTTGTAGGGTGACCAAATCTTTCAAAGTACGTAGAACAATCTCCGTATCCCAGAAAACTTCCTGGATAACATGCAACCATATCAACCGAAATAACATCATTGTAATTGTATTTGGTATTCCATAATCCGCCATGTCCATATTCGACGCAGCTTGCGCGTACGTCCTCGAGTAAATCAAATCGTGTTGGTTTCCATGAATTTCGTTCTCTGGCGAAATGAGCCGCAACAGATGGAACGGTAAAACAATTAGTTAGTAATTTGTCAGTATTTTCCGCGTGCTTGCACTGTAAAAACGTCGCAAGATTTTTCATCTCGTCATGGAGGGATTCTGTGCGATATATTTCACCGTTCGGTTTGACAAACTGATCAAATTCACCCTCCTCATTACTTTTGAATAACCATACCGATACAGGATCGGTTTTACTTATTTCGTTGATAAAATCAAACATATCTGTGGGGTAAAATCTAACAGTTCGATCACGTGGAAATATTGTTACTGCGTTAGTCCATGCGTGCGCGTTATGATCGATAATATTTATTGGAGCTCCTTTCGATTTATATTTCGACTGGTACAGTACTTCTCCCGTTATTGTCGCCACAGTTATTGGAAATTTTAATATTTTTCCTAACTCAGCAACATCTTTTATTGTAGCACCAGTATCCTTAACTGAATCAGCCCACGAGTTTATTTTTTCACGCCTTAAATCAGTTAATCCATTTCCACGCATCGCGTTTGTAAAGTGTTCTATTACTCGTTCAGCTACACAATTTAACCTTGAAAATTTCATCGGCGCTAGTTTATCAACGTTGGGTTTTTTATTTATCTCATAAATTCCATAAATAACTGCTGTTACAGGATACGCTCGCTCATAATACGGTTTATCAATACCAGTCAATAGACCCGGTCTGGAATTTTTACTTAATATGATAGTTTTATTATTACCAAGGACAGGATCATATTTGTCACGGATAATCCAACTACCTGTTTCTGTTAATACAATAAATTTTACTCTGAAGAAATATTTTTGATTGCCCTCGTATTCAGCGATGTAGTTAATGATAGTTGCCGCTCGCTTGTCGTTCATTGTGGCGTCCGTGACAAAGTCAGTGTTTCGTATAATCTTGAACGTTGACCATGTATGAGATGCACCATCCGTGTAAAATTCTTTCTTAGCGTCATGAATTTTCGAGATCAAACTTTTATTTTTCGGATCAACCAGATCTCGTACTGGCAAGTCAGAAGATAATCTGTCAAGGTTGAATTTATACTTAACAGGCCTAGTTTGGGATAATCTCTCAAACTCGTTCATATAATTAAAACAAATATTTAAATAAAGAAAATTATATATATATATATACAATGTCCCAATGCAGATGGTTGATGATCGGCTCAGTAAATCGATGCAACAAATCCTGTAGAAAGGAATTTTGTTGGATGCACTCACAAAACATACGACGAGGAAGTCTAGGACCAATACCATGTCTACGGTGTGGTATTGGAGTGCGAGGAAAGACAGAATTATGTGGGAAGTGCGGCGGGAAACGGTTCAGAGAGCTTAAAAGATATTATGACAAAAAAAATAATAGCGGTGAAAACGCTATAAAATCCGTGAGGGATTATATATCAAGATTTCAGACAAACAATGATTTAAACATATAATATTATTATAATGGAGCAAAATATATTTGTCCCACATCCTGTCATAACAAACTATGAATCAAATATTAATGGTATCATCAGACACTGCAAGTTGAAGAGACCAGTTGGTTGTATTAATAATGTTGGTTATCTTAGATTTACAGTTGGGAAAGAACATTATTTCTGTCATAGATTTACGTATGAATGTTTCTTCGGAGTGATCAATGATGGTCTTGTTATTGATCATATTGACGGGGACACTCAAAACAATAATTTATCCAATTTACAAGCTATCTCTCACAGCGAGAATAATACACGTGGTAATACAGGAAGATGTAAGACAATCGGAAAGAGGGCGGTAATTTCTACAAACATAGAAACCGGTAAAATAATTATGTTTCGTTCGATGCGTTCAGCTGCAAAATATTTTGATATTCACTCGCATTCAGTACAAAGAGTGGCAGAAAATATATATAAAACAGCTTTTTCGAAAAAATATAAGCAGAAAATTACATTTCAGTATCAATAACTATCATCACCACATTATTAACTATCATCACCACATTATTAACTATCATCACCACATTGAATTAATTTTTTTAATTTATGTCACAGTAGGTCCTCCATACACTACTGAATTTTTGATTACATAAGGGAGATTACTTTGTAATATATAGTTTTCTTCGTAGATGGTTGGTTTTTTATGATCGTAATTAGTCAGTTTAACTAATTACATCGTATAGTGCCGACGAACCTAACTCATTAGACTCATAAGTATTATTTATGGTTTTTAAATATTTTCCCATCATACAACACATGATAATATTATTGATCCGTAGGAAGCTGTGTGTGAAACAGAAACCGTTACTCATTGTAATCAACCTGCAGTTGTGTGTTCACTGAACTTACATTCTGGAAAGTTCTTTGACTGGTGCATTAATGCCACTGTTATTATTGATTTTCGGTCTGCTTAGGAAACCAGCTACAAATACAGAAACTATTATTCAGAAACTGTTATAAATACAGAAACTATTATTCAGAAACTGTTATAAATACAGAAACTGTTATTATCCAGAAACCGCTACAAATACAGAAACTGTTAAATACAGAAACCGTTATTATTCAGAAACCGCTGTTTACTGTAAATATTGGTTCCTTAGCTATATAGCTAGCTATATATTAACTTCCGAAACATATGTTCGTAACAATGTTTGATAGCTCGATCAGTATGGTATTGGACTGTGGCGCTCGCGGTCCAGGATCAAACCCCCATGGCTGACAATTTGTCGGTGGTGCGCATAATTGCGATTTTTATAATAGTGGGGGGAACCGCAAGAACCCCTCCGCTCAGCAAATTCACAACCACAATATTGACTTGTGGTTGATACATATTTTCGTATCACCCACTGGATTAATTATTGTGGGTGTGATTTTGCTGAGCGTACATGTTTGTACTGTCCTTAGTTAGTGCCGTTTCATTCATAATCTGAGCTCGCTAATACACTCGATAGGGGCTCTTCATTCATTGTATATAACCATTTCATTGTATATAACCATTTCATTGTATATATGTTATATGTATGTCCGATAAACTTGGTAGATTGCGGTGGCAAGCTACGAGTTTAATGAGGACTGTGCTGTCCTTGTGCTGTCCTTAGTTAGTGCCGTTTCATTCATAATCTGAGCTCGCTAATACACTCGATAGGGGCTCTTCATTCATTGTATATAACCATTTCATTGTATATATGTTATATGTATGTCCGATAAACTTGGTAGATTGCGGTGGCAAGCTACGAGTTTAATGAGGACTGTGCTGTCCTTGTGCCGTCCTTAGTTAGTTATATGTTATGTGTATATCCTCTAAACTTGGTAGATTGCGGTGGCAAGCTACGAGTTTAATGAGGGTTGTGTTGTCCTCCCTCTTGGGCCTCTAGACCGTTGTTTGGCGGGTTAGGGGCTCTCGTAGAGGGAATATTTGCCTAATGAACTTGGTAGATTGCGGTGGCAAGCTACGAGTTCTTGGCTGTGCTGTCCCTGAAACATCCCGACGAACTCGCTAATACACTCGATAGGGGTTCTAGGGATATTTTTTTTTATTTTAAAGATTTATATATTATATAATGAACCATGAAAATATCAATGATGTAATTGTCGCCATTAAAAAATTAAAAAAAGATGGAATTAATATATCTGATGAACTTAATCCTGAAAAAATAGTTTCTGACTTTGAGATTTTACAAGAACGTAAAACCATGGGGACACACACACTATCATCTGAATACAGGCTCATGAAACGGATTCAATCGGCAATGTTTCAGTCGCTAGCTACCGTAGAAGATGATCATGTGAAGGAGTTCGTTCCTCTTTCTACCGCCGTAGAAAGAATTAAGTCGTTATTATCCCACGAGTATGAGGCAAAGAAAACGATTAGTACCCGTATAAGACTATTAAGAAAAATTATGTTAGATCGTGAAACGATCCAAGGTAACTTCGTTACTGGTGAAACGATCCAAAGTAGTAATTTTGAAGATGACTGAGATCTTTGATCAGAAATATTATTCTGAATTTGATGGGTTAGTAATTTGTTTTTTTTTTTACTGAAATTTAACAAATTTGTACAAATTTCTTAATTTTGACTACCATTTACCCCATCAAAAACATAAAATTGTACAAATTTCTTAATTTTACAAATTATTTATTTCTGAATTAATTTATTTATTTACTGAATTAATTTATTTTTTTTTCACTAAAATCAAGAAAAATGCACGAACTACTTGATTTTGACGGGGTAGTTGGTAGTCAAAATCAAAGAAAAATGCACGAACTACTTGATTTCTGACGGGGTAGTTGGTAGTCAAAATCAGGAAAATTGAGCAATTTCGTTGTATTTTAGTAAAAAAAAATAAAAATCTCAGTAAAAATAATATTATTAATAAATAAAATTAATTTATAATAAATAAAATTTGTTAGGAACAATTTGACAAGGTTAGAACTTTCTTGATTTTGACGGGGTAGTTGGTAGTCAAAATCAAGTAGTTCGTGCATTTTTATGTTTCTGACGGGGTAGTTGGTAGTCAAAATCAAGTAGTTCGTGCATTTTTATGTTTCTGAGGGGGTAGTTGGTAGTCAAAATCAAGTAATTTGTACAATTTCAGTAAAAATCAGGAAAATTAATAAATATTATTTTTTTGTGATAGAAATTTTAATTTTACTTTCATCGACTAGCTTTTTTAGTTGCCTAGGCCGATTAATTTGTACCAAACACAAATTTGTGCCAGTAATAATAAAATATTTTTTTAAGTTGATCGAATTTGATTCTGAAGATCTACGACAGAAATCCTTACGACGGAAGTCCTTACGACGGAAGTCCTTAGACAGAAATCCTTACGACGGAAGTCTTAGGACAGAAATCCTTAAGATTTCACATACAGATTTATTACAAGCTCTTCTTCACGTATGTCAATCAAGCGATTAAGGTGGTCTGTGAGCTTAAAATTGATTCGCGTTAACATATTATTGTGACACCGCAAATACACGGGATTAGTTGGTTCTTGCACGATTAAATTTCCAGGGGGAACTTGTGGTGTGAACGTGTACAGGATGTATCCTTGTTGAGCCTGATTTGATCTTCCGAGATCTATTTGATAGCTGCCATCGATTACGTCACAAACCAGATTGACCGCGACCGTCGGTGTTATATTAACGATCCGCGGGGATACGTGTCTTCCGCCGCCATGTGGATCATTATCATGTCTAAGAACAGTTGGAGGTGGTGCTAGTTTTTTCCACGCATCGAGTATTTTAGGATTTAGTATTTTAGTTTTCGTCGATAAGATCGTTTAATAATTTTACTAGTTCTCCAGCATCAATCCCGGGTATTACAAATGTTGGTAATTGTTGTTCAGTTATTTTGTAATGATTGAGAAACCATGGTTTAGCTTTATAATTATCAATAATTTCATCACCGTGTCTAACCATGTTCACAATGATAGCTTTATTAACGTATCTAATATCTGATATGACCTGATTTAGATGTTTTATCGTCTCAATGATTTTTTGTTTTACGTCATCGCTGTAGCTATCAGTAAAGAAATTTCGTAGTTTGTTGATTGATTGTTTAAATTCAAAATTAACAGGATCAGAATATGATTTAATAAATTCTTCATCTACGAGTGGATATACTCTAGCACCTGAATGAACATTACTTACATTATTTATTATTTTAGGAACGTCACCATCAGGAGTAATTGTAAACACGGAAAGACCACCGGTCTGGATCCATGGATATTTACCTCTATATTCAGGAACTATCATAAATTTTCTTTCATCTGTGATAAAATCAGCCCGAGTTGGTTCTGGTGGTATCGGTGTTATCGGTGGTGATATTTCAGGCCATCCTAGCACTGATCTGATTGAAGATTGATAAATATCAACGGCATAATCAGGCGAGTTTATTTCAACCGTCGAGGACAACGTCGGCTCATGAACGTTTATTGATATTTTTGATTCTTTTCCTGTTATTGATTTTATTCTACGCGCAAATTCCTCACCGATCTCTTCAATCTGGTAACTGCCGGTTGGTATTCCAACAACAACCCAGTCAGGTGTTCCATCGGGTTTGTTCTTGTTAGTAAATACGAGTGAATTATTTGCTGGTGTATCATGAAATGATTTTGATCTGATATTTGGCCAGCTGTAATATACCCGTAATTGTGCTAGTGCTATTTCTTTTACCGGAATTGCAGTAGGAAAATTAACACTAAATTCAGGATTAGTTGAACTTACCGAGATCATCGTTATCTTTGGCGGAGTTGTGTTGGTCACGATCTGCTGGAGTAATTCTGTCATTATTGATACTTGTATCTTTAATACCGATACCTTCGTCGTATATTTTGGTTATCATTGAAAATTCGAAATCAGATATAATTCCATCACTGAGACTCGCTGATAACAACGAGGATAATTTCGAGTATGCTACCGTCGCTGTGTGTAATTTTATTTTGTAATCGGATAATTTTTCGTTCGTACAAGTACATATTTTTTTTGTGATGATACCAAGCACACCTGCAATAGTTGTTGCTGCTGAAATACAGATAGTTACAGCTACTGGTGCCATCGTTGTCAACGCTGATAATATTACAACGGTTCCAGCAACAACAGCGGATACTGAATAAACAATCACATCAACGATACCCAATCGTCGTCGATATCTTTTTACTTTTACTGTATATTGATCGACTTGATCTTTTAGCGCAGCCTGCCATTCACGCGCTTGATTGTATCTGTATTGTGCACCGTCCATATATATTTTTATGCAGTAACCAATTGAGGTGTTTCAGCTACAAATTCCAAACACCACCAGTAAGATGTTGCGGTTAATGTCCTATCAGCTGCTTCCAGAATAAATATTTCCTCGGCTCCGATATTTAATACAACAGATACAACCCCGGAAAACCTGTCTGTGGAATGACGCCATGGAAACGTTGTAAATATTTCAAATTTTGCAGCACTGAACACAGACAGCCTGTACACGCCAGTGACTGTTGCGGTATATTTGATAGTATTATTTTGTTTTGACCATGTTGCAAATCCCGATGATACCGTGCATACGATGTTTGTGATATGCCCGGGAGTTATTTCAGCTGAAATTTTAATCAGATTGGTTTTATTGATAATCTCAGGAATTCCCGCTACGATGTCTAGTTGTGTTCGTTTGATCGTGTCTAGGTTACTTTTGATATCAACGAGTTTCATGTCAATGACGGAAGGAGTTCCAAAGAACTTATTTATGGCATCATCGGTTTTCTGAAAATTTCTTCGAAGCCTTGTAAAACCGGTTACGTGATCATCATACTCGGCCCGTAGCGTGGATAGTTTTTCATCCACGTCGTCGACGTATAGTATGTTTGCGACGTCGTTGTCAGATTTTGGAGCTGTTACAGCTACTATTTTGTTCCCGTTCATGCTAAGTTCACCTGTCATCGTGTCACCGGTGTTTCTCACGCGATTAGCAACACTTTTTGCAATTTCATCTCTGATGGTTTTAAGTGACATACTTGAATCTCTGATTCTACCACCGTCAGTAAACACGGGAATATTATCCGTAACTGCACCGAGTACTCGCCGGACTATATCATTCCATTTGATATTGCTGGTTTTTAGTTTACCATATCGATCTTGAAAAATAACAACTTCATCTGGGTCAACTCCAGCAAGGTTCATAATATCAGCGAGGTCATCTTTAGTCGCATACTTTGACAGATCAACGTCGGATTTTATTTTCTTACCAGTAGAAGATCTTCCGTAAATATCAACCATTATAATAAGATCCGTTGTTTAAAATGCTTTACGCGCAACATATCGGTTGCTTGTATAATCGTGCACGACTTTATGTGGCGGCTTGGATGATTTTGATATAGCGTCGAGTACATTAATTACTTCACGGCCGCATATTGGCGGATCTGTCATTGTTTGTGTGGGTAGCGTTGAATACCAAACTTTGTAACCTCTAGTTGTTGCGTGGAGTGGTGCGACATACTTGATAAATTCAACAGGTGGAGCTAACCCGTACGAATCAAAATAAACAATTCCACGCGGATCAACCGCGTATGATACCCAATGAGTACCGGGTCCGGAACGTTTGTCAAGATTAATAATACCTGTTTCTAGTTTGTTTGGTTGTTTCGGTAATTGATCTCGCATAAAAACACCTCTAAAGGCGGATATTTTTAATTTTTTAGCAGCATCAAGTAAATCAAAATTTGATGATGGAACGTTTAACGAAATGATCCTGGAAGCCTTAGGCTTCTCCCCCAACGAGATCCCGGTAATCTTAGACCGCGTCCCTTTTTTTTGTTATATCGTCCACCAGTAACTTTTTCGAAAATTTTTTTACCCGCCGCTCCAGCAACACCTCCAGCAACACCTAACGCGGCCGCTTTTGCTAAGGCTGGAGCAGCCGCAGCTAGTAATGCCGGAATGGCCGCAAGAAATGGGAATATACCACCCGTTTTAACCATGTCTTTGATGGCGCTCGGGGAGAGATGGAATTGAACTCCAGTTTTTGATTCCAGAGCCTTATTGAAATGTTTAATCTGATTATTTGTCAACGATAATTTGTTTGGACCACCACCAATCTGATCTCGTTTTAGTGATATTTTAGTTCCGCATTTGTTGGCGGTTTTTGATTGAAGCTTTTTTACCTGACCCGGGGTCAGAGTAACATTAACATGACCATACGACATTTTTATATAAAATATATTTTTCTAAATAACACGATTAAAGATTTTCCACCGGTGCATCAACGACCCTCATTCGACCACTGCCACCTTCAAGTAACATGGCCTTGTCGCTAAGTATGACCGCGATCGCTCTGTAAAAGGCACCACCAGCTGGTGGGTTAGTAACATGAGCTCGAAAGTGTATATCAACAACAGATTGTTTGGATAAATCAAGATGTTCTAATGAAAAATAATAAATCGGATATAGACCTGTAAAATCTAGTTGTGATATTTGCAAACCAGTATCTATATTTTGATCACGTCCCATGAATGACATTAAACGATGATATGCGCGCGCTACATGATTTTGTGCATAATTTAACAATATATCCTCGGATGGTTCTTGATGTCCATTTATCCGTAAAGAAACTTCACTAACTCCAAGGTTATCAAATACCATATGTGATTGTTCTTGATCATTTATCCGGTTAATATTTTGTAATGCAATAAAAATATGTCGTGGTGCAGAAACACCCTGTTGTGATGCTATATGCCATGTAAATAAACCATTAATATTGCTTTGAGCAGCATCTGTGGTTACTGTTAACCATGATAGCAATGATTTACCGCCTTGATCCATAAAAGATAGTAATTTTTGTTCCTCAGTAATAGATGGAGTCATTACTGGCATCCACAATGAAAGTTTTGATATATTTACTTTACCCTCAGCAACAGCACCAGCACCTCGCCAGATTGCATCATTATCATCACCTTTTCTTACGAGCACAATTGTGTGTTTAGCTCCAAAGATGACTTTTCTAACATTTCTGCAAAATCCAAAGATGTGAGATAATGGAATTGCACACGAAAAATTTCTATCACCTCCCGACAGCGCTGATCGGCGTGTTGCAAACCCTAAGTTGAAAGTCGGGGCAATATCTTTTATAATTTCAAATTCAGCAGCTGGTCTAGCTTCACGATCGGGGTTGGCAGCTTCTGCCTGTGGATCAACTGCAGTAGCCCTTGGAGTGAATACCTTGGTATACTGATTATGGTTAGCGTTGTCGGTGATATCTTTAGCGAACATCATTGTTGGACCAGCTGATCTTGTAAAGTCGTCAGAATATCTCGCCAGACCAATTATTGTTGTAGCAACATCAACATCCTTCTGAATTGATTCAATATTTTTTCCATCAATCATGTATGTGGCGCTATCAAACAGTGCCATAATTCCGTTGTTGACAAAACCAACACGCAAATTAGCAGCATATGGCGTATTAGCTACAACATTCGTTACAAGTTTACCTTCTACTTCAATAAACGCTTCAGCGGGCAAGAAATATCTACTTGTATCATGAACCTGTAATTCGATTCTCCCCCGCTGATTTGGTAGTCTTGCGTCATAAGAATAAAATTGATAATCACGTACTGACTCGTACTTAAGGACAGGTGCCTCCATATCAAATGCTGGGTCTGATTCGCGCCTGAACATTTTTATTATAGTTACCATTTTTCCAAATGATGATCATCGTCGACGAAGACCACTTCCTGCTATTAAATTTGATGTTATATTTTTTCCGCTTCTTCAGATATCGCCGCTAGTTTTTGATTTGCAGCCTGATTTATTATTTTACTTACGTCTGCGGGCATCACCTCAGTACTTGCCAGTTTCACCGGTGGTTGTTGTTTTCGTCGCAATAATCGTGCTAGTCTTTCTTTGATCGCCGAGAACGCCTTACCAGCAACATTGACAATTGCACCAGGAGCTTTATCACGAACAATATCAATAGCCTTCATCGATAATTGTTTTGCAACAGGTGCTACTTTGGGAGCTATCCTCGTGAATAATCCTCGAATGACATCACCAAGTCCATTTCCGTAAATAACACTATAGATTGGTAATCGTGAGTTTACCGCTCTAACCTGTGTGGGTTTACGATGATTATCATGCACAATCATCTTATTTTATTTACCATTTATCTAACAACTAGTCATCAACGAGCTCATCAATAAGTTCTCGGTAAACGCCGATATCCATGATACCACCTTGAAATAGTCGCCGACAAATATCAGCTGCTTCATTGGTTATTTCTGGTGAATTATTTCCAGTTCGTTTTCCTCCTATGAGAACTTCTAACCGTGACACGTCATTGATGATATTATCAGGACATAAACCAGATCCTGTTTTAGGTTCATCTTGAGGTGGTGGTTGCATTACCGGAGTAGGTACTTCAGTGGTGTCCGGGGGTGAGTCACCTTCTTGAAATCCATGTGGTGAACCTGTCGGTGTAAATGTCATTTTCGGTGCAGAAATTTTCTTCGAGAAGGGTGATTTAAGTGACTTTTTAGCCTTTTTAATTTTCGACATCAACCCTTGCTGTGGCGAAGAAGATTGTTGTTGTTGTTCCATTTGTTGCAGAGGTGGAGGAAGCTGATACTGGAAGGACTCTCCTTGTTCTAGTTGTTCCCGTCTCCCTCTAAGTCTTTCTACTTCTTCTTTAAGTCTTTTAAATTCCTGACCTCTAGCTTGTTTTCTGTTGTAATATACGCGATATATCCATTTAATGAAATTATCATCACTTGTTTTTTCATGACCGGGTTTTAAAAAGTTAGATTTATTAGATATATTTTTTGATATCATCTCAGGTAATCTCTCTCTTTCAGTGTTTCTAATTTCCTCAACAACTCCTTCGTTAAATCTTGCAATTAATCTTAAGCTCTCTTCTACTGTTTTGGGTTCAGATGCAAGTTTTTTTCTCACATCGGCGACTTCAGCACGAAGTTCTCCAATACCTTCAAGTATTTCCTCACCAACAGGTGGAGGCTGAGCTGCAGCTATGTCAGTTGGAAGGTCTCGTAAAATCTTTTTTGTTTGTTTGGTTCTTCTTGCTGTTTTTTCAGCCTGCACTGCAGTTTGTTCTAATACCGGAAAAATACCCTTTTTCCTCTTCTCATCTTCCTCCGCAATATCTCCCCATATAGTTTTTTCAACAGCCGATGCACTTTTCTTAGTAGCTGCAGTGACGGGTTTAAATAGTTTTTTAGTGTCTTCTTCGTACTCAACTTTTGATTCTTGCTGCGCTTGCAGATTTTTTCTAAATGAGTCTCTGACAGGAAGAAATTTTTTAATTGTTTCTAATCGTTCTCGTGCTGTTCTTGCAGTATGAGATTCTGGATGTACCATTTTATTATAACATAATAATTTAATTAATATCACCAGAAGAGGAGCAGCAGAGAGGGTACCTACCAACGTTGGTCGTCAAAAAAATAAACAAGAAATAAATAAACACGTAGAGTACTTTATTTTTTCAGCTACTATTTCAAACTGAGGTTTTATTAGCACAATCGGTCATTGCAAAAATAAACATCTCAAGGAAAGTTCATTTGTAAAATCTGGACCTTTCTACGAGATGATTTATTTGTTTGTTTTATTTGTTTTGTCGGAATTCTATGGTCTGTTCACCCTCTCTGCTGCTCACGTACATGTACTTCCTTACCACCTGAAAATTACATAAATGCTATACATGTAACTCTACATCCTGTAACCATGTACATGTACTGCCTTACCGCCTGAAAATTACATAAATGCTGTACATGTAACTTAGACCAGCAAGTTGTTCTCCACCTTTTTTTTTCATTTCTGACTGGCGGCGGAGACCAACGTTATTTTGCACCACTCGTGCTGAGCCGTCCGCGCTATGTATTTTCGGATGATCGGACCGCGCGCTATTAATTAATAAATTTATTTAGACTAACCTTTGTATCCAGACGGTAAGTATAATCCCTCTTCTAATGATCCACAGCGTTAAATCCTTTAGAACACACACTCTTTTAGTATAAATTCCTGTCAGAACAGAACACCTGTGTATTCATCGGCTGTTGACCTCAGATTTGAATTACCCACGCATGCGTGTAAAGCAGCATCACTACATGGCAAGAGTAACGCGTGAAAACCGTCTTGCGAGGCATATATCATTGGAAACTTGCTGATGCTTGGGTGGGAGCTGTGTCGTTACGGCAGAAATTTAGGACAGAGACACACAGAGAGAGAGAGAGAGAGAGAGAGAGAAACAGAGAGAGAGACGTCATGTCAGAAATGTGAGATAGAGTGAATGATAAATAAATTGTAAAAAGACCACAAACTGTATTCACATGTGAAAATATGTTACACAATAATAATAATAATAATAATAATAATAATAATTTATTATTATTACTGGTGGTAGTATCTTCAATCATATTTAATAACATTTACAATGGTATAAATAGATTTTATGACATACATACATATTTACATATTAATACTTTACATTACTTATGAGAAGAACAAGATAAGGGAAACAAGATGGCCGCTATCGCTTAATCGGCTTGAAGCAGCTGTTCCGTTTTTAGTGCCGTTATCATTATATTTATGCTTGTTGCCTGTTTTCATCTTCGTTATTGTGCTCATTATGTATTGGCTGTTAAATTCGTATGTGTTTCTTCATCTCCTTGTTTTGGAAACGAGAATAATTAGACTTTTTCTCAGCTGTCTTGTCCATTGTTTTTGAACAACCGCCATCACGTGATACTCGCCAATCAACCCGTTTATGCTACGATGGACCCTCATTAATTGCTTTAAATGTTCACTCCTTGGCTCTCCACACTACATTGTGCTCTAGACTAAACGAACTGGGACTACATTCATCATTACCTAAATGTAAACAGAAGCGAAAAAAGAAACGTTGTTTCAAAGCTGGCCGGCATAGAACAGGAAGAAGAATTCCAGTTATCTCCCTTATTTCGGCACAACCATTTAAAAAATTTCGACCGTTAATTTAGATAACCTAGTTCAAATCCCAATTAATTCGTCAACCTTTGTGTCAACTATCCAAGAAATACCTCTGCGCATTGCATTATTCAATGTCCAGTCAGTAGGTCCACCGGAAAAGCGCACAGAAATAGTTAATTTTATCAAGGACCAAAATGTTGACATATTTTTCGTGACAGAAACATGGCTTAAAACATCAGGCGATGAGCCCAAGTGTGCGGATCTAACACCCACTGGTTACTCTATCAGGTATTTCCCCCGTAATTCTCGCGGAGGTGGAATTGCTGTCATCACAAAGAACTCCATGATAAAACATCCCAACTATACCACAACAGTCAATTTCGACCACATATCGTTTGAATTAGTCCAAACCACACTCACACTGGAGCAAAGGTCAGTCCATTTTTTCTGCCTATACCGCCCTCCTCCTAGTAGAAAGAAACAAGCTGGCTGACTTTCTCTTTTTGGAGTAGTTTCCGAATCTCCTGGACTATGGAAATTCGATAAGTGGCAACCTGATTATTCTTGGAGATTTCAACTTTCACTTTGACTGACCCGGAAACTCAAATACATCAAAACTCATAGATTCCATTAATGTTTTCAACCTCAAACAGTCAGTTAACCAATCCACCCATAAACATGGTCACATTTTAGACTGGATTCTTCATAGACCTGATGATAACATTCTACGGTCCTCCCTGGTATCCCATGACCTTGCATCAGATCACCTCTACATTATATGCCATCTTGACGTATCAGTCCCTAACCCTCCACCTTTATCTGCTACTAAGAGAAACCTCTGTATGATAAATAGAACCAAACTAATGCACGACATCCAAGCTAACCTAACAACTGGTTTACCTCCTGCCACAGAACAACTCGATAACTGTCTGCGTTCATTACTTGACAAACATGCCCCAGCTACCAAGTGCAGAGTATCAATTCAAAAGTGTTCTCCATGGTATAGCAGTGTTAGGGACCAGCTTCGCACTACTAAAAGAGACCGCCGTAAAGCTGAGAGGCTCTGGCTTTCCACCAGATTCACTATTCATATGCAAATCTATGAAGTCGCTAAGAAGAATGTCACAAATATAGTCCATGCAGCGAAATCAGCCCACTGCACTACTAAGATCATGGAAAGTTCCAGCTGCAAAGAGCTCTTCAAGATTACTAACAAGCTAATGTCAAGGAACAAATCAACACCACTTCCAACTACCTTCTCTCCAGTCGACCTTCCGGATATGTTTGCAAATTTCTTCCGTGACAAAGTACAAACCATTAGAGATAAGCTTGACACCACAATTTCAATTGACTCGTCGTCACCATACATTTGGGATACAGAATTTGAGCGGCAACCATTAGCAGCATTTGAACCTGTCTGTGGATTTCGTACATACAATCGTGATGAAGAGTGCACCAAAGTCATGTGAACTTGATCCAATTCCAACATCACTGCCGCTTGAGTGCTTAGGTCCAGTATTGCATTCACTAACTGATGTTATTAATACCTCTCTCTCATCTGGGGAATTCCCATCATTTTTCAAAACTGCCATTGTAAAGCCTCTGCTGAAGAAATCAACACCAGACCATAACGATTTAAAGAACTACCGCCCAGTTTCTAATCTCCCATTCATTTCAAAAATCTTAGAAAAAGTTGTTCTATTCCAGCTTGTATCTCAACTAAATTCAAATAGTCTTTTAGCAATGTACAATCTGCATATCGCCCTTGCCACAGTACTGAAACAACTCTTCTAAAAGTAGTTAATGACATTCTCTTTGCGTTGGATAGCGGAAAGATTACAGTCCTCACCCTCCTTGATTTGTCTGCAGTATTTGACACAATAGACCATGATATATTACTTCACCGTCTCCAGCATGTATTTGGCATTCATGATACAGCCTTACTGTGGTTCAAGTCCTACTTGGTCAACAGCATACAAATTGTATCTGCAAATGGAATACACTCCAGCCCAGTTGATCTATGTTGTGGTGTTCCACAGGGGTCTGTTCTTGGACCTGTTCTCTTCATTCTGTACACTCAGTCGCTCTCAAATGTCATAGATCATGATCCAGTATCTCACCAATTGTACGCTGATGACACCCAAATATATAAATCTAGCCACCCAACTGAAGTTGATGCTACCATCCAAGGTGAAGAGAGGTGCATTTCTGATGTGAAGTCATGGATGACTTGTAACAAGCTGCAGATGAATGATGATAAAACTGAGGCCATTCTGATTACAACACAAAGATTTTCTCATTCACATCCTTTACCTCAAACAATAAATATCAGCAACGCCAACATTAAATTCACACAATCAGTACGAAACCTAGGTGTTACTCTGGACAGTACTCTCACATTGCACCAACATGTCATGAACATATGCAAGGCTGCATATCTTGAGCTGAGACGCATTAGCTCAGTTCGCAAATATCTTTCAGTTGATGCCACTAAAACACTTGTGTGTTCATTAGTAATTTCAAGACTGGACTATTGTAACTCAATTCTGTCTGGTTCATCTCAATATCTGCTCCAGAAACTTCAAAAAGTTCAAAACGCAGCTGCTCGGATCATACTTAGAGTACCACGATTAGAGCACACCTCCCCGCTGCTCTGTACCCTACACTGGCTATCCATTCGATCCAGAATCAAACACAAAATTTGTTCTCTGTGCTACATTTCACTGTCGGACTCTAGTCCAACATACCTATCTGACCTCACCCATGTGTACACACCTGCAAGATACTTACACTCCTCTTCTAACAGTTGTATACTCATTATTCCCACTATGAAAACAAAGTCATATGGACAGCGTTCTTTTGCATACCAGGGCCCAGCTACGTGGAATGAATTGCCCACTGAACTTAGACACAAAGACACAGTGATCACATTCAAGAGGGCTCTCAAAACTCACTTATTTCGACTTCAAGAACAAACTTAAAGACCTAATAATGTTTCCTACCTGAAATAATCTCAGCATGTTTTTAACTTTTTAATGTTTCTCTAATTTCGTGTTGTTTGTTTTTGTAACAATAGTATTATGTTTCTTACCTTACAGGTGTTGTCTAATGTTGTAAAGCGCTTAGAGCTTCTAAAGATTAGGCGCTATACAAAGTCCTCATTATTATTATTATTATTATGAACATTATTAATAACATTTGCAATGGTATTTATGAATACATACATACATACATACATACATACATGCATATTAATACTTAACATTAATTATAACATGATTAGTATGATGAACTTTATTAATAAGATTTACAGTGGTATTTATGAATACAAACATACATGCATGCATACATATATACGTATGTTATAATTTTACACCATAACTTATAACATTGATAATGTTATATTTTAATCAAAAACAATAGTTTCTTCTTCCCTTGTGACCACGGGTCTTCAAAATTCCTTAATAATTATGTCCTGTGTCTCTTTATCTGTGGAGGAATGATACATTTCAATCAAACGTGTCTTTGCTGATTTTTTGCCTCAGTATACTTGGTCTCCCTATTCTTCAATCAACCAGGACCAAACATTATAAACAGCACTGCATGTTCTGAAATAATAATAATAATAATAATAATAATAATCCTTTTCATATGAAATATTCCCCCGCCCAGCTGGTATCAGACCACGTACATCCGACTCACTTCCCCATCTCCTGTTTTGACTGCAAATATAAATTTTCTCCTTCATATTTTATTCCCTCGTGAAACAAATCTTTACTTATAACATGATTAGTATGATGAACTTTATACATGCATACATACATACATACATACATACATACATACATACATACATTATAAATTGACATGTGAGTTAGCGATAATTTTGTTGCTTTTGTCAAATTTGCGTGACAATTTGTTTATGTGCGAGATGTATATGTCTGTGTTCTTTATTCTTGCTTCTGAGCGGAAATTCTGATAAGCTATGTGATATCTTCCAGGGATTTCTCTTTAGAGTTCCTCATCCTTCAGTACTCTGACAAAAGTTTCAATATCATTTCTTCGTGAAAATGTTGATTTTCCTGTCTGGAAACTTTCCAATTCGGAGACTGTTGTAGAATATATTTTATCTAGAACATGGCCAACCCCACCAGCCAACTTGTTATGTCTGGCCAAAGTGGCGTCACTCAGCTGATGATCGGCCGATCGTAAGCTTTATATAAAGATAATAAAAAGTAGCATTTATATTTTAACCTCCAAAGTTAACATTATGTGGTAGTTTTCAAATTAATGAACACATAATATATTAGACATCAAGAACATCATGTTAAAGTCGTATTTCCACGAATTACAAAATACTGCATATACTAAGACTTCATATATTTATAAAACAATAATTCCGTTATCAAATGATTTACCTTTGAACTCCTTGTTCAAAAAGTCATTGACTAGGTCAACATCATCATTGTTTCCTCCTCGACGATTAACTGTTCTGTTCCACACCAAGTCTTGCTGCATTCTCTCTGATACGCACCCAGACAAGTCTGCAAGAATTTAATTTGCTTTGTTACTTAGGACTGTTTTCTCATTGTTTAACTGATTCTTATACAAATTTACTGTTACTGACCCACAAATGAAATAAAGATGTTATATACTACCGCAGAATGATCACACTAAATTAAAACTATTTTCTTCAGAATATTTGATGTATGCATCTGATGATTCTGATATAGTCCTAATGGATATTCAGCTGTCACGTCCTTGATGTTCCAAAATTATATTAAATATAGGTGACATTTTATAAATGAACCGATATAATCTTTACTGTGGAACTTTTGTAACATCCAATTAAACACTTGTCATAACTTTTATAATTTATTTTGACTTGCTTTTTTAATACTTTTTGTACTTTAACCCTAAATCAAACACTAAGTGCCGCAAAAAACGGACCAAAAAAAAGTATAATGCAGGAATTTCTTATAACTAGTTTATGAACAAGCAAGCATTTAGTGGATTTTTCTTGTATGTGTTTTATCATGGATAACCATTTTGTTCTTTATAGTCGCTGGGAGAATGAACTAATATAGAATAATTACAGTAATAAAAGGCTTCAATGTAGGTTGTTCCTTCAAAATATTAGATGGAGTTACCTTGACCTAATTGACATATAAAGACATTAACGCTCTGAAACAAATATAACATGGCTTACTTGTAATTAGATTGTGCCCCAGGATAAAGTATTTTATGTGGTTATTGTTGTCGAATTTGACAATGTCTTGCTTCCAAAAAGGACACCATTGGTGGGCCATCATTTTCTCCGACAGCATCTCTTCTTACTTTCTCTTCCATCCCTCTGATGAGAATTGTCTTTGTATACTCGAATTTTCGGTCGACAGCCTTTTCGCATACAGAGTCTTTCTTGCTCTTCCCTTTCTTAGATTTCCTTCTTGATATCTTTTTGCAATTATAACAGACGTATATCTGTATTATGCACGTATTTTTGTATTCATAAATGCCACTGTAAATGTTATTAATAAAGTTCATCATACTAATCATGTTATAAGTAATGTTAAGTATTAACATGTATGTCTGTATGTATGTATGTATGTAAGTAACGACACAGCTCCCACCCAAGCATCAGCAAGTTCCCAATGATATATGCCTCGCAAGACGGTTTTCACGCGTTACTCTTGCCATGTGGTGATGCTGCTTACACGCATGCGTGGGCAATTCAAATCTGAGGTCAACAGTCGATGAATACACAGGTATTCTGTTTTGACAGGGATTTATACTAAAAAAGTGTGTGTTCTAAAGGATTTAACGCTGAGGATCATTAGAAGAGGGATTATACTTACCGTCTGGATACAAAGGTTAGTCTAAATAAATTTATTAATTAATAGCGCGCGGTCCGATCATCCGAAAATACATAGCGCGGACGGTTCAGCACAAGTGGTGCAGAATAACGTTGGTCTCCGCCGCCAGTCAAACAAAAAAAAAAAAAAAATAGGTGAACAACTTGCTGGTCTACATGTAACTCTACATCCTGTAACCATGTACATGTACTGCATTACCGCCTGAAACTTAGATAAATGCTCTACAAGTAACTCTACATCCTGTAACCATGTACATGTACTACATTACCGCCTGAAAATTAGATAAATGCTCTACATGTAACCCTACATCCTGTAACCATGTACATGTACTTCTTTACCGCCTGAAAATTAGAGAAATGCTCTACATCCTGTAACCATGTACATGTACTGCCTTACAGCATGAAAATTAGATAAATGCTCTACATGTAACTCTACATCCTGTAACCATGTACATGCACAGCCTTACAGCACGAAAATTAGATAAATGCTCTACATGTAACTCTACATCCTGTAACCATGTACATGTACTGCCTTACCGCCTGAAACTTAGATAAATGCTCTACATGTAACTCTAAATCCTATAACTATATACATGTACTGCCTTACCGCCTGAAAATTAGATAAATGCTCTACATGTAACTCTGCATCCAGTAACCATGTACATGCACTGCCTTACCGCTAGTACTAATATTAGTACCCTTACTCGTACCTCGTGGACAGGGTACTAACATGAGCATATACGTGTTAATGGAGCAAGCCGGGTGTGATTCACACCCGGCGCTCTTTTAGCCGAATAATAACACTTTAAACATATTCCTTGCATATAATCCAACAAATTGAGTAGTCCTCTTATTTAATACCGGAAGTATCGAAAACCATTGTAGAAATAGTTGTAAAATCTCGTTTACCTTTTTTAGCCGATATTTTCGTTTAGATCGTCCGCCATATTATTTCAAATAACGATTACTTCCGTTCTCAGCCTCGTTTGTTTGTGTGCCATATAAGGACATTGACGCCTTATTTGGAAATGTAAACAAATCGTAGTAAAAATTTGGCGCCGTTTGGGTCAGAAATTCTGCGCATTAAAACTAAATACGGTTTATCGGCAACTTTGAAATTCACCAAGAAGCGATTATTCGCACTGGATTGATAATAATATAGCGTAGAATATCCAAAATATAGTCTGGCAAGCCTTATGTAGAAAAGGGGTCACGGCGAGAGTCTCGCGTTATCTGTCATGGCGGACAGAATAAGATTAGAGTAACCATGCCAATTTATTTTATCGTCTAAGGGCTTAATAAATTCAAAATAAGCCAAACTTCTTTTACAACATGATTATACTTATGTAGTTGATTTCTACATTGTTTTTCTGATTTTAGTGATGATTTGTTTTTGCTCCATTACATGATATGGGATCAGTTCGTATCCTCAACCACAACAAATCAAGTTGAGGCTACGACGTCGTAGCTACCTTACCGCCTGAAAATTAGATAAATGCTCTACCTGTAACTCTACATCCTGTTGTTGTTGTTGTTGTTGTTGTAGGGTTTAAGGCCATTTTTCAGCACACGATAGGCTATACATGGCGGCCAGTATTAATGGTGGAGAAAGAACCCGGGAAAACCCGGAAAGAACCACCGACCCACGAGAAGCTACTGGCAAGCTTTTTCACATACCCACATTAGCCGAATCCGAGACTCGAACCCACGCAGACAGAGGTGAGATGGCAGTGATCCGTAACGGAGAGCGCTTTAGACCACTCGGGGCCCCTCTACATCCTGTAACCATATGCATACACTGCCTTACCGCCTGAAAATTAGATAAATGCTCTACTTGTAACTCTACATCCTGTAACCATGTACATGTACTTCCTTACCGCCTGAAAATTACATAAATGCTATACATGTAACTCTACATCCTGTAATCATGTATATGTACTGCCTTACCGCCTGAAACTTAAATAAATGCTCTAGATGTAATGTGCAATTTGTATGATTTTTTAAAACAATCTTTCTTTCCTTTTCGTTCATTATAATTTGTTTATTTATACATCCGTATACATACATCATGTGTGTATTCACCTGTCCATTATTCCATTCATGTATGCAATATTGGCACAATAGAACTATGATGAATATCATGGGGCGCCCGCATACTTATTTGGAGGGATCAAATATTTAGTGGCCAGCAATTACGTTTTACGGATATAAGCCAAAACATGTTTAGTTGTGAAATCGGTGGGTTGGGGTTGGTAGGGGCATGTGCCCCCCCCCCACACACACACACACACGCATGCTCCTATGTACAGCGCCCATGGTCCTGTTAACTAATGCATTTACATCACCCAGGTATGTCAGCCAATATCGTCACCGATCGAAGGTCCAGGTTAGGGGGCTATGTGTACAAGGGACACAGTACTTTAATCTTGAAAGGTAAATAAGCCGTACATGAAGATATTGTGCAATATCACAGCTCGGTGACATATACCGGTAGGCCATCCCTGTTCAGAAGTCATGACTATTTATATGCATATTTCGTCAGATGGATCTAGTAGCTGTATTATTCATTGATGTTTTAAACTGAACCACGACCATTCAGTGTCAACTGAAAAGTCTTTCCACTTGCATTGTCCACTTCTATTAATCTTCAAAGAAGTATTCGAAATGAACGACACGGTGGCGGAGAAGACGCCTTTGCTAAGAAAACCCCCGGCAGCTAACAGTAATGGGTCAGTTCCAATCGCCGACGACAAAACGTAAGTTAAATACGACACGTGTCATTTTTAAATTTATAAAGTATTCTAATGTCGTTGGCAACATTGGGCCTAGCGTATTCCGGGGATATAGTCGATACAGTGGTGCAGTTATGATGTTTGGGCTCCTATGCGAGCTCCTATGCAAAGCTTACCGATGGACCCCTGCCTAATTTATTGTGTACGAGAAAAAGCCCTGTGCCCCTAACCTGTACACACTCTTTCTATATGCTACCCTGAGTCGGTAGAAAAAAAAAAAAAGAACCAAGAACCCACACAGTGTTCATTTGACTTTACGAGCACCGAGTTTCATTACAAATTATACGATCTGACACATTTACCATAGAGGGAATGTAAACAGTTATTAATCATTTCAGTTTAGTGTTGTGTCAGCTTACGTTACGACACGTCTGCACTTTGTAAACTCTGTAATGCTAAGAACGGGGGGGGGGGGGAGGGTGAGGGGCTGAACTACTGAGCTATACGGAGGACTTGTCACCACTTGATCCCTCAGTTTACACGAGTTCGTTCCACGCACACACATAACATTATTGTATACTTTCTCTCTCTCTCTCTCTCTCTCTCTCTGGATCGATAGATCGATCGATGCATGTTACAACCACAAAAATATACCATAAACGGAATGTAAACAGTTATTAATCATTTCAGTTCAGTGTTTCATCAGCTTACGTTACGACACGTCTGCACTTTGTAAACTCCTTAATGCTAAGAACGGGGAGTGTGTTTCTGAAATACTGAGCTATAAAGAGGACTTGTCACCACCTCATCCCTCAGCTTGCACGAGTTCGTTCCACGCACACACATAACATTATTGTATGCTCTCTCTCTCTCTCTCTCTCTCTCTCTCTCTCTCTCTTTAAACATTGCTTTATTTCTTTGGGTTTTCCTGGACCAATTATGAAAATCTTACAAACAAACACCCACATTTGTCTTTTCTTCTGTGCCCCGCCTGCCAAATAAGGAGTCCGAAACTTCACGACGGAAGGAACTTAGAGTTTCGAAGTCTGCACGTGTCTTTGTACAACGGATTTTACATTACCTTAGTTTCTTAATGCAATACAAGAGAAAACACTCAACATTTAATTGTCATTTAATTGTAAAACACTGATACAAAACAAGCTACCACGATAAAGCTGGATTGGTTCACGGCAGTTTATGTCAAGTCTCAAAACGGGTCATTCTGGCTATAGATGAATTTACCCCATATAAAATACGATATAAAGCCCTCTAAAAAAAATATATGATGACAGGGTGAGGGCTAATGTAAATGCATTACATGGGTTATGCAACTGTTCACTTACTATGCTATAGTGAAGAAGAATGTTTCATTGCATAAATGAAGTTAAATGATACATAAATATGTAATAGCTGCATGTTTAGGTATTAACTTCGTTAAAGGTCCTTGGTAACTCTTACTGGCCGGTGTCTTATTGTATAGTCTTTCGGCATTTTGGGTCCTAAGACAAGCCGACTTGTCCAGCTTGACTGACTTCGCACTTGTAACAAAAGATACGACCAAATCACCCATCCTAGTAATTAGACACACAATATCATTGTTAAAATACATATATTGGTTTTACAAATATCCATCAAATGGAAAAGGTATAAAACTCAATTGTTTCTGCGCCAAGACATTAATTTGACGGATCGTTGATAAGAAACAGCATTTAGTAACCTAGATCAATATTTGGAAGTACAAATGTACAGGTTAGAAATTATTCTCGCGGAATTAAATATGACTTAAAAACGTTCACCTGGATTCTAAATTATATTCCATGCATCTGCTAAAGTACTATTCAGATAGATGTGCCTTGTCATGTGTGTTGGTTCCATGGGCCACACATCGTGTAACGTGTACAAATGAATCTCGATCAAGCTTTCAATAATCAGATTGTCCCAACCAAACCATTGTAGACGATAACCTTACTGTGTCCAGACACTTATTCTTGTTTGAGTGAATTACAAAGGTGTCGTATGTTAAAAGGGAAAATCAAATTTGAGCTGGTTTTGAAAAAAATTAAATGAAGAACAAAGCCGGTATAAATTTTAAAGCTAAAGCTTTGTCTTCTTGGTAAATATTAGGTTTCAAAACAGAAACCTTCATGGTATTTAATTATTTTGTGTGCGCCATATGATGAAATGTTTGCATTAATTTAACCTGAGGGAAAGTGTACTTTTTGTACATCGTATTATTTATGAGTATGTAGGTAGAAATATGTGTCCTGTTATAAAGTATCACTACCGTTTGGCATGTTGGAAACACTTCACGTTAATTTGGCCTAAAGTCTAAAGTACCGATTCTACATACTCATAAAGTGGGCATGCTGGTAATACGTCACGTGACATTGTCATAAAGTCTGAAGTACCGATTATACATACTCATAAAGTGGACATGTTGGTAATACGTCACGTGACATTGGCCTAAAGTCTGAAGTACCGATTCTACATACTCATAAAGTGGTCATGCTGGTAATACGTCACGTGACATTGGCCTAAAGTCTGAAGTACCGATTATACATACTCATAAAGTGGACATGTTGGTAATACGTCACGTGACATTGGCCTAAAGTCTGAAGTACCGATTCTACATACTCATAAAGTGGTCATGCTGGTAATACGTCACGTGACATTGGCCTAAAGTCTGAAGTACCGATTATACATACTCATAAAGTGGACATGTTGGTAATACGTCACGTGACATTGGCCTAAAGTCTAAAGTACCGATTCTACATACTCATAAAGTGGTCATGCTGGTAATACATCACGTGACATTGGCCTAAAGTCTGAAGTACCGATTATACATACTCATAAAGTGGACATGTTGGTAATACGTCACGTGACATTGGCCTAAAGCCTGAAGTACAGACTCTACATACTCATAAACAGAATAACATTTTCATGTCGGACCGAGTGGTTAGATCGTCCGCCTCGGATGCGGGATATCGTTTCGAATTCCGGTTGAGTCATACCAAAAACTTATAAAAATTATTCTAACAGCTGCATCGCTAGGCGCTCAGCATTCATATGTTAGTGTTAGGACTGGTCAGCCTGGTGTCAGGATAATGTGACTGGTTGGGATATCATGTTACATGTCTGGGGCATGATGCCCGAGAGCTATACATCTCTATAAACTGACTCACTGCAGACATCGTAGCGATATGAAGGAAAATGTTTTAAAGCTACGCTAATAATCCAAATATCACACACACACATCACTGAATTATCACCAATCAAGATGACTTGATTTACTGCCTATGAGAAAAGACTATGAGATGACAGAGTTATGTTGAGACAGTTCGAGCGAGACATACACATGCGATAAGATTCACCCCCCACCCCCTTTCGATTAGAATCAAAGCATTGGAAACAAAGCAAAAATGTTTAGTAATTAAATATGCATTGTTAATTTTTCCAAATAATTTGATCGTACGGTTTTATTAATATTCAAATCAGACAGAAATACAATAACGTCATCGAATCAAAGAGATGTTGAAGTTGTAAGTCGAAAATAATGAGTAATTGATTTATTAAAATGACTTAATCGATATAATATTGCTGAAAAATATATCAGATGTATGACAGGAAACAATGAACCAGTGAAATTATAAAGTAATGACGTCAAGTCCTGCAAAGGAGCAATATCAGAGCCATGTGAATGGGTTTATAGTCGTAACACCTTTGTAATTTCGGTTATTTTAATGACATTTGATGTTTACATTACCTGATCAACATAATCTTACATCTGCGTTCAATTTTTTATTTTAATTTATGTGTGTGCGTGTGATTTGGAATTTAACATAGCTTTAACAATTTTGCAGTCATATCGCTACGGTGTCTGCAGGGTGGCAGTTTATAGTGATGTCTAGTACTGGGGCATCATGCCACAGACATGCTGCATCAAGTTGCACCCAGTCACACTATATCCAGACACCAGGCCGTCCAGCCCTAACACTAACCTCTTAATGTTGAGCACCTAGCCAGGCATCTGTTAGTGCCATCTTTGAACTCTTTTATATGACTTGGCCAGGGTTCGAACCCGCTACCTCCCGCATCCGTGGTGGACGCTCTAACCACTAGGCTACCGAAGCGGTAAATGAAAAAATAAAATAAATTGCTAAAACACATATCAGATGTATGCCAGGGAACAATGAACCAGTGAAATTATAAAGTAATGACGTCAAGTCCTGCAAAGGAGCAATATCCGAGCCATGTGAATGGGTTTATAGTCGTAACACCTTTGTAATTTCGGTTCTTTTAATGACATTTGATGTTTACATTACGTGATAAACATAATCGTACATCTGCGTTCAGTCGAAATAAAAAAATATGTGTGTGCGTGTGATTTGGAATTTAACGTAGCTTTAACAGTTTTGCAGTCATATCGCTACGGTGTCTGCAGGGTGGCAGTTTATAGTGATATCTAGTACTGGGGCATCATGCCGCAGACATGTATCACCATGTCCCACCTAGTCACGTTATCCTGACACCAGATCGACGAGTCCTAACACTAACCTCTGAATGTTGAGCACCTAGCCAGGCACCTGTTAGTACCATCTTTGAACTCTTTTATATGACTTGGCCAGGGTTCGAACCCGCAGCCTCCCGCATCCGAGGTGGACGCTCTAACCACTAGGCCACCTGAGCGGTAAATGAAAAAATAAAATAAATCGCTAAAACACATATCAGATGTATGACAGGAAACAATGAACTAGTGAAATTATAAAGTAATGACGTCAAGTCCTGCAAATGAGCAATATCCGAACCATGTGAATGTGTTTATAGTCGCGACACCTTAGTAATTTAGTTGTTTTGTTTTTTTACATATGAGGTTCTCATCAAATGACAAGCATAATATTACATCTGTGTTCAGTCGAAATAAAAATAAGGAAACGAAATGATTAATTTCAATCAAAATTACGACCAATGAAAATCGGTTTATGGTTACATTTTTAACGCACGGTTCGTTTCCGACCGATTGAGCGATTGGATATAAGTTTAGTTTTTTTTTTTTCTTTCCGGAAGCTAAAGTCAGTTATGTTTTTTAATATCATCAGTCATGGGTATGTCGGGATAATTGCTGAGCTAGTCTCTTGTTTTCGAAAGCTAATATTTCTATACGGATATAAAATGTTTTGGTAGCTACATTCATTCCTACTTCTTTTTCTAACGGCAAACCTACAAGCCATGTGTGTTTTTATATCCATGGTCGCTTCTGAAAAGTATGGTAGAGTTACGGATTAGATATCAAACTACTTTAAAACGCAATCTTAAGGCGCTACGGCTTGTCTAATGCATATGGAAAACTAGTCCTTAAAATAGTGTACACAATCAAACTTAAAACTTGCTAAAATTTAAAGATAACGTAAAGTTAAACATACTTTGACATTGTGTTATTTTCATTTTAACGAATGTAATATGTTGACTCATAACCGTACGCAATACTATTAAACACAAATCTGTGTTTAACGGTTTATAAGCATTTTAACAGGTAATCATGATATTTGATGAAAGATAATGAAGAATTTATTGTTTTAGCCATGGATGATAACCGTCAAAGAATTAAACAAAAATTGGCTTTAGCAGAAAGAACCAAGTCTATGTGCCTGTGGAGATAAAGATGGTTATCAGTTTGTATGAATAGTGAGGTAACAAGAAATGAAGTTTGCGACTTCAGTTCTAAGAAAGGTTTAGTAAGAAAAAAAATTCATTTCCTATGGAGATAATATGGTAGCCTATATCTTCAGTTCAAATTTTTATGAACTACGATGTCCCATGCTCAGTGACTGTACGTTGTGGTCAAAAGTTAGCACGTCATATATAGATCTATTATCTGGCCTTTGTTGTGCAATCTCGTATATTTGCTGTGTAATCAGTTATTCTATATCATCCTAGTTTTCATCTGTTGGCTGCTAAATCTAACTAAAATTAGCTCACCTCCTTCCACCCCCTCCCCCCCCCCCTCCAAGATAAAATTAAATATTGACTGGATGCTGAACTTGCTAAGCTTGTTTTTTCAAGTGTGCGTCATAAGATCCTTTTTCAATAGTACCGCGAATCTTTCTGAATCCATATAGAAACACATTTATGGTATTTCACCTATGAATATTTGCAAAGTACAAGCTCTTGGATGTACTGTACGTAATAATGGCTCATTTTGCAAAGGCATACACTAAACAAGAACAAAAAAAACAGCAAACAAACACGATCTTTAGTTGGATCCTTTTAATTTATCGCGTCATTCTGAGCAACGCAGTATGCGTCGATTTCATAAAAGCGGACTACCTGAATAATTTAAAGTCTGCTATCAGCGTACCTTATAAATTATAATTAGCTACGAAAACGTGCGCCTTCAAATACCCTAAAGTACATAATTTAAAAACTTCTTTCCTTTTATAACATTAATACTGCCAAAATAAAATACACGAATATTGTGCAGTCACTGACCCAAGCAAGCTGGTATGTATTTGTCTCTTTTATTTTCATACATAGATGAGGTCTAACTCAGAAAAAGACACACTTTAAAGATATATTTGACATTTTTATATGCCGCCAAAAGGAGTTATCTTAAAGACAATTTCCTCAATAAATATATTTAAAATAATAGGACTATGACAGAACCGTAATAACTTCTAACCCGGATTTTTGAAATATTAAAATGTTAAACAACAAAATTATTTCCAGAAGGGAATGCTGCAAGTCATCAATGTTGTATGGATATTAAAAACCCTGCTTTCAAGCACAACTATGACTGTATCTGGCCATAAATACGTTTGGAAACTACAAGTGAAAAGGCGCACAAAGATCCTTTACAACAATACCAGCTAATGTATCACTCTGAAACTTGTACCACATTCCCTGAAGTGGATGATAACCGAACGTGTATTAACATGAGCCAAGCACAATGAATGTAAACTTTTAGATGAAAGTTAGCACGTCGTTATATGCCTATGTTTCGACCCTGATTGTGCAATCGCATATGTTTGCCTGTCTAACCAACAATTATTTGATATCATGGCATGTGCCGTCTATTGACAGTAAAATTCTATTTACCTGACCGCTCTCTCAGTCAAACTATATTTACCGGATTCCTCTATATCCCCTCTCTCTCTCTCTCTCTCTCCAAGATAAAAATAAACATTATATATTTTATTATCTGTAAGATCGTGTAGGTACTGTGAATATAATTGGGTCATGAATGTCTACGTGATTTCCAGTTGTAAATAACTAGGCTCAAAACTATGACACTTCTGTGTGTGCATTTTGCCAAAATAGCAGCATTATTTGACAAACTTGTATCGCACAACTTTTTCTAATTATCAATGAAACTTGTCACTTATTCCACCCTTTTTCCTTTTAATAGCTCTATTTGTATTTATTTTCAAACATTCAATGTGTCTTATTTCAGGCCCATGCAACCCCATATTTGAGCGATCAACTGTTTTCGACCATACCACATGTGGAGAAAGCAAGCGACAAAACATGCTTTCTTATTTTAAAGGAATTTATTTAAACAGGCTCAGCGACAGTAGATTACTTATGTGTTATATTTCTTTTCAGTAAGAGCAATGATACGGGTAAAAAGTCAGCCAGTCTCTCTGATCTCGTAAGTATAGAATATTATTATAAATCATTGAAAAGCTTCATTTAGAGCTTTTATAATTACATCACAAACAATTATCACATCATGCAAATTCTGAACGATCATAAAAAGCCATCTTGCATAAGATTTTGTCTTCATGTTAATTAAACGTTTGAATAAATCTTAGAAACATATCCACTTGTCAACCCAACGTTTCTATTCTTTCTAATGCGATCGTTTCATCTTTACGTATATATGTAATGAAAGTATTTTACTTATTGTTGGCGTATATTTACTTGTTTAAATTATCTCGATAAAGTCAAAGGTTTCGTTTACTTTGATAAGTTTTATATTTTGGTAATTTCCATCGAAGGTAATGTATATTACTGTATACTGCAACCACTTAATAGCTTTGTTTTGCTCTCGTTGTTCTAAGATGAAAATTTGGTTTGGTTCCGTTTTTTTAATGAAAAGGAAAGAAAGAAATTGTAGGCATCATTTTTACATATTTGATAAGTATATGCCCTTAACTTTGACTGTAACGTTGGAGATGCTGTAGTTGAGCCATTGATTTCAGTTTCGTTACGCCAACTGCCTGGATGTGTTGATGATGTTCATTGGTTCTCTCTTCTCCATAGTACACGGAGCGGCATGGCCCGTACTCTTTATCTTCTTCGGGGATATGACCAACGATTTTATAAAAGGTGAGATCATTGTTGACTTCTTTATATTGGGGAGATTGTGTACCTTTAACAAGAAAAACTAATGAAAAGAAAAAAGAAAACTGTCCTCAGAAGTGACAGGGATATCATGTTTTTAACGTATCAAGGCTAACGTGCTTGTCAAAGGTTCATTTTGTCAAGAGACTTCTTAAATTCTTTTATTATATCCGTCATGCTTAAAATATATATAAGAACCCTGTTGCATGCACGCATCTACTTTCAATAAAAGAACGAAGATGGCCTATTCCAACCTAAAAGTTAAAAGCCTGCGCTAAATGTTGTTTCTACAGCTATATAGCTTTTAATTGTATCGATATATCTTTAACAATATATATATATATATATATATATATATATATATATATATATATATATATATATATATGTGTGTGTGTGTATAAACCATAAACTGTTTAACTGTTCCCATGCAGGTAATACAAACACTTACGAAGATGTCGATACTTACTTTGTCATTTTCTTATGTAGACGAAATATAAAAGCTAAAGTGTTACTACAAAGGAGTTAGAAAACAAAGAAAGGTGGTGTGAGAGGTCATTAAGTATGAAATATTCATTAAATCGAATATTCCTGCCACAGCATTATCTTCTCTGACAACCTCCTTTAGTCTTTTACCATTCCCTTTTGCTATAATCAATATTAATTTTCACTGTGCCAGTTTGACGAATGGATCGGTCTTAGCACTACATATCAACAAGTTTTTTCCTGCACAAATCACTGGTCACGTATGTGAAACCAATACATTTTAACGATGAATGAGCGATGTAAGAATATACAATCCAAAGTATATGTACATTTTATAATGAGGGATACATTATGGAACGCAGTCTACCGAATCAAAATGACATTTTATCACAAAGATTTAGATTAGAATGGATGATTGTCTCTGATTAAACGAAATCCTACGTACGAAAATAAAGCTTCCTTTGAAATATAAGGTTCATGACTCCTAAATGTGTTTATTTAGATAACTCATTTTGATAAATGGTGGCCGGATATATTGTGTGATTTGAAACTAACGCTTTTACAATGAACATACATCAGTATTAGACATCGTTAGACCAGGATAGTAAACTCGCTCAAAAACATAGGCCTTGAATCGAAACAAAAGCAGCAAAGAAACATTCCAATTTATTATTTTATGACCAGAGTTTGAACTCCAGTCTTAAACTAACAGAACGGTCTGCAAAATGTTAGAACCTCACCCTCGTAACATTCATGATAGAAATGAGTATATAGTGAAATAAATGAACATAAGACAAGTTGCTTCAAGCTGAAATCCACAATGGTATTTACTCGTGCAAACAGTACAGTAGTGCAGTCATAGGTTTGACCATAACAGTTGTCAAATATCCTATAAATACAGCAATAACTGACAGAGTAGTTGCAATCACAAAATTATATAATACACTGCTCCTATTTGTCGTTTGGGCAGAGTAATAGCCATATGAAAATTCGCAAGGATACAGTTATTGTCCGTCATGTGCATCTTCATATGATGGCGATAACAAGTAGGAAATATCAAAGAAATTCATCCGTAAATACTTGATTCGCTATGTCACAAGATTCTGTCATATATGGCATGCAGGTGCAAATTTAACGGGCAATATATCTAATATAATAATTCACAACAATTTGAGGAAGTATAATCATTGGCTGAAATGCATGCACGTCTTCATGATAATCAGAATATATATGAAGGGGGAAACAAGTCAATCACAAACTGCGAGCCTAGCTTCAGTCAAAACAATTTATTATTTATAACATCCAGCGGAAAGTCGATAGGGGAAATAACTATTGTTAGAATTTCAGGCACACGGTGACGGTTATCTAAAATGGACGCCATAGTATGAGACTCTTAACCAGCTCCTGAAACATTCGGAAATACAGCTGTACAGAATAAAATATACTAGTTCTAAGTGCTACCAGCAACTAATGTAGGCTGTGCATAAAGTGTCAGGGTAACTTAGTAAACTCAATCTGTGGATATAATTACAGATTTGCATTTTTGCATATTCAGACAAAAGAACAGTAAAACAAGCATGGCCACTTCTTCACTGTCTCAGTGGATCTACTCATTTTTCAAATGAGATTCATCAGATTCATTTTCAGGATTTCCCCAAGAGGATCACTTAAATGATATAAAGAATATAGACACCCTCGCTACTGAACAGAACTATTTACTTGAAATAGATTCAAGCTACCAAGATTGTGTAACACCAGAATCCAACCTGGCTGACTCCTCCTATTCAAAAGCAAGCTTTCTTAAAATCCAAACATAATATGCAGAGTATAACAATCGCAGGTGACTCCAACAAAATTCCAACAATCAAGAAATTTTTGGATGAGAATCTACACTTCCATCAGGGACACTCACATAATGGACTGATCTGTAAATCCATGTATACAGATTCTGCCACAGTAACGTTATACCTAACAACTAGTAAATGTCATGTACAAGTGCCAGGCTATACAGAATGAGTAAATTATTTTGTCAACACTTGTCAGCAAATGGCAGATAACACCAGTTTGAAATTAATTACCTTTCAGCCAAGGGATTCAAAACCCATCCCTGAAGCCCACATATCTCAAAATCCACTTAACAGTAACATAGCATGAAGTAAGCCAGATTTCAATCAATGTGGAGAAAACTCCAGGACCCCAGTCTATGATAGGTACAACAAATTCCTTTGAGTTCTATGGAACCCAATGCCAGACTTGCACCTCCATACAGTGCTTAATAATGATAGGTAATCTCCAGGCCCAAGTAGAAAGGTTAGAACAGGAACTCTCTGCACTAAAATCAAAGAGTCTACGCAACATTCAAATGGATAAACCAGGTGCGAAAAAGTGTGCCAGGAAACCCATACAACACAATACACAAACATGTCAAAGGACCAAAACACAAGAGCATGTCAGGGCACTCAGACCATACCAAAACCAGCTATTAGAAAAAATCATTATACACACAAACAGATGCAACCACACCAATTAAACAAGATGACTCTTTTCTAGAAGTAATAGATGGCAGATCCAAAATCAGTTAAAGCACATACTGTAAACACTGACCATCATGTGTCTCACTTAATATCAAATCCAGGTACAGAAGGAACTGCTCTAAAGACAACCTCAAATTACCAACAGCACGAAGATAAATTAAATATAAATATTAAATACAGCAGTCACCAAACTCTCAGTCAGTCTAGTCATGGAAATCAAGAAGTCCAAGCAATGCATCTGAATCCCCCACTTGTCAAAATCAACAACATAGTTTAAGACAGATCTCTTCTCATAGGATCATCAATAATCAAAGGAGTAAGAACAAGAGGATTATACAAAACTGACGTAAAAACCCACAGAGGTGCAACTAATAATACTTTTGCAGAGAAAATATTGGAAATGGATATATCGCCATATCATACGGTAATTCTTCTAAATGGTGGCAATAATTACAGTAATGTCCAATCTGTAAAGGCACTGAGAATGATTATGAAAGCTTGTTGTATGCCATCATGTCCAAAAACGTCAGAATGTAAATAATCATCTCAGGTCTACCACCAAAAAGAGATGTACTTATGACTCCACTAAATGACACCCTAAGTACGTTGTGTGAAAATTTCCAAATACTCTTTGTTCCGGAATACAGACCCTCTTCAAAGACAATCGAGTGAACCAACAATTATACCAGCGAGACCGAATCCACTTGTCTAACAGAGGTACTTGCTGTTGTTGTTGTTCTAGGGTTTAACGCCATTTTTCAGCACAAGATGGGCCAGTATAACTGGTGGAGGAAGAACCCTGGAAAACCCAGGGAAGAACCACCGACCCACGAGAAGCTACTGGCAGGCTTTCCCACGTACCCACGCTAGCCGAGCCTTGGACTCGAACACACGCAAACAGAGGTGAGATGGCAGTGATCCGGAACGGTGAGCGTTTTAGACCACTCGGCCACTCGGGGCCCCAACAGAGGTACTGCCATGCTCCTTAGGAATATAGACCAGTACATAAGACTTTTAAAAGGGGTTAGGCATGAGTCTGAAAACTGCTTGTATTGTAGAGAGCACGGTCATGTAACACAGCGATGTCTGCAGGGAAAACAGATTCGTTGTCATCTTTGTAACGAAATAGGACATAAGCAACAGTTGTGCACATACCAATAGGTAGAAGGCAATGATGTGCAGGCTTATGGAACACATATCCAGCAACAAAATGCATTAGAATATGTGTATACTTTTCAATGAATTAATTATAATTCTATTTACAGATTCCAGGCACTATCTGATTTATGTACAAAGTGCAACTTGTTAACATGTAAACAACTATGTTCATGTTACTTCTTCCTCTACATGTGGTCATGGTAAAACAGATGGATCTTGTATGTTATCTTCTTCATGTGTTTATGTAAATAATCAAGGCGATGAAAAGAAATCTGTCAAGTCTAAAAACAATACATTGCATACGATCTTGTCTGAGATCAATCCTCTGATCGAAATTGTCATGTCATAGGCCTCAGAAGAGGTCTGCAAGTAATCAACCTAAATATTCAACACATCCTCCCTAAACTGAATGATATAAAGTTAATATTACAGCAAACTAGACCAGTCAATATTCTAAGTCTATGCGAAACCTTTCTTTTTGATGATACTGATGATTTGACTCTCCAAGTACAGGGTTTCAACTATGAAAGAAAAGATAGGAATCCATTGGAGGTGGGGGTATTCTTCTATATGTAGACAGTTCCATTAGTTATAACAGATGTGTTGATCTAGAGACTGTTAGGGTAAAGAGTATCTGATCGAAGTAACAATTGCCCAATCAAAGCCAATACTCTTATGTTCAGTTTACAGACCACCTAGTTCTACAGCTGATTGGATTGATAGATTTGAGGTGCAAATTCAAAAAGCATTACTAAAGGAAGATTCAGAAACTTATCATATTAGGTGATTTTAACATTGACTACATGAAAATTCCACCATTAACATGGATAAGTAACTTGGAAACTTGCAACTTTACACAATTAATTAACACCCCAACTAGAGTAACAGATAAAAGTGCCACTATCATTGATCATGTCTATACTAATAAACCTGAAAACATAAGTGAAATTAATGTGCCAGTGTATGCACTGAGTGACCACTACCCAGTCTGTATAACTGGACATGTTCCAAAATCATGTAAAAATGGTCAACACATTGAAATACAATACATGGAATTTAAACAGTTTGATGAGGAAATGTTTTTTAAATGATTTGGTTTGCAAACCCTTCTAATCAGTCTGCAATATAGCTGATGTCAAAACTGCCTTAGACAAATGGTGTCAGATGCTCAATGCAGCCTTAGACAAGCATACCCCAATTAAAACAAAACGGGTTAAACACCAAATTACACCCAAGTGGATTACCCCTGAGATCAGTGAGGCTAGGCACGTAAGATATAATCTCCACACGAAAAAAAAACATGAAAAGCTACAGAAAGTGGAGGAATAAAAATAAGTACCTGATAGATAAGGCAAAAGAGAACTACTATAAACAGGCTATTGGTGAAAGTAAGAGTACCAAATCATTGTGGAAGCATCTAAATGAACTGAACCCACCAACGAACAGTTTTCTTCCCCCTAGATTTAAGCAAAATGATGATATATCAACATATGTACAAGACATTGTGGAAATGTTCAACAATTTCTTCATAAGCATCTCCAGTAACAGTATTCAGAACCAGACTAACAGCGCAGTTGAACTTGATGCTCTTCTATTATTTATAAGAGCTAAAATTCCTGATGATAATTATTTTTCAGTAGCTAATTTTAGTGAAGCTGATGTTTTTGATATGCTAATTAAGGTGAATATTAATAAATCCTCTGGATTGGATGGGATTGGTCCACAAACTCTTAACATTGCTGCACCAGTAATAACAAGGTCACTAACTCATATCATTAACTTAAGTATAATGACTGGTAACTTTCCGGAAACACTGAAATGTGCAAAGGTTACGCCTATCTTTAAGAAAGGAGAAAAGAGGATCCAGGGAATTACAGACCAATATCAATTATACTTGTATTGTCAAAATTATTTGAAAAGCATGTAGCCATTCAGGTCTATACATTTTTTGAAACATAATCTGTATTTCATAAAGGGCAATCGGGATTTAAAAAGTACCACTCGTGCCAAACAGAAGTTACCAAATTAATTGATCTTTGGCTGAAGGAACTAGATAATGGGCATATGACTGAGATTGTTTTCCTTGACTTCAAGAAAGCCTTTGAAATTCTGTTGCAAACGTTGAACTGTTACAAGTTCAACTATCCTTCTTTAAGATGGTTTATATCATACCTAAACCAAAGATCTCAACAAGTAAGCATTGGTAATATTAGCTCTCAAACTCGCACAATTCATTCAGAGGTCCGTCAAGGCTCCGTTTCGGACCCTCTCCTGTTCCTTGTCAATATCAATGATCTACCATTAAATATTGAATCCATAAACACCGATTTGTTTGCAGATGATGCAACCTTGATTTCGTCTTGTTCTGATACTGAAATTATCCAAATGAGATTAAACTCAGACCTTATTAGAGTCCAAAACTGGGCACAACAAAATAGGATGATAATGAAGGTAAAACAAAATGTATGATTTTGGGGACATCACAAAAGCTACGCAAGTCAGGGAACCCAAATTGCCCTACTCAGCAGAATCAAGAAATATTTACCTTTGGAAACTCGAAATATACTACAAGTCATATATTCTTCCGAAAATGAATTATTGTTCAAATGTATGGGGAAACTGTGCTAAATCTGAGCCAGACAGGATTTATAACCTTCAGAAACGAGCAGCTTGCGTAATTTTAGATGCATATATTCATCATCCCTCAAAAGCATTATTTACAGAACTCACATGGCTCACAATATATGACAGGATAGATTTTCACAAGGCAGTTCTTTCATATAAATGTCTACATGGAACTGCACCAGATTATCTTCAGGACTTATTCAGGCCTTTTTCAACACAATACCAGTTGAGATCAATATCACATGGAAAACCTGCCACCAAAACCAAGAAAAGAACAATTTAAAAAGAGCTTCCAATACTCTGGTACAGCTATGTGGAACAAGATCCCACTACATGTAAAATCTGCTGAACATATTAGAGTATTTAAGAAGAGATATCATGGGCATGTATGTGCTTCTAATAGATAATGGAATTTAGTATTTTAATACTAAACATGTTAAAATAAACAGTAATTATTGCTATCTTCATATAATGGGCATTGTTATACTCTCCTTAGAGGGTCTGAAGGGAGAATATACATTGACTAATGAGTCATCCTCTATAAATAAAGCATTATTATTATTATTATTATTATTATTATTAGTCAGTGTGCGCATCTTCATATAATGACCACAATAGGAGCACATTAATCCGTTACAAGTTGTGAGACCGTTGCCCTAACAAGGGTCTGGCATATCCTGCATCCATTATCGGACAGGCAGAATAGGCTCTTGCATTAGGTTTCCTATATATCAGATGTCTGCACAGATTGTAAATTTCTTTCTTACAGGCCCCTCTGGATCAACCTTTAATTTTACTGCAAATCAAACTCAGGATGAAATGAAAGCACAGTTTGAAGAAAATATGACGAAGAATGTTTTATACTATATCTATATTGGCGCTGCTGTTTTAGTCGCCGGCTACTTCCAGGTAAGAGACACGGAATTAATTTATTTTAATTAGGAACGGGACTTTTATAATCGTTTCCACCTAGGTAGAAGACTCCGACTTAAATATCGTTGGGATAAGCGTTACAATTTCATTACTGGTCCTTTGCTTCCTCAAAGCGATGTCGATGATCAATTAATATCAATTATTTACGTTAAGGGAAAACCACTGATTTTGTAAAATAGAAACATATTAAAATATGTCAGAAGATAATTACATCTAAGAAAAATCCTCGTCATACAACAGCGGACATTGTCGTCGATTGGCCCATTCGTTACAATGAAATTTACCAATGCTGTATGGAACCTATTCTGGAGCAGCAGTAGGAGCCAAGAAAACCTTAAGAACATGACAAAATGAAACACTAAGTCTTGACCAGATACAACATCTTAATAAGGTAGTCAAGACGTTTAAAGGTGACAGCTCGTAGACTGTAGAGCCCTCCATCATAACAAAACAAGAGGAGCCTCGATACAGCAATTTGTCTGTGAATATTATTATTATTATTATTATTGGAAGGCAAATAATAATAATAATAATAATGATGATGATGATAATAATAATAAATTCGTCACTATTTCAATGTTGAAGTTGTTTTGGATAGTATTAATTATATGAACGAGACGGTTATATATCAGACACATTGCCAAATATTATACATTAAAACTAAGACATCAAAGACTGTTGGAAGTATTATGCAAGAGGAATAGGATATCTGCGTTAAGAGGTGTTCTCGAAGAAAGCAAATATTGTCATTTCCATCAGAATTACTTTATCTTTTTTCTCACAGATGTCGTTATGGACGATGTCATGTGAGAGACAGGTTCTGAAGATTAGAAAGAATTTCTTTAAGTCCATCTTGAGGCAAGAGATTGCCTGGTTTGATGAACAGAAGAGCGGGGAACTAACAACCAGGCTGGCAGAGTTAGTAGGAAACGGGGCAAAGCCCCAGTACAATGTCACAACACCATAAACACGCATCTGCATGTTAATTAATTTTTATGTTGGAACAAATCAGTTTTCCAAACTTCTTTTCGCTCTGCAATCGATCACCAATCCTCTCCATCAAAGACAAACCCACATCGATACGCAATGATATATATGACCAGATATCCAATCCATCCATCAGTGCTTGAAGCTTTTATCTTTTCTGAGAACTAAATAAAAACAAATCTAATTCTTATTTCATTCATTAAAATACGACATTTCTAAGATTTCGCTACAAACTAGTTAATTACAAAGCAATATTTAATGCTGATTGATGCTGTATTATGTATAACCATTCATTTTTATTTAATTCTAGGCTGTTAAAATGAATGAAAATCACCTCAATTTGTCATATCCATCTGCGGGACTTTTTAGATTTTGTTATGTTTGATACAGTAAGATTGTAAACAATTTGCATCATATGCATCTGCACAGTTGACTATGCAAGATATACATATGACTTTTATCTTATTCCTCTTCAATGTTTTCTCCATAAGATATTTTCACACTTTGTTTTATTCCTCTTAAACGTTTAGTAAACAAGAGAAACACACAATTTTTGTATTTACCCTCGGCAAGGTTGCCTGTACAAGAGATACACACCATCTGAATCTTATTATTCCACAAAGTTGTCTATACATCCAGCAGATAGAATTTGCATAGCATGTCTCAAAAAATTTGTTTTTTACAAGAGGTAAAAATGACTTATTTGTCTACAAAGTTGTCTCTATAAGAGATGCACATAATTTGTGCATTATGCCTTTAAACAGCTGTCGATAGAAGAGATACATATAATTTGAAAAGTTATTTATACAAGATATACACACGATTTGTATCTTATTCATAGACAAGGTTGTATCTGAGATACGCACGATCTGATCCTTATTCTTCTACAACGTTATCAATACAACGGATACACATAATTTGCATAGTATGCCTCAAGAAACTTGTCTATTTAAGAGATACACGTATTTGCATTGTATGCCTCAAGAAACTTGTCCATTAAAGAGATACACATATTTGCATAGTATGTCTCAAGAAGCTTGTCTTTTTAAGAGATACACATATTTGCATAGTATGCCTCAAGAAACTTGTCTATTTAAGAGATACACATATTTGCATAGTATGTCTCAAGAAGCTTGTCTATTTAAGAGATACACATATTTGCATAGTATGCCTCAAGAAACTTGTCTGTTTAAGAGATACACATGCTTGCATACTATGCCTCAAGTAACTTGGATATTTAAAAGATACACATATTTACATAGTATGCCTCATGAAACTTGTCTATTTAAGAGATACATATGTTTGCATAGTATTCCTCAAGTAACTTGGATATTTAAGAGATACACATATTTGCATAGTATGCCTCAAGAAACTTGTCTATTGAAGTGACCCACACAATTTACATCGTATTTCTCTGCAAAGTTCTCTATTCAAGATATACGCACGATGTGTACCTTATTCCTCAACGTAGTTCTTCTTATATGAAATACGTACGATTTCCTATAACTCTACAAAGTTAGTAGAAGTAACATTTTATAAACGAAAGGCGTATAACAATGATCAATTGATTTATCAATTTCCTTATCATCAAAAATCTTACCTTACTTCTATAGTATAGACTGATGGTATCATCTTTTTAAAACACATTGTTTCCTTGACCCAGCGAATGTAGTATTGAAACATCATGGATCTAACGAGGACACGCTCTCTTACACAAACTACACGTGCATGGATCATCTTTTAACACCGAGATAAAAAGAATGTTTCTCCATTAAAGTCAAAAGGTTTCATATTATTGCCGATAGGATGGGCATTCCCTCTTGAATAAATGTTAAATTATAGATTATCTGAATTGCACGTTTTTATATAGGGCATCTTCATTTCTGTATGTATATCGGGTACATGAATGGCTTGAATTTTTCTATTTCAAATGCTCTTTCTTACTGACAGTGATCTTGAGAGAGTACGGGAAGGTATCGGAGACAAAGTCAGTCTATGTATCCAGTTTGTTGCTGCTTTCGTTGGTGGTTTTGGCATCGGATTCTGGAAGGGCTGGAAGCTGACACTAGTCATGATGTCACTAACACCTATTCTTGCCATCTGTGCTGCATTCTTCTCAAAGGTACGGAACGTTGTCTTACTGAGCTACAACTCTCTCTCTCTCTCTCTCTCTCTCTCTCCAAAAATACGTAGGGACTGTTCGAACTTAGGTCCAAAACATTAAATACACTAATTATTAATAAATAAAATAGTACACTTGCCGCAACAATAACCCCACGATTTCATTCTTTATCTGTGTAACTACATAAGGAACATATTGATTCGGACAAGATATAACTTTTCAGTATGTACAAAGTTGCTTGTCTGTTGATTCTAAAGGAGAGAGAAAGACAAAATACAGAAAGTACGGTCATATCAAAGTCGTACCTATGCCAGAAGTAAATAAAGTGTCTATATTATGAACGCCTGTTTGAAACAAAATCGAGTAGCCCACCAAACTGTGTTATCGATCTAGAAAGCTGAGTAATCAAAAATCGTCTTTTTCTGATTGAACTAGTACAGTCTTGAAAATGATAGAAGGTTATTTGGATGAGGTCACGTCCAATAATATTTTAATTACATTACGATACATTTACGAATCTAGCCAGAATACCTATTTCTGATTTCATAAAAAGTAATCATGTACATGAATATGTACTTCCAGATTCTCGTTAATTATACAAAAAAGGAACAGGAAACATATGCCCAAGCCGGAAGTGTAGCAGAAGAGGTATTGTCCTGTATCAGAACCGTCATGTCCTTCAATGGGCAGACGCTGGAACGGAAACGGTAATTCAGAGTCTGTGTTTCAAATTTGTAACATACTTCTGTCAAATATCGTTTTGAAATGGTGCATCCTTAATGCGGCTTACAATGCATGTTATCTGACAGGTATACACAATATAATTAATATAAATTTTAATAAGCAGATAAAAAGTATTTTATCTTCTGTTTATTTTTCTATCACTGCGATATATGTAAAGTTCTAACTGTTATGGTATCATGCTTGGTACATAGAAAACATCACACTACCTCGCCGGCATTTTATTGTCTTTAAAATGCAGGCGGATTCATCTGTTTTCTATATTCAGGCTGATGGATTTTAAATAGTCCTAGCACTTTCATAATACGACATCTACAAAGGACAGTGATTAATAATTATTTTTAATATGGACGATGTAGACATCTGATTTTATGTTTAAAACCATAGTATCTCTCTAATCTAAGGAAACTTTTGAACACTTACATGGTTTAATACCCATACATTTTACAGTCCCAAGAATACAAATAATAGAGAAATTTTCGGAGGGTGCATGATAGGACTGGCGACTGCGGAATTACCGCTAAGTTCTAAAGAGTTGGTCATAATAAGTCCCACCCATATTTAAAAGTTTACCTTAATTTTAAAAGGAGGGAAAGTGTCCCCTAAGTTTTAGTTCTTCAGTAAACCCTTAATGGTTATTCAAAAAAGTGTCCTTTTCCCAAACGAAACTAATAAAATCCTTTCGAAAGTCGCAGAGATTTTGGTGCGGTCCTTTATCTTTAGTCTGGATTGTCTTAATTTTGAATAAGAAATTAGTTACAGGAACTTTTATCCTTGAAGAGACCGATCTCGAAACTTTTAACAGTCAAGCGAGTGTGTGGCCTATAGCTCTTGAAAGAGGTGTTTAAAGCTGTGAGATCTATTTACACATTTTAAGAATGTGTTATTTCCATGAAAAATAATAAAGTGTACAAAGAGGTTTTTATATTTTTGTAAATCTTACTTCTGTTCTTCTTAATGTGCACTAACCTGGTGATATTTTGCAGTTTAATGTGCGCTGACCAGGGCATGATAATTTCAGCAGGCTTTGTTTTGTTGGGGGTTTGTTTTGGGTTTTGTTTGTGCTGCAGCTTTTTCTTTGTTTTCTCAAATTGAAACTTTTTCAATATAGACTGATGTTAATAAATGTTCGACATATTCATTGTACTTGAATTATGAATGTTTGATTCTGAGAAGTTAGTTAAATGTCTACAGCGAAGCCTAACGCCAGGTCTGACAAAGTCATTTGAGTATGTACCGTTTTATGTAAGAGCACTGCATTACACGACACTCCGAATTATTGTATTTAAGGCAACGAATGACACAGAGATAATACATGCTATAGGAAAATCATTCTCAGTTTTGCTGATAAGTGTGTTGATGAAAACTAATGGTATGCATCATAGAAAAAGAAGATAAAGCTCTGCTTTAGAGAAGCTTATGCACGATATAAAATGATGGTCAAATGTTGCTGCCGTTTTTGCAGGTACGAGAAGGCATTGGAGGAAAGTAAGAAAATGGGAATAAAGAAGGCCTTGGTGACAGGTTTAGGAACGGGTTTCACGTTCTTCGTTATGTTTGCAACATATGCACTTGCATTCTGGTAAGTTCCAATAACATATAACCAACTTCACCCATTTGGAATATATATATATATATATGTGTGTGTGTGTGTGTGTGTGTGTGTGTGCCCAAGAGGCTTTTTCCTCGAAATAGATATCTAAGAACATTTTTTTTATTAATAAGGTAATATTGAGTTGTAACTTCATTAAAGACTAATTCTACGGCAAAGACGATTTGTGAAGCAAATGTCAAATAATGAAATCAATTGATTTTGCTTTTGCAATCACGATCCGGTTATTAATTTTATATTCTCGAAGCAAAGACTTTGTCACTGAAGTATTTTCATGTTTTGGTGTTTTGAGGACCGTCAGATTATTTTATGTGACAGATAATGATATTTTTCTGGTAAACCGTTTTATCGGCATTGTTTTACTTTATGAATTATTTACAATCACTACAGGTTTGGTAACAACCAGGTAAAGGACTGGTACAATTCGGGCCAAGAGGAAGGGTTGTCTCCAGGCTCTGTTCTTACGGTAAGTTTACACCTTGTCATATATTTTATGGAAAAAAATTAAAACTACTCGAATTAGAGCTAACTTTCTGAAATTCACGTTGAGGAATTGACATCAAATTGAATACTGATTTAGTGTATATTTGGTACAATTTGGAAAGTCAAAGAAGTTGGCACATTAGAATTCTTGTGTAATATGATTTCATAGGATCCTGCCATACATAGTATGATGTCGTTCGTTTATATATAATCAAGCGTACATAATGTGCGCCACAGAAATGTCAAACTTCACATGAAATTATGTTTTTCATAACGACATTCATATTTCTCTAATTTTAGTTGAAATGTTGATGGAAAAAAGACGATTACGTTAGAATGTGTTTCAACTTTTTCTGGGTACAACAAATAAAATGAAGTTAAAATATTATGGACAAAGTCGTAAGAAGTTTATGAATTTACATGTTTTAATTATTGCAATAAATCCTTTGACCACAGGTATTCTTTTGTGTTATCATTGGCTCTTTCTCCATCGGGAATGCTTCTCCACATCTTAACAGTATTGCAACGGCAAAGGGAGCAGCTGCAGTGTTGTTTGATATCATTGATAATGTAACCTCTCTCTCTCTCTCTGTGTTCTGTAAATCGTATTTAATTCTAACCTTTTGTGCTACATATCCTGATAGAAAATTTCCTAAAATTATATCATCTATACGTGCGAGTCTGTAATAATCAGTTCAAGATTTAAACATTTAACGAAGTGAACATTCGATATGGGAATTCGAGCAATTTTCCAGATTAGTTCCCTCCTAAAAGTACTGTACCATTTTCGTGGAAAAGGGGTTCTCTTTTAATTATGTTAATTCCTTTCTCTCAAAGAGTCTTTAAAAGCCTACATACAGCAATATACATGTTCGTGCATTGAATATGAACGAATCTGGCAAATGCCAATATTGTTATTTTCATTTATATGTTTGTTTCAACAAAAGACAATGAAAAAGGAAATGGTTTTAAATCATGCAAAGTTATAATTGTTATCAGGGACGTTTATCAATGTGATCTTTGATATTTTCTACATTATTATAGATAACTGCATTTCTGTGGGAAAATATGAATTAGTTTATCGGATGGATATACTGCACGACAATGGGAGTACAGTATATCCATCCGACGAAACGAGTTCATATTTTCCCATACAAATGCAGTAACCTTTTTATTACATGCTCATTTTCTTATGCTTAATTATATAAACAAAATACATTACAAGAAACAAAGAAACTGAATATATGCCGTATTCCAAACTAAATACACAAGCGCAGATTCGTCATTACACAACAACAACATTTTTAATGCGCACATAACTCCGCCCAGATAAATTTGAACTTAGTCCCGCGCTAGACATAACTTTCAAATGAAAATGGCGTTTTGGTCTACTTAAAAATGAATTTCTTAGCCATATTGTGAATGAATAAGCATTGCAGCAAAGTTTCCATTTGATCTGAAATGAATAGAGTTTGGTATTTTTCTCGAGTATGCGAAATTTCGTGACTATGAACTGCAAATATATGTGCCAATTCTACGATACATACGTCGAACTGAAGCAGCAATGGAGAAGCTTGTTGACATTTGCAAGTATGGTTCTGTTCTGTAATTTAATGTTTGATATCATAATGTGGAAACACTATGAAGTCTTCCAGTTGCAATTATCAAAACGACGCTATGGAACTTAATATTTATTTCATTGTGAGCGCATTAAGGAGGATGTACTTGCACTTACAATATAGTCGAAATGACAGTACAATTTCAAAATATGTAATCAAGCTTGAGAACCCACGAAATGGCTCGTGTAATTCGGATTTGCTGAACTAAGAAAGCACATTTTGAGTTAATTCAGGGTGTAAAACTGTAAGTATATTTTATTGTATTCTTACTACCAGCTAAAACAGACAGTTTATCCCTTGTCACGTGCATGTTATTTGTAGGTACCCATCAATTTTATGGAATTTGGCGTCTATCGCCCGTCTAAATCCGAAACATTGTATCAAAAAAGTTAAAGCGGAATGTGGCAAACAGCTGGTATGTGGCAGTCAACGAAACATCTGCTTTAGTTCCTTCATAAAACTATTTAATCAACCAAAACGTAAACCGCCTACTACGTGAGTGTACGTGATTTGTTTACAATCAAAAGTGCTGGCGTCTGCGTCCGTTGTTTGTTTGCCATAGAAAGTAGTTCCTTTAAGATTGAATTATGAAGTTCGCGCGAGTTCAATATTGTAAAACACTGAACGATTCTGACATTGCAAAGATAACGGAGAAAAAAATGAACATATAATAATAAATGTTATTCTCCAATACTTTATATGTTACTGCAGTCTGTGTGTTTAAAATACATTTAGAAACCAAAGATTGATCCCAGCTCAACAGAGGGACAGAGACTTAATACAGTTCACGGGCAGATAGAATTTCATGGAGTTAACTTTACCTATCCTACAAGATCTGATGTTAAGGTATTATATTTTACTGTATAATGAAGAAGAAACATCTAAAACAATCTGCCTTATCAGCAAACCTAAATTTCAAGAACTGTTGATGAAAGTTCGGTTACTATTCTGTTTAACTATATCAGCCATTGAAAATGGGTAAGAGTTTGACTCTATCAATCATAATCTACTTTAGTCATATAGCGTGAACTTTTTTTTCTCAGGTACCGTTGATGCGATTAGTCTTTGAGCTTTTGAGATATTCATTAATATAAAAAGGTTTCATAGTTTAATTCTTTTTCCTATAGGTGGCATTTCTTTTCGTCAAGTATCCTTCAAAAGATAAGAGAAAATTGATATCAAACAATAAAAATAAATTGTAAGTGCTTTATAGATTCAAACATTATTAACTTTATTAAATCATTGAATTAATATGGTCTAGTTCCATAAACACGAAGAAAAAAACAAGGTTTACTTTTTGTTAAAGATTACAATTCGTTTCTTATCTCAGGTACTGGAGAATTTTTCACTCCGTGTCAACCCAGGAGAAACAGTGGCGCTTGTGGGACACAGTGGATGCGGTAAATCGACAGTTGTCAATTTATTACAGAGATTTTATGATCCTCAAGACGGCAAGGTATCAGTTATTATTCCTTTTAATTCGGATAGGTTTTTATGTTCCTTTAGTTTGAGGTTAATAAAAGAAATAGATATATAGTCAACATGTCATCACGTTTCATGTGTTTGGCCAGTAATTTAGATAATTATTTGCTTTCGTTAAAAACCGCTATCATCAACCATCTTATTGGCGTAAATTCGTATTAGCTCGTTTGACTCATCAAAGACAAATATATGACAATTGTGTACATGATCACTAAAGACAGCAACTGTCAAACATTCTTTAACTGCTTTGTTATGTAATGTTATGTGGTAAGTAGAGCAAGATCTTACTTTATATCGATATTCATGCAATACTTATAAATTGGATGAACGTCATAACTACTATTTTATGAGTACTCCATCGTGACTTGCATGGTATTTTATGCCTTGCTTAAAAGTTGGTGATATGGGTGACCTTCGTTTCTACCAAATATTATACAAATTTTTAATAAATATTCGTGATCAACGCTGTCTTTGTATGTATTGTTCTTCAACATCTCATATAAATGTGTTATATATTCAGTCTCGAGTAACGCAATATCAGTTAACTTGCCAAGTTTTTGTAATTATATCAGCCGTTACGTGTGTGGTAGTTTTGTAGAATTCATCCTCTTGCATCCGACAAAGGTACACCTATTATATCTGACCAAGACTGCATATGTGCATCGATCTGTGCATTCATGCATGCCTTGTATCTTCGTACTTCTCTGATACTTTTGAATACATAGACTTGTTGTTGTTGTTGTTGTAGGGTTTAGCGCCATTTTTCAACACACGATAGGCTATACATGGCGGCCGGTATTAATGGTGGAGGAAGAACCCGGGAAAACCCCGGGAAGAACCACCGACCCACGAGAAGCTATTGCTAAGCTTTCTCACATACCCACATTGGCTGAATCCGAGTCTCGAACCCACGCAGACAGAGATAATTATTGGCTTTCGTTAAAAACCGCTATTATCACCGTGATGGCAGTGATACGTAACGGAGAGTGCTTTAGACCACTCGGCCACTCGGGGCCCCCATAGATATGTAACTTGATATCGGACTATCTGAGCATATTGCGGTAGTCGTTTTAGAACGTGACCATGTGGATGGGAGTGGAAGGATACGGATCGTTTGTTAAAACATACTACTATCATCGATTGTTCTGATATTTACTACTTGCGCTCAGATTTATGTCTTGTGATGAATTTATGGAAACAAAACTCCCCTAGCGGAGTTGGGTAATGCCTACGTATATCTCTATCAACTTTCCTGTTCTGTCATAGAATTTTCATTGTGCATGCGTGTTTCGGTCATTCGTACGTGCCCCCAATTACGGTTTACAGTATTCCAAATAATAATTAGGTACATTACACCAGAAGTCACAGGTATAAGCAAGAGTAAAGAATCTCACAAATTTGATCAGTGAACATTCTTAGCCTAAATCTTTAGAAGCTTATTTCAACTCATTAGCAATTTGCTTTTAAATTTTACATCATATAAATATCATTGCTATTGTCGTTATGGATCCTAGCCAAGTTTTATAATTTATGGAGCACTCGTTTAATGCATTAGAAATATCGGATGCTTTAATTGACTGATGTTCATTTGTCAGATCTGTCTTGATGAGGTGAATGTAAAGGACTTGAATGTGAGATGGCTGAGACAAAATATTGGAGTTGTGTCCCAGGAACCTGTTCTGTTTGGTTTCACCATCAAGGAAAATATTCTCCTGGGCAATCCCACTGCTACTGAAGACCAGATTATCGATGCTGCTAAAGCAGCCAATGCGCATGACTTCATTGCTCAACTTCCTGAGGTTCGTTCTGCTTTACAGCAACTCGACATGTGTATATGTATGTATGTATGTATGTATGCATGTATGTATGGATGGATGTATGCATGTATTTATGTACGTATCTATGTATGTATGTATGTATTAATCAAACGATGTGTTACTAGCAACGTGCCACTTATAATATACAGCATGAGGTCTAAATTAAGATGATAAGTATTCGACTTGATTAAACAAACAAAAGTGCTAAAATAATTTTGTGGATATCATTCAAGAAAACGATAAAAAGTTGCTCAAAATATAGCTAGTGCCGTTGTATAAATACGCCTTATGTATGAATGTATGTATGTATGTATGTATGTATGTATGAATGCATCCATGTGTGTGTGTGTCTGTGTGTGTGTGTGTGTGTGTGTGTGTACTTAAATGGCTTTCCGGAACCGGGTTTTATTAAATGCAGAAACGGCTAAAGGAATTATGGATAGCTCTCTGTTGAGCAGGAAATCGCTTACACACTATAGACGTTATCAGCTACAATTCATACGGTGATACATGTAACTCTAGTCAACAGTATGTACCCTTTATCTAAAATATGTACAACCAAAATACTTTTTATCGACCGTCACAAGAGACATATCGTACATCTTACTGGAGATATTTGCATCTTTTCACACACACACACACACACACACACATATATATATATATATATATATATATATATATATATATATATATATATATATATATATATATATATATATATATAGTGCATTTGTCCTGTAAGTTTTCCGGCTTGATACGGATGAGTTGCGTGTGAAAAGAGAAACACTTGCTAAGCAAATATCATGTACATTTGTTTTTTAATTCAGTAGAGAAGTAGAGGAATACTTCGAAATAGGACATACCCCTTTACTTTATTCATCTCGAACCGTTGTTTTCTGTAGGGATACGATACGCTGGTGGGTGAGCGCGGTGCCCAGCTCTCCGGGGGCCAGAGACAGAGAGTGGCCATCGCACGCGCCATTATCCGTAATCCAAAGATTTTGCTGCTGGATGAGGCTACGTCAGCACTGGACACTAAGAGCGAGGGAATTGTCCAGGCCGCCCTAGACAAGGCAATACACAATACTCACTTCTTGCTTGATTCCGATATCTGCCTAATTCACATGTCACACATATTGTTCAAAAACATTTCCTCTAAAAAGACAAAAGATTCACGTAAAATACCAAAAGTATTCCTCCTTATCTCCCTGAAACTATTATTAATTCTTCAAACATATTGTATGTGAACGTTAAATTTATTTATTTCAAAAATATAAATGAATGCCATCTTTAAGCATTTCTCCAATTTGGCAAATGTACAGAAGCGTAAAACAAACTTAACCGAAACAAGCTGACAAAACGTTAGTTTTTAAAATCGCACCGAAAGGTATTGATATGGATTTATTATGTATCTCAACACGTGTTCCTTTCTGTAATTCTAAAATAAATTCTATCTGACTCTAAGCAACATGAATCATTTGTAGGCGAGAGAAGGCAGAACAACCATCGTGATAGCACACCGTCTATCCACAATACAGAATGCCAATATGATCCACGTTTTAGACATGGGCCAGGTCGTTGAAAGTGGCACTCACTCAGAATTAATGGAGAGACAAGGTGCCTACTTTCACCTTGTTACAGCGCAGCAGCTTGCAGAGGAGGAGGAGGGATTTGAAATAGACGAAGACGATGAGAAAGAAGGTATTCAGCATTTAATTCGTCCATAATAAAATGTATATGTGAGGGAAAATATAAATGCTGTGAAATGTGCTCCAAATTGTGTGCGATATTGCAGACACTAATGTTACACTTGTAATTTAATGACACACATGAAGGGACTAGACTTACTTTGATCAGTGTCTGGTGGCAATCACCACCCCCCACCCACCCACCCCCCTTGAGTTTGCTGGCTGCATTTCGAACCTTGATTAATTGTCCATGACAATGTAAGATGTTGATGTTTGATAGTAAGAATGCATAAGATACCTAATAACAAAGCTTGTTTGATTACATACAATATTAAGGTGTGGGTGTGTGTGTGGGTGTGTTTCTTGCTTTAGTACCAAACAAAAGACACATAAAAATAAAAGAATACCATTAGTTGTTAAACAAACTTGTCGTTTTGTGACAGTTCTTGTAGACATGTTAATTCTTTTTTTGTTTTAAAGAAGTCGTTGTTTTTCAAAGGAATAACGAGGACTAACATAATGTTATACTGTCATAATGCCATGGTGTATGCAGTAATTGTGCACTTAACAAAGACGCGATTGTTCATCGCTGAAGATAAAAGAATATTTGCATTGACACAGTGCGGAAGAAAGTTACAAAAGAAAGCTTCAGTTATTCGATATATTGTCTGATGAAATAGTTTGTGATTTCTCTTCCTCAGCCACAGCTAAACCAAAACCTAGACGTATGAGATCAACTTCCAGTAGTGCGATACAACGCCAACAGTCAAATATATCCCGACAACATTCCATAGGGTCTAAACAAGAGACACTAAAGGTAGGGACAGTTGCATTACAATCAAATATTTAGAATTCTTCAAGATCTTTTTCTTCTTTCGGTCACCTATAAGTAATTAAGTACGTTTAAAGAAGACGTTCTGTAATTTACTACGAAATGCTGGGTCTATTAAGCCTCCGAGACAACTATTGCCTACTTATTAGGGTCCGTTAATACGTTATATAGTTGTTAGAGCCCGGATCACTTAATGCCTGCAAATCCAGTTATATATATATATATATATATATATATATATATATATATATATATATATATATCGTCCATCAAGTCGATGAGGACCGCTTTAGTCATACAGTGATTTAGCGGGAACAAATGACATGGGGGTGCGTAGGTGGCCGATGAGGCCGATGTGAGCGCTGAATGTTCTGTGGCATTATGGACATGGGATGGTATCAGCTATCATTGTGGGGTTGCTGGCTCGGGATTTCCTGGGCTGCCTCCGTTGTTCTGCCGCGGCTGTCCTGTTTGCCTCGCAAGCTGTAACACCTTTAGTGATGGAAGAGCGCCACGCGATCCTCTCCGGGCTGTCTTCTCCCACGTGTCGTACCTAATGCCAGAGTTCTTCAATGATGTCTTCATGGTGTCCTTGTATCGTTTTAGCTTGCTTCACATGTTGCATTTACCTTCTTAGAGCTCACGATAAGCCGATGGTCTGGCATGCGAGCTTCATGGCCCGCCATCGTAACTGTGATTGCATCAAAATGGTGTAGATACTGGGAAGGCTTGCTTGGGCAAGGACATCAGTATCCAGGATCCTCTCTTGCCATTTAATATTTAGAAGTATTTTGAGGCAGCTAGTTTGAAAGTGGTTCAACTTCTCCACATGGCGGTGGTACACTGTCAAAATTTCGCGGGTATATAATGGTATAGGGAGTACTATAGCTCTGTACACCTTCAACTTTGTGGACTAATCCCTCTTCTGGTCCGGATATTGGCGTATAGTCTGCCGAAGGCTGCGCCGGCCTTTGCAATCCTGGCATTAACTTCGCCATCGTTTACAACGTTCAGGTACAGAGTGCAGCCAAGATAGGTGAATCTGTTTACTGCCCGCAGTTTGTAGCCGTCGACTGTGATTTTCGGCTGAGCATACCGTTTTTCTGAGGCTGGCGGATACATGATTTCATTCTTAGTAGCATTGATTGTAAGGCCTAAATTTGTGCAAGTATCAGAGAACTTGATTATTTGTGACACAATACATATACCCTGAGGCTTACAAAAACGAAAGTTGAAATTCCCTTCCTAGTCATTGTGCATATGAGATTCACGGTACGCTGTAAGATCCGTACAGCTGATTTGCTGAGGGTTCTACAAATGTCGCATACCTTGTAAACCACAGTGCTCCAATATTTCATGATTAGGATGGGAAATAAAGATGTCCTTTTATATCTAGAAATGTATGTGTTTTTGGTGTAATTTACTTTGGATCTTTAAGCAAACTTTCTGGACGAACATGAGTTACAACGTGTAATATTGACTCAAACTTCGTGTGGAAGTTGCGTAAAGAATGGTTACATTTATATATTCTCAGTACAGTGAAATGCTGATAATTTTAAATCAATAATTTATTTTTATCTATTTCGATATGTTAAGATTAAAAATTACTGTTGTTTTAAGAGTAACAAACATAAATATTTTCTTTCACATTATCATTGTAACAGTCAGTCATAAAATTGCAAACATATATCAATACTGATAGGTAACGTTGACGATTCTGATTTCTAATCTGAGGGCCAATGTGTTTGGTCTTCTTGAACAACCGACAACTACTGTCATGTGAGATATCTCCCTATAGTTTCCGATCCTGTTGGTATATACCGTCCATGATATACCTTCGCAATTTGCTTTGAACAACTAATCATATGGGATCAATGTTGACTTTGTATTCATCTAGGAAGGTGAAGATGAAGAAGAGGAAGTGGCAGAGAAACCTGGATTTTGTCGCATTGTTAGGGAGAACAGGTCAGAATGGCCATTCATTTTTATAGGCTGTTTTGCAGCGGCTATCAACGGTGCGACCATGCCAGTATTTGCAGTTTTCTTCAGTGAAATGATCAAGGTATAATTTAACATTTGACCCATATATGTATATAAACTTAAATAAATGTTCATCCTCAGACACAAAAAAACAAGGCACTAAACGAATTATGTAAACGGTAAATACACATCGAAGGCTGTTGAACAATCCATAGGCTACTTTCACTTTAGATCAAGATATACACTGTAATTATGTCTGACTGTTTTCTTGAAATTAGATTAGATCACATGGTTCTAAGATCCACCGCATATTGTCATTTTGCCAATTTGTATATACATATGACCTGATTATCGAATGTCGCTACCCTTTGTTGATTCTTATGTTTCGTTTTCAATACATGTTATTAACACACTATATTAACTATCTTGTCGATACAAATCATATGTTTTAGGTTTTTATTGAGATGGGGAACAATGGTCTATTCTGGAGTATGATGTTTTTGGTTCTAGGCAGCGTCAATTTTTTGACCAATTCTATTCAGGTAAGAAACGGAAAGATTTTTTGTCCCTCTAAACAGACTAGACTAAAAGTTACATACATTATAAAATTAATTCAATTTAATGTCATATTCTTGTTTTCTGATCCGCTGACTATTAAAATATCTGCATCGGGCATTTGAAAGAAATAAATTTAAACAATGCTATTTGAATATCTGAAATACATCTTTTATCATGTTGACGTCATGCAAGCAGGTCTTCAATGCATATCAGTCACCATGTGAACTTTCAATTCATGTTCCAATGACAGAACTTACGATAGAAGCAAGAAAAATTCTTGCCCTTAAGATCTTGTAAACATTAGCCGCCGACTAACTTTCTGAGTATCATCAAAGGGACACAATTGGACTGGAATTTACACAGAGATGTGAACACGTACTCATTTGTTAACTATGAATGTAGCCTTGGAGTGCACACAGGCGTCAAGAGATGTTCCTTTAAAGTACCTACTTTTGAACCACTCTGCTTGTCTTCACTATTATTTAACAGGGAAGATATATCTAACATTCATTGGCAAAATGTGCCAGAATGGATCGTAGACAATTTGCTAATAAGTATACAATTATAATTTTAATTTCTTAGTTTGCCCATTATATTTTGTAAAGTACAATCCAAATGCATCACATATAATAAAACGTATGTTGTTATTGCATACAACGTAAACAATTAAACTGCTACAAAGGAACTTTATTTTATCAATATTTCTACTTGCTAATTCGAAATTCCAATATAGACACACGAATCCTTTTATATTGACGATGCTAGTTATTATTGATTTACGTTAGTACAAATATGTCTGAGGGTTGAAGGAAAATGGATATTTTTATACAAATGTATTTAAAACATATAACTTTATTTTCAAACAGAAATTGATCACATTTTATCTTTTTCGACCAAACACTGGTAAAGCTATATCCAGCTCTCGCATAAATAGTCACAGCTGAATTTTACGTAAGTGCACAATAACCCACATCGTGATGCTTCTTTAGTTTTAAATACTAATGATAAATGTACCACTAGTATCGTCATTTGCATATCAAACGTGAATTACTAGATAACTTGCAACGCCTTTGTGCGCACACTCACTGCTACAAGATGTGCGGATCCCCTGGTTTCCACAGTTTTTGCTTCTTGATGCGCTGATCACTAGTATGTTCTATCATTGCTTCAAGGTGCTCGGATCTCTGGCATACTCTGTCTTTGCTTCAGGGTGTGCTTATCTCTAGTTTGCATTGTCGCTGATTCAGGGTGCGCGGATATCTTGTATATACTGTCTCTGCTTCTTTGTGTGCAGATCGCTTGTATACACGGTCTCTGAATTAGAGTGCGCGGATATCCAGTATGCACTGTCTCTGTTTCAGGGAACTTGGATCCCTTATATGCAATGTCTCTGTTTCAAGGTATGTGGATTCCAAGACAACACGGTTTCTGCTTCAAATTTTGTTGTACACTAGTATGCACTGTCTTTGCTTCGAGGTATAAGGATTCTATCATTTTTGTATTCGGAAGCAAATTTCAAGACACTATAATCGAAATTTGATCACCAGCTGAATATTTAATCCGAAATCAATGATCTTGCCTACATAGGTTACGTGTCACACCATACATCATTGTCCAATGTGGCGATCTAATGCATCAGGCAATATTATTTATATAGTGTACTATAATCTCGTCTTCCAGATATACTGCTTTGGGCAATCCGGGGAGCGTTTGACAATGAGACTTCGTCTCCAGACATTTACAGCCCTAGTACGACAAGATGTGGCATATTTTGACGACAAAAAACACTCTACTGGAGCCCTAACTACACGCTTGGCCACCGATGCCTCGTTGGTGAAAAATGTATGTAGACCAAATTCGATTGCTTCTGCGTCAAATCCAAATGAAAACTAACATTAGCATTGTTTGATCAAGAACATAAGTGGACATATACTAGAACAGATTTAAGCGTAAACTTTGTAAAATATAATGACAACCCAGAGTTTTATTACGATGGCAAACTTACTAGTAAATGCATTATGACAGGACAAATTGTCACAATTATGCATAATATATATTCATGGTGCTTTTATTATTATTATTATTATTATTATTTCAGGCCACTGGTATTAGAATAGGAACAACTATTCAGATTGTGTTTGGCTTAATTACTGCTCTCATCATCTCCTTTTACTTCGGATGGAAACTGGCGTTTGTTGTCCTGGGAGCAGTTCCAATTCTAGCGATTTCAAGTACGATCAAATATATATATAATTTTCAATGGAAAATCAGAATCTAGAATTTAATTTTAAGTTCATCAATTTTTAACTTATACTGGATTACTTTCTAAGTTTGGGATGTTCAGGTCACAGTTCTCTAACATAATTTTGTTAACAGTACATTATCTTCATAATGAATTGTTCTAGCGTCCTTAATTGCAACAAGTATTTTTGGTGACCAAGTCCTAATGTAAATATTTGTCGAACCCACCTGGCGATCATTTAGGCGCCCGAGTGAATATCCGTCCGTATTCGTTTCTCTGCCGTCAAAATAGTTTGCACAGCTTCACTGCAAACCATTTATAATGGAATATTCACGGGAACATCGTCTCCATGTATGTACATGCAACTTTGTTTTTGTTTTTTCTACAGGCACTATCCAAATGAAGGTCTTCATGGGAAAACAGAAACAAAATACGGTTGAGCTAGAAAAGGCTGGAAAGGCAAGAAACATTTTGTAATAAAAACATTACGTTTGTTTTCCAATAGTGAAATAGACTAAAGTGTTACCGTTATCAAAATATAAGGATTTATTTGAGGATAATCCTCAGTTAGCTATCAAGTAGGGTGCACAGGAAGATATATATATATATATATATATATATATATATATATATATATATATATATATATATATATATATATATATATATAGAGAGAGAGAGAGAGAGAGAGAGAGAGAGAGAGAGAGAGAGAGAGAGAGATTCATTTGCTTGTATTATACACCATTCGATAGATTCCGGTCATATTTTTAATAGATCGTTGTAATTCAACTCACCCACTGGCACATTTATCCTTGGTGACAAGGCCACAGCGATATAAAATTAGCGTAAGTTTCTGGATTAAAGTTTTGTATTTGATTATATGTATTGAACCCAAACCCCAAATGCATTATGTTTATACTTTGATTGAGTCTTGATGATGGAAATGAAATTACGTCTCTGAGACATTAACTTGTCCTTTTGACCTTGGAGTAAAGGACACAGTCAAAGAAGAGTTGTTTTCAGTGGTATGGTAAAGTTATTTCTTGTTTATATTTTCTACACCCCTTAATGGTTTCGGTTCATTTAAAATTCCTCGTCACAGAGCAAAGTCAGCTCATTCTCGTTCACATTTATATATTATGGTGATGATTACAGGCACAGAACATTCTCAGCAAGCTTCTGGTTAAAGTCTTTCATTTGCTTGTTTATCTGCGCCTTATAGAGTCTGTTCAGGCATGTACATGGGGTGTCTCATTATGAAATAATGAAACACCTTTCTACATCACTTGTTAAACTATTGACATCGGAGTCAGTGAAATAAGCTATGCGGTGATAAATAGATGCAATCTTGACATGTGATCCCTAGCCTTCTTGCCTTTATCAATAAGCATCTACCTCATGATGCATATCGCTGAGACCTTTGTTTCAGTACAAGGCAAGTATGAGATTTCATGACAAATCTGGTTTCTAATTTACCCTAAATATCGTGCCAATGAAACGATGGTTATTACAGTCGTGCTTTGCTGCACGTATGTCATGAGATGTTTGTTACTATCGAAGGAATATTCAGTCTTTTAGCGAATCCAAGGATCGGACACATTGTAATTGAGTTTTTGTTATATCGTTTGCTAGGCTAAATTGGCTATAGCTTCATACAAAATATAGTCACAAGGTGAATGCGACATGATAATTCATCTCATTTTCGCCGTAGTACGTAATTCGACTTCGAACACCTTTGTACCTCGTCCCAAGAACTCTTGAGTACCTCAGCTAATGAGTCTTCAGATAATAACTAAATTCTTGTTTCAGTTACTTGCAACTGTTTCGTTGCTTCTCCACTTGATCAAGTTACATCGCATGAAAACATTCAGGAAGTTAAGAGTCCGTTGAATTTGCAAGTTTAATCTTTCAGATTGCTAGTGAATCCATTGAAAATATCAGAACTGTACAGTCTCTGACGAGGGAAGTACACTTTTACGACCAGTACCACAAGTATTTGCTCAAGCCTTTTAGGTAGGTTGGTCAATTTATGATTGATTATTTGTGTACAGTAAACTAAATCATGTTTTAGACAATGCTTTTTTGACAACTTTTCAAGGTTACTTCACAGTCGTTTGCATTTGGTTAAATAGGTTTTAATTTCGTAGATAACTGTCAACCTATCTAATTCTCTCCGTCTTCACACAATTCGTGCATGTGCAAACCTCTTTGTATCAAAACTGTTGACAAGAACAACAATCGAGAGCTTCGCATCAACAGTACGTTATCAATTACATAACATATCATTTTTTCTGTCTGCATTTCGCGTTCGTTCAATCAGGATAGTTATTTTCTCTAGTAAATTAGCGCCGAAGATTTCTTGAATTGATAATGCAAGGAAGCAGTGTGGCTAAATTAAATTATAGACAGAGACAAGAATTCATATTGGAAAAGACTAATAATTCTAATTTTAAAACATTTCTCACAAAGATATGTTAGAAACACTGAATAAAATCGATTACCAGATCAACTGTATAAAAGACAAGCTTTAGAAAAAAGATTTTAAAATGGAATGTAATCTCTGGTATGGAAGTCATAATAAACAAAACATCAGAATATTGTTTCTTCTTCGAATACATTACCCAATCATAATACCTTAGGAGAACTACCAGTACCTCACAAATCCAGCCCTCCCAGACACTACTTTTAGCTCAAGGGAGCTAAATGTTGTCTGCCGACCTATTGGTGGTCGGGCAGAATGACCTCCCCTTACATATAAGACTTGTTGCAAGGCATAAGGATATGTTACTTATAACTTCCGCTCGTGCCTAGAAGAGGGACCCTGCAAAAGCCAGAAGCTATATGGAAGATATGCCACTACAAGTTGGAGGAGTTTTTTCACTTCAAATTAAAGTATACTCCATCAATATTTCCAACTTTTTCTCTCTTTCTATCACGACAAGGTTCTGCCCTTACAAATTGTTACACTTTTGTCGTCGTCACACACTGAGGCAATTGTACGTGAGCCTAAGCAACTTCACAGTCCGTTCGCGCTATATTTATTGTATACGTGCAAGTTTCTAGTGTTTATATACTCCTATATATGTGTAATTCCCGTACTAACGGGTACATATTGGCGAGTTTATTCCACGGCTTTCATAGCATCAGGGCGCCATCTTAGTATTGCCTCCTAATGGATTTTTGTCGCATCTACCGTGTACGTCTCGATAACGGTGCCTTAATTCCCGTTTATGCGAATGTTGTTTGTGTGTAACGTAGACACTCGGATATATTTCTGTATTTATGCCATTCTAGTCGGACAAGTACAGGTCAGCGCTCTGCACATGGTTCATTCAGTCACCTCATGCGCATGCATGTTTATATAGGCGACCATTGAGTTATGTGTATCTGCATACCTTGATATCATATTGATCAAACACTTAGTCTCGCGCACGTGTAGCCCATATGACTACATACGTTTCGGGCTATACTATTGATATGAATGCATCTTTTTATGCTCTGAAGGACCCCGTATATATGTATACTTACATTCTTTGTTGTATATCTAGGGAGATTTTCCATGGTAGTTTTAGCCTTGGAACGCCATTCTTCAAAGATTCTACCTCTACAGACCCTACTTTGAACTCCCTACAGGCAAGCATGGGCAAAGCACAAACAACATACAGCTCAGACCAAAGGCGTCAATAGTATACATGCTGATTTATTCTGCAGTATGAACCTTTATGGGAACAAGGGAAATAATTCGCCACCAACATTGCATTCGAGCGGAACTGTTCTCTAACCGCCATCATTCAGGCTGCGGGATGGAGATCTGAGTCCTCACTCACTAGCTGTTATCTCCGAGATTTGTTATCTCAAATAGCCCACTTTGATCTGGTGGGACCTTTATATGCAGCTCAGCAGGTCGCACTTCCAGGTCAAAAGACAGCTTCAAAAGACGCGGCTTCCCAACTTCCGCTTGATTTGCGGGGGAAAAAATTTCATTCTGAAGCCGTGCTCCAACAGATGGAATCTTTTCCAGTCGGGCTACTTAAAAGCTTTATCGCATATCTCCGGGTAAGAGGATGTACTTCTCTCCATCTCTTACTTTTTCTCATAAGGTAATATGATTGGGTATTGCATTCGAAGAAAAAGAAAATTCCTAGTAAAATATGTTTATTCGAAAATACGTACCCAATCATAATGCAAATACATCGGGTCCCCGAGTGGCCGAGTGGTCTAAAGCGCTCTCCGTTACGGATCGCTGCCATCTCACCTCTGTCTGCGTGGGTTCGAGTCTAGGATTCGGCCAATGTGGATATGTGATAAAGCTTGCCAGTAGCTTCTCATGGGTCGGTGGTTCTTCCTGGGGTTTTCCCTGGTTCTTCCTCTACCATTAATACTGGCCGCCATGCATAGTCTATCGTGTTCTGAAAATGGCGTTAAACCCAACAACAACAACAACAAATACATTCTCCCAGCCTCCCCGCAGTTACATCCATAACGAGGGTGCCTTCCGATCCAGTAATAACTAACATCCTTACGCCTTGCCGCCAAGTCTTATATGTAACGGCAGATCACTCTGCCCGACCACCAATAGGTCAGCAGAAAACTTTGAGCTCCCTTGAGCTAAAATTAGTATCTTGGAAGGCTGGATTTGCGAGATAGTGGTATTTCTTGTACGGTATTATGATTGGGTAAGTAATATAGAAACAACGTATTTTACTAGGAAATTGGTTTTTTCGTGTTTCATCTACAGAAAAGGATGTAAGCGTATCTACTTTCTAGGTTAGCATTTTAATAGGAAAAGTATTGTTTGCATTATTTATTCCAGAGACGCCATGAAACAGGCGAACTCCTACGGAATGGCATTCGGATTTTCCCAAAGCGTAGTGTTCATGCTATACGCGGGTTGCTTCAGATTTGGTGCATACATGGTTAGCTTGAACGAAATGGCCCCGGAGAACGTCTACAAGTAGGTTAATGTAACGTTTTACTTCGACTCTAGTCCAAAGGTACAGATTTATAACTAAAAGTCTCAACAACTCTAAGATAAGTTCATTCAGTGGTCCAAAATAATCAGTTAATTCAGTAACAATAAGTACAGGTATTACTGAAAATCTGGAGCATACTAGGCTTTCATGCAATTGAGTTGTCACTCCATTAACCAGTATTAATATATGTAGAAATTTAACTAACGTCGTTTAAAAAATTCTTGCACACTGGCCATGTAAACGGATGGAGAGCGAAAGAGAGACAACAGACAGACAGAAGCACTGAGAGAGGAAACATTTATACATGTCAGTGTTACAAATGGTGTTGAGTACAGGCCACTTAAATGAAAAGAAGGATACCCAGTGCCTTAGGGTAATATTTAGGCATGTCAGTGTTGCAAATGTTGAATAAATATAAGTACAAAAAAGAGAGGGTGAGAGGTACGCGTATGGTGTATTACAAAACGTAGAAATATTGACGTCACAAATGTTATTGGCTACAGGTCAATTAAAGGAATCTAGAGACAGATATATATATATATATATATATATATATATATATATATATATATATATATATATATATATATATATATATATATATATATCCTGCCTTATGGAAATATTTAGCTATGACAGTGTTACAAAATGCTAGCACAATGTTCAGGTGAAACTATACTAAATAGAACCTCTTTGAGGTGACCACGTGTCATGAGAAAACATAAAATTTCTAACCTACATTTGATACCTTGAATCATAAAATATACGTACATGGATCGAATATGTAAACAACCGTTTCGGGAGTTTGAACAGGGTAGACATACTACTAATGGACGCTCAAGAAACTTTTACAACTCCTGAATCTTGCTCTTTCTAGGGTTTTCTTCGCCATTTCGTTTACTGGGATAGTTATTGGGCAGGCATCATCTTTTCTGCCCGACTACTCCAAAGCCCGGCAGGCCGCTGGGCTGATATTTAAGACGCTGGATACAAAACCCCTTATCGACATTTATTCTGCCCGAGGACAGCGTCCTGTAAGTGTTCCTTTACATTTTGTCATTAGGAAACGCTACTTTCATGTGCAAAAAGATACAAATATTCTGCAAAAAATATGTTTCTGATGATTTAAGATTTTAAGTCTTTGATAGAGAATTGATTTTCAACTTGGGAATGTAAGATAGTACACTATATGGTTATCACAGATAGTTGCTTTGAATTGCATTGTAAGCTTTTTCTTATATGAGGAATATTGTTCCGAATCTGGAAATTGCAACTTGGTGTAAATATGGTTTTCCTGTGAAATATTGTTCAAAATCTGGAAATTGCAACACCGAGGAAATATGACTTTAAACGTGTGCTATATCAGTTGTATTATAATTGGCTATCTTAGCTGAACGCTATTTTTATTTATTTATTTTACATTTGCAGTTTATTAGCTTTACTCATGAACTCATCGAGAATAAAGTATTAAATCATGTTACAGAGTTTAACTTGACACTTCTGGATGCAAATATGGAATGAAAATTATTGCTTCTAAAACAATAACTTTTCTGTCTCTTCTATTTAGAATAATGTTACAGGCCAGGTAGAATTCTTGCTTCTAGAACAATACATTTTCTGTCTTTTCTATCTAGAATAATGTTACAGGCCAGGTAGAATTCTTGCTTCTAGAACAATATATTTTCTGTCTTTTGTATTTAGAATAATGTTACAGGCCAGGTAGAATTCCGCAACGTCCATTTTCACTATCCGTCACGACTAGAGGTCGAGGTGTTAAGGGGCCTTAGCTTCCAAGTGGAGTCAGGACAAACAGTGGCCCTAGTGGGGCCTAGTGGTTGTGGGAAAAGTACAGTAATCTCTCTTCTGCAGAGGTTCTATGATCCAAACGATGGAGACATTGTATGTATTGCGTTTATTTCTAAATAGTATAGCACATATCAGTCTAAACATAATTTGTAGCCGATTCTTCCAACGCGTTTTGCAATGCTGAAAAGACACAAATACGTGAAGAAACAAAGAATACCTATTAGGTATTTATTTTTCAATGAAAACAGCAATGACCATGACATTCTGGTGCTTTATCGTAGGCACAGTAACTCTTCTGATAAATCATAATGTTCCCAAAAAAATCTTGATTAAATGACTGCAAAGCATGTAATCCACACTGGAAAACCGTAGTAATTGTATATGATGAAGACTAACATAGACGTAGAAATGGTGTTCGCTGATAGATATTGCTTCACATAAAATAATCACTGCTGGTTTTAAGCCCTTGAAAGAAAGAGTTTAAACAGGTCGTATTTAGTGCCTTTAAAGCACTCATTAGAATATGTATTTCAGCTTGTCGACGGTGTGAACATCAAGGATCTCCACTTAAAGAGTCTGCGGGCCTTCATTAGCGTAGTGAGTCAAGAACCCGTGCTTTTTGACTGCAGCATCTTGGAAAATATAAAGTACGGGGACGATTCTGTTTCCACGGAGGACGTGATGGCTGCAGCCAGAATTGCCAATATTCATGAATTCATCACTGGACTACCTCTAGTAAGATTTTACAAATATAATGGCGACATTTAATTGATACGCTCTTAAAACAAATGTTTTACATGTGGTTCTGAGAACAAGACGAATTCTTCTTACTTATAAAGATTATATCCTTAGATAATAACTAAAACCTAAACAAATAAACTGTATGGATGATATAACGAAGTGATTGGTCCAAGATGAGCGGACTGATCTTCAGTTTTATCATTTCACGATGTTCATTGAATGTTTATGGAATCGCCGTGTTTCCTTTGAAAGAACCGTGGCATTAATTGGTCAATGTATCTGAATTATCGGGCGTTAAGGTGCTTCGTCAACAAAGATATTAGAAAAGATGTGCCGCCCATCACCTTAACATTTACATATCCATTTAGCTGTTTCAGACTAATGCTGATTTTCTAAACAATCCATGACCAAGGAAACAAAATGCGCAGTCGGAATGGTGATTTAGACAGTATGGTTTTCGGACTATTAATACTAATGTTCAATTATTTTATTAACAAAGCTGAAAATGTCTCCACTTGCGGAAAGTAACTTACGGTCATATAATCCATGAACTACTTGCATTCATTAATCTAACATGCATACGAAATTGACACCTTTTATGGCAACCATGCTTAATAATTAAAGACACTATAGTTTTCTGAGACTCGCTTTGGTATGAAGTTCCATCTACATCTTCCGAAATAAAAGAAAAATATTTCTAACTGTTGCATGAACATACTGTTTCAACCAAACTACCACATTTCTATTTCCAACACAATGTACATTTCATCTTCAAGTGTACCGCTTGGCTAATGTTAATCTAGAGTTATGAATTTTGGAACACAAAGTATCTCTCGGTAATTATGACTAGCTTTATCCAAATTCATAACGTAATATCAAAGGAGTCTAATTCTGAGATTAGGTGAACTGTATAAGACCGAGCCATGTTTGCTAACCTGTCACCTAGGGAGGTATTCAAAGTCCACCGAACAATATTTAACTGGTCATTCCGACAAACACAAACTAAGCCATTCACTTTAAAATAGAAGAATGTAGCGGTTCACTGTCATCAGCATACGTAATGTCACCTGGATTAAGATTATCGCAGGATTATCATTACGGGGGGTGGGATTGGGGTGGAATTTATACGATAGTGTTTACTTGGAGATGTGGATACTGAGTTTAAAGACTGAAAAGATTTCAAAGAAAGTAATTTAATGCAAATTTGAGCAATATTGTGCTTGTATTATTTGCATGTAGCTAGGCTTACAATTACCTGAGGTTCCTTGAGAAATATATAGCTTGAATACGAGATACTGGCTTGGTTTAGTATTTAACGTCACATCAACAATTTGAAGACTGTATCATATCAAGGCAAGTAAAGTACCTTGCCAAAGGATATATCTCGAAAGCCGTTCTGGCCTAATCCGTCCGTAGGAATCAAATCTACATACGTCTGATAACACATTGAACGCATTTGCCTCTGAGGCACTGCGACTGCTTACGAAAAATTGGCCAATTATATTACTGCTGTTTGTTCAGTATTTAGCACCGAAGAATAATTTGGTGGTGCACATACATAAAATTATACCATTTTCTACTTTCCCACAGGCTTACGACACTTTAGTTGGAGAGAAGGGCGCGCAATTGTCTGGCGGCCAGAAACAACGTGTGGCTCTGGCAAGAGCACTTGTCCGAAATCCAAAAGTTCTCCTGCTGGACGAGGCCACATCGGCTTTGGATACGCAGAGTGAAAAGGTTTGGTCTTCTTCTAAATGTGTTTAATTTGTCAGTAAATATTTACGTTGAAACATGTTTTTCCAAGTAATATACAAATATGCAAAATGGGCGAATGTACGAATAGTTCAACGTTTTTGTAAGACCTCTGGTGGCGTAAGTAAGTTGAGAGCATGTTATATTTGCTTCCTCCTTACGACACCAATTAGTGGCCTTTCCGCGAGATATGACAGGAGGAAACTATTTGTAAACACTTTATAATGATGATTTATTTATGGTAACTGAAACTGTAATATCACCATAATTACCACATTAGCCATGGAGTGTCATCGTATTTAACCATGTTTGTTGCATTTATTTTAGAAGTGTAATTTCCTGTGGTTTTATCTGTATATAATAACAAAAAATGAAATAAGCTGTTTTTGAAAATGTATGGTGTAATGAGCACAGAAGAATACTATACAAAGGAAAACATTGTTATATGAGATTTGATTCTTTGGAGAAAAATATAGTGATTTACATTGATGATTTAACACTAAGAAAAGTGTTTTTTTACGCTCTTTTAAATGTATTATGAACAAGTTTGCTTTTAAATCTAATTCTCGTAAAGGGAAATGAACTGCTTGAGAACGAACCGAGGTTGTTCAATACAAACTAAGAGGAAGTGCTGTGTTTACCGAAATTTATGTAACTATTTGGTCACTCTTGCTCTAAAAAATAAATATGAAATGTTTTGTTTTTGATGAATGAGTACCTAATATAACGCGCTGCAAGCAGCAAAGAATTACATGGTGCTAGAGTTTAAACAAAATTAATGTTCAACAGGTGAATTTATTCTGATCAGCCAATATACCATTTGTCTCAATTAATTATGAATGAATTTTATTATAATAACTTGAAAGTTGCATATGATATTATATACTAATACATATATTCTGCATTAGAAATAACAACATACAATATTCATGATAAGAAAGGATGATATGCTGTATGATACAACAGATTAACCCGAGGATCGTCTTTCCTTTAGTGCAACTAATAAACAAATTGTAGAATGACTTAGGGTAATGATAAACCACGATAGGGCTTGTTGGATTACATCATGAAATGTACTCATTATTGATAATAAACGAATCAATAAAGGGAAGGTGTTATCAAAATGAATGGCTACAAAAAAGGAATTAAATCATGAACTGAACAAAAGTCATCATCTCAAAAAGTATAGAGAAAGCGTAATATATATTCTACAAAATGGGTCAGCCTTTACATTTGTGTATATGAACCTACTACAACACTCCTATCTGTCAGCTGTGCACATCGACCATTTATTCAAGAAGATAGGATTATACTTTATACCCATGGAAATAAACTAACGACTTTTAAGTGAGTACTTATTTTGTTTTAATATACTAGTTAGAATTCAGTTTTATTTATGAGAAAAATTTCAGTTAATTTAAGTCGATCACAACTTCAACCCCATTAAAATATTTCATTCTTTACGTAATTTTTTGTATTGATATAATTAAGATTTTTGAAGTATGGAAATTTAAATAATGCATCTAAAAATTAAGTTTGAGTAATAACACGTTTTTGGGAATGTGCACAATCTTCAAAGTACACATAAATATGTCCTCATAAATATGAATCAAGAAATGTTATTGAACAAGGTATTGATAACTTATTTTTAAAACCGGAAAAAGTAGGTTGCTAAACACTGCCCTTTTTCAGGCCACTGAAAAAGTATTTAAGATTCAATTTTCACCGATAACTAAGACAGAACTGCATATCTTAATCTCTAAAACAGATAAATGTTAATTTGAGAACACACACACACACACACACACATCAGTTGATACAAATTACATTCTCAATACCTTGAAATAATATTATTTTACAAAAAAATTAATTGACTAACAAAAAAGTTTAACTGTATGATTTAACTTCTAAAACACATGCATTTCAATTTTAAGTCCACTTAAGTTTAAAAACTAGTTTTGGAATTCCAATAATCCTGACTGGATGCTTATTGCAAAATAAATAGGGACATTTTGAGATTTGATTTCATAATAGAGTTGATTAGACGTAGCTGATATAGATGTTCAAGTAAAGTTGCAGGATATATTTATTCAATAGTTATTGTATAATTCTCTATAAAAAAATTGGTCATAAAATTGTACATTTTAAACTCTGGGTTTAAAATTTTTTTTATATCATTTCATTGTAAGATGATGTCGGATATTTTGTAATTGACGTTTTGGTTACGTAAACATAATAAACAAATTAAATTAAATCAGCATTCAACTGAATAATAACAGCATTGCACGACCATTGGAAATATGCTATCTTGGAAATATATTTGAAATCCGAGGTTGTCATGCAAAATTATTGTGTTTTATAGGGTATGTATAAAACTCATTACCACTTTATTTGCACCTTTCTGATTCAAAAAGCCATCAAACGTCTACCGTCATCAGTCTAATGGTCCAGTTTACTTCGTCATGGTGGAAAAATATAGAACTAGCGATTCGGAAAAAATAATAATAATGACTCTATCAAATTGAAGTGAGCACACATTTACGCTATTTTCAGTATTGTTTTTCTTAAGAACAGCTACGTATCTTTTCCAATACTGCAGGGTAGATAAAATAATTTATATTGTAAGGTCCGTGAAAGCATTTGACATTATTTCTTTGACTGCAGAGTGATTCAACAACTTTGGACAGAATTGTTTGTTTCATATGACATGAGTTAAATTGAATATAAATATACCTTTAAATCCTCACTATTCGCATCATGATATGTCAATGACACATCTAACTCTTGTCGATGCATATCTTTTGCATAACAAATAGCAGAAATATTCTTGCAAATTTCAAGAATATTTACAGTATAAAATCGGTTCTTCTGAACTTCATAAAATGTTTAAAATTATTTAAAAGTACATCTACCTATTACTTATCCCGCTGCGTAGGAATACGAACAATCAGGAAATAAAGAATGCAGAAATATTGAATACACTACAGTCAGTAATTGATCATCCGTCAATAAGATCGGAGTGTGTAGTCGGCATGTTAGGTTATTTTTAACTTTTGCATAAAGCACGAACGAATCAATGTCAAGTTCGTAACTATCGAATTTTGAACGTTTGGGAACAAAAATTTTAAAAAAAATAATTCTGGACGAAACAGTCATTTTGGGATATAACTTTTCTATTTCTTGAAAGAGATTTTCATTTTCAACGTAAATAGCTTTTTTATGCAGTTGTTAGGTAAATGCTGTATTTTGTTATTGATCGTAAATATATCTTTCAGAAATATTTTGTCTTCTATAAAACTTCCAACGGTGATACACTATTGTGGAACCTATGATTTTTCGCATGGTTTTAAATGGTCATACAGGTGATCCTGGTCTTTTAAAAACATCAATTACGTTTCTCTATATTGTTTTAGCTGGTCCAAGATGCCCTAGACAACGCCCAGAAGGGGAGAACATGCATAGTAATCGCCCACAGACTATCCACTATCCAAAATGCAGATGTCATACTCGTCATTGATAAAGGCCAGATCATAGAGCGTGGAAATCATCAACAGTTATTAGCTCAGAAAGGCGTCTATGCAACACTGGTCGCCAGCCAAAAACTTATCTGATATAGATATTTTTAAGTTTAATAAATATTTAAATAAGTGATACCTCCTCTGAAAAATGGTACGTTGCATCGTGTAGGCCTTGATCACGACAAACGTCAAACAGTGCTAATTGTGACAGTGCTTCAAGTAATGTTTGACTGCAAATCCAAATCACTCTGCATATATTAATATCATTATATACAGAATATTTATATTTATATTTGCCAGGATTGTTTGTGATATTTTACATCCATTGTCATAATAACGGTATATCTATACATTGTTTGTGGAAATAATTACAACAGTGCCATTCTTAACTTTAATACATTGCTTTCAAGACAGGTTATTCGAGCATTGTTGTATGTATGGACAACAGCGATAATACGGTGAATTTCCGACGTATTATAAGTCAATAAATATCCCATTATAGCTTTGTATATATTGTTTTCCATTTATCTTTGCTCTTTCTCTTATAAAGTGTGCTTGCCTAACACAAAGAATTTTTATAACGCTCAAAATTACTAGTTTCTTATTTATACTTACATTGTTTATTGTTCATTTGTTGCTTTCATGTAGCAGTGATTGGATGCATAATGACAAAGTTCTAGTTATTTTTAACTACAACCTTTGAGGTATTTTATTTAGTTCCGATAATATTGATTGAACCTACATTAGTAGTAAGCGAGACACAGCAATTATAGTTCAAGTGCCGATGGCAACCGTGGAGCAGAAGGCAACAGCTTGACGATATATGTTACTTCAATTTTGTCCATTTGCGAACATTTCATAAATACAGATATATTCTTATCGTATTACGTATTAACCAATATAATGCCAGACATGTTATTATAGAGCACGCACGAGTAGTCATATGACATCAGACATGCTTGCTCGCCTATTTTACCTTGGATTCACGATTACAGAAAGTATGCGTTAATGCTTTGGTTACCATTTCGTTTACTTCTAATCCTCAACACCCTTATATAATTTTTATGGATCTTTAAGAATTTTAAACAAGAATACTAGAAAACTGGAATAGTACATGTCCATTTGTCCATTTAACCTTAGGGTCACCGTCACCGTGGCAGAAAATCTGTTTTACGGTTTCATAAAGCATAACCCTTTCATAGATCCTCACCACAATGGGTAAAACGTATATTATCATTCTACGTCACCCTTATTGTTGACGTTTGCCTCAAGAACCCAGTCAAAACAGATTGTGTTAACGTTTATGATGAAGTTGTTGTATTTGCTTATATATCCCAAGCTTTTGACGATTTTTTTATATTCAGAATGAATCGTTATAAAAGTTAAGGCAATGTATTTGGTGACATGCACGCTTATCTGTTTGCCCCTGTGGTCAAATGTTCAACTGCATAATAATTGCGATTCAGTTTTGATTAAAGTTTTGTTTTAATTTTATGCATATATTTTTTATACCTGGCGAAGCGTTTTCATTATGAATTGGAGAATCATTGTGAAGCTCAAAGAATTCATTCTACATCATGCTTTGTTATTCCTTTTATGTATTGGTGTCAACGTCTTAGTCACAGGATTTTTGTTGTAGGATTTTCGGTAATGTCTAAGCACATGCTATTCTAAATCTATTGAAAGAGTCTCATCTTATTTGGCATTAATCTATATGACGCTATAAAGCTGATTAGCGATTCACCTTCTGAAGGATGAAAAATCAACTGTTTGAAAATGCCTTAAAATGATTCGTATGGAGTGTTTAGTCTCAAAGAGATCTTATTGTCTGGCAGATACTACCATAGTCAAGACCTTCCAAGAGCTGCCATCCGTCCGTTGTATTATTTTTAATCGTTATTTTATCTGGAGTTTAGTATTTCCACGACGCAGTATGAGCACGGCTGCCGAAGTGCGTCTATTTAGGGGTTATGTGCAATACTACTAAAACTGAACTATACCATTTGTTCAAGCTTTCAACAAAACAAAATATTTAGCTGCCAGTATGTTCCCACCAGATGTTAAGTATATGTTCCTTTCCTATGAAACATCTGCCTTTTTCAATGCATTACCCATTTCTCCACTACTGTATGCCTTATTCGCATCGCAATGTCTCTCTGCTAGCAGTTCCTCTGCAATGTGTCAATCCCTACTGTGGGTTTCTCACAGAGCTATGTATTTGCTGGTTGCAATAATGAAATAAACAAAATGAAATTCTTTTTGGCAGGGCTTATAATTTAATTATTTAATAAAACAAAAGCTAAGTTGACTGATTGTTTATCTTTATGTCGGAAGATCCTTTAGTCCAAAATTTGAACCAATCACAGAGCAAATATTTTTGTATTTGCAACTGATTGGAGTAGAACAGTTATAGGATTTTAGATTATTATGCGACAGTGGAAACGTTTAACATTCAGTTTTGTTATCTGGAAACATATTTAGATCAATAAACAGTTTTCAAACGTGACTGCTGTGCTTAAATGATCTTGCCACAGAATGCCAGTTTGGTTGAAACTTCATGCATTATGATTGTTTGCAATTTCACATATACGCATCAAAATAGACAAAAAGATCTCAACATTCTGACATGGATCCCGAAGAGAGACATTTCTGCAAGTATTGCCATTTTAAATTGACTGATATTGCTCGGGTCTTAGATTTCACAAGCCTTTGTTGTGAAAACAGGTATTACAATTTTGCAAAACTTACTACATAAATCTCTATTGCAACAAACCATCATATGTCCCAAGTCTTGTGATTAGATGAACCTCAAAAGTTTTGCAGCTAAGAAATGCACGATAAACTGTTCTAAATCCTGATGCCATTGTAAGCTCATAACCCGGCGCAATGGTATTTGGTGCTACACATACCTATATAGTTTGTTGTATTATGCCAACAAAATGCAATTGTGCATTCGACTGGAGATAACAGCCTTTTTTGAGGCTTTGAGGATATTATAATAAGGACAACATTATTGTATTTGACGACATTATGATGCGGACAATAACTTTAAATGAGGATATGAGGACATCATGAGGATAATGCCTTGTATTTAAGGACATTACAATGGGGACATCATCCTAGCTGCATGATTTTAGGGCATTATAATGGGGATAACAATATTCTGATTAAGGATTTGTTGACATTAGAATGGGACTACCATCCTTGTATTTGTAGGAGTTGAAGACTGTATTAAAAGAAGTCATAAGTTCAGTTTTAATTTTTTAGACTAACAGGCTTTTTTTTATTCTCTTATCTCTGTATAATCACAATACTAAGAATACTGAGAACTTCGAGGGTTCACGTGACATTCTGCCGTAACAGGGTTAGCTGATTTAGCATAAATTGTGAGATATTAATGTTCATCAACTTTGTAATGATGACACTTGAATAATAATATCATTCTGAATTATATACGTTTAAAATCTTTTCCTTTAAAGAGAATTGATCCCAAATTCATAAAACAACACTTTGTCTTATTTTGTACTAAAAGGATTCTGTTTTGTTTTATAAACCACACTAAAACGTTCAAACTATCGGGGGAGATAACCACCTGGAGACTAGATATGTCCTAGTAGAATTTGAATTTTAGTTATGTCAATTTAACATTAAATAGCTAGGCTGGTTTTCAATGTCAATGGGCCAACAGAGTTAAATATAGAAACTGCCTCATCATTAAAGCACAAGTATTTTATAACATGTCATAACCCTTGGAATTCCTTCAAGCCAAATAATTTAAAGGTTTTTTAAACACCCATGCCAACTTAAATGTGCTGAGAAATCGTTTATATGGTTTTCGCATTTTGTGCCACTGGCCATATTCAATGATTGATAAGCGTCGTTGATAAACAAGACTGAAAGGGTGGGTCACTGGCTCTTCCAGTGGTTTTCTAGGTTTTCTTTCCTCCACCTGATACTAGTATGCTGGCTACCATGTATAGCCTATCTTGTGATGACTAATGGCGCTAAACCCTACAAGAACAGCAATAATTAAATTCAAAGTCCTTCACGAGAGGGTGCTTCCAGTGAAGTCCAGAAATTCCATGTAGCTCTTATCCTACTGAGAAGTTTTTGTAAGTTTTTTTTAAAAAAATATAATAATGTCCAATCTTAATAGGCATGTTTCTTGTAAGAGGTCCTTTAATTATGCTAGAAATTTAATTTCAGAAGACAAAAATGATCGAGATAAATGGTGTTAGATTTAATGAATATTCGAAATATGCCCAATTATTTTCTTTCGAACATAAGTGAGCTCATCAGTAATTATTGCTTCGAAGAATCGTTTAAAAACACTATTATTTTAAAGATAAATTACAAATGTATTCACCTATGATATGCATGTTAAAATTACTGTTCAAATACGAAAATGCTTTGTAGATGTAAAAAAGTTATCAAATATATCTATGAATCACACTGTGTTCAGATCAGCTCACCGGATTGAGGAAATGAACATAAAATTTGAGGTATCGAGTTTGAATCCTGTTCGAGCTCTTTCCTTTTTTTTTTCGTTCTTTTCAGTGGCTAATTAACTTTCCTTTTCTTCACAAAGTTAATTTCTAACTTTTATTATTATGAACCATCAAGTTTTGTAAAATTCAACAAATATTTTATTTATCTAGAAAATAGAGTGAAAACGTAAACAGAATATACCGTATTATAAATTAAATCCAAAATAATCACAAGTACAAAAGTATCAAATATTCCTATTGAGTTCGAGTGGCATTCCGAACGAATTCCACTTTTAAATGTGATTATGTGGCAATAGTCTGGAATAATTTGATATGATAACATTATTGATGTATCACAATGATGCAATCTAAAATATCCTTGAATTAATTTCCACAATAGTCATTTAGACCTGGAGAATACGTTGTAATTTCAATGATTAGTTTAAATAAATAAATTAGATCCTCTCAACTGAACACGACCAACTAAACCTGATTGGTCTAAAGACTAATGTCCAGATTAGCAACGAGTAATTATGTAGTAAATAAAACTTATATAAAAGCCAAGACACAATAATATAGTCAGAATGAGGGTAATCAAAGTCGTAAACAACTATCTTCTTGCACATTCATACCTTCTAAATAAAGCTAGACCTTGAATTTATCATCTGTAAACATGTTTAATTCCAAGTAATAACAATGTTAATACATAACACACAATGACATATAAATATTATCTCTGTCTTATATTGTTTAAAAAAATAAATGTCACTAGTTAAGTATTCCATGCCCTCAATTACTGACCAAGGTTAATCACATAATACAGATATACATAATAATAATGGAGAAAAACCAATACAAAATAAAAATTAAATATACATAATATTATCTAAACAATATAATATACATAAGACTA